>QAOA01002930.1:89010-118404 GCA_003255065.1 Cercis canadensis
AGATGCACAGTTTATTTTCTTTTTGAAAATATATAGTATATTAATTTTTTTATGACTCATTAGAAGCAATAAGTGTATATTATATATTAATAATTTAATATTTATGAAATTTTACTTTTTTATGAAAATGTACTTAATTAGAGTATGAATTCGGTTATTGTCAATTTTTTTAATAAATAAATAATAATTACATTTATAATTAAAAAAATTGAATTAGAAAAAAAGAGTAAAAAGATAATAAAGGGTAAAGTAGTAAAAATATTTTACAATAAGACTTTTCCTTCCCTTTCTTTTCCTTTTCCTCATTTTAATCATCCAAACAAAGGAGAGGAAAACCCCTCTCTTTCCTTTCCCTTCCTTTGTCTCTCTTTCCTCTCTTCTCCTCTCTTCTCCCCTCCAAAAAAACTCCCAAATAGAGCCTTAAACATGTGTAGAAGATAGAAGGGAAATAGAGGGTGTGGAGTTAGTTAAACCCGTTACAGTCATTTTCCAAATATCAATGAGCCAAACAAAACTAATAATAATTTGTTTTTAATTAAGAAAAAAAAGGAAATAATAGATGGATCATAAGATATGAAGAAGGCAACACTAAAAGCCACAAATAGTGCAGTGGCTCGTCTAAATATTTATTTTAAATTGATTTGATATTATTATTATTATATCCATTTGTAGCTTGGTGGCCGACCTTATTTTCTCATTTGCTCTTGGGTTCCTCCAGTTTTGACAAAGCCTCAACAGATAGTTGGGTGATTGATTTAGAAACTCAAAAATGGGTGGACACGGAGGTCATGGTCCCCATTTTCTGCTGTCTTCTCATCCCTGTATAATCTGCACTTCATCATTAAAATCTTCACCACAAAGTACGCTTTATTATTTAAATAAATAAAAATACTTCTGAAAAATCATCCTTAATTCTCAAAGATATATTTATTTATTTATTTATATAACCTGTAAGGTTGTAGAAGATGATAGAATAGACACTTGATGAGATTTATTAACACGTGGCTTTCCTTAGAGTCACGATATATATGTATATTTTCATTTTAGCTAAATTTATAAATATAATCAAATAATTGATTAACAATGTACATACAATTAGAAATAGTGATATTTATTCTGTAATTTTTTTTTATTTTATAACTTAAACCAACATGGATGGCTCGAGCTTGAGAGAGGAGCACTCCATTCTCTCTAAAAACTCACTTGCCTTTAAAACTTTTTTCTAACAAGGTCTGGCTATCACTCTTAGGTGTGGCTTTTTTTGGTAAGTTCAAACTTTTTCTTGTTTCTTATCTTCTCCTTCTTGAAAGGTTTTCACCTCCTTTTTTTGTTCATTTTCTTGTGCTCCACTTTGGAGTTGATGACATCAATCTTATAAGTCTGTTTTGTTGAATTGTTTGTTTTCTTTTGGATGTTTTTGTTTGTCCTTTCAATAAATTATTTTAGTATGTCAGTTGTGTTTTATACACTATTTTTGTTCAAATGTAAATATGATATTTTATGGGGTTAATCTATTATATTCAACCTCGATTTTAGGTAGATCTCAAAAATTTTATATTATATTTCATGTGTTTTATAAAGATAATATTTTAAACCGAACATGTATATTTGGTGTTTTTCTCTGCATTTGTTGTGAAATGTCAATGGTCTTTATTTTGCCAAATCTTAAGAGTCATGTCTTTATTTGTCTTTTAGTATAGTGAAAAAAATGAAAAAGTTTATTTTAGAATATTAACTTCTTAAATTGTAGGNTGAAAAAATTTATTTTAGAATATTAACTTCTTAAATTGTAGGAAATATTGTATTAATAATTTCATATGGTGTTATTATTTATTGTGTAAGTGCCGATTGACTTATTGCAATTAATTTATGTTTTTTATGAGAAAAAAATTCCTTAATTACAAAATACCTCTTTCTTTAATTCAAATACATTTAATTACGAATATAATCAGTACTTATTTATTAAAAAAATACAATACATGAACATTCAAGGGAAACGTATAGTTAAACTTAAAGTAGACAATGCAACAAATACGGTTATCCTTGACAAATCTATTTGTAAATTTATTTACAAGTAAATTAATATAGGCTATGCTATCTTAATTTGAACAGTTGTAGTAGAATGGAATGGAGGTCACTGAGCTGAGTAGCCCTATCTATCCAAGAATACGAAATATGATTTGATGGGTAGGTTTCCCAGTCAGACACGAACACATCTTATTCTTATTACGGGTAGTTTTCATTCCCACGTAGTGCCGCGTGTTCGTCAAAACATTTTAACCGAATGGAAATTGAATGGCGTGCTTTTGACGTGTTTTTTTTTTCTCATTAAATTGCTGCCTGCCACGACTTGCTGCCGCTGCCGCCAACCAAATCCCAATTCTTCAACAGTAAAGCTATTTACTTAGGATTTAAATTTATTATCATTGATATAATTCTAATTTAATTAAATCCCCGCACGGTTTAAATAATATTAGTTGATATCTCCAATCCATCTCATTTGATATCTTTCTATCTAATTTTTTTTATACTTTTAACTATAATTTTAAATTTAAATGTAAAACTTAAAAATTTTAACAATAATTTTAATATCACTTAATTATAAGTTTTTTTAGCATCTTTCTACATACTTTTATCATTCTTTACAAGGAAATTAAAATGTCCATTTAATTTAATTTATTAGTATTGAATTAGAAAGAGCGGGAGAGAAGGAAATGTGGAAATGCAAAGGTTGTTTTGTTTTGTTTTCTTTTCTTTTCTTTTGCCCAATCATAACCCTACACATAGGCCTTAGGCGGTGTGTTGAAAGTTGAGAATTGATGAGTCAAAGCAGTGTGGCTTTATTTTCGGTTATGGTTATTATTACATCCTAAGATAGATAGAAAGAAAGTTGCTGCATTGTTTAATTTGGTCTCGGGGACAGGAGCGTGATATTGGACTTTCTAACTACCATACCTAACCCTTATCTCACAGTTGAAGATTTTGTGCCCTATTTACTCTGCAGCAGACCATGTGCATTTGTGGTCTGTGGTACCCCACCTCCTGCTTTCTACTCTTCTTCATCACCTCCCACCCATATTCCATGAATTCAGAAAAAAAAAAAAAATGTAAAAACTTTTTAAAGTAAATGAAAATTATTTATAGATGCTCGAGGGCATTCTTTGTTAATGTATGGTTCATCTACATGTATAATTTCAAAATAATATTTTGGGATATGTAGTTTTTTTTTTCTTTTTGATGTGGGATATGTAGCTTTTATATTTATAATAATATTATTATATATAAAATATATAGTTATCATGTTAAAATAATATCAAATATAATAGAATAATCAAATATATAAATAAAATAATTAACTAATTTAAGAATATCTTTGTAATTATCTAATTATTCTTTCTTATTCTCAAATTTTAATAAATTATTTCATTTTCTATTTTAGTATGACAAAAATTTATTGTTAATTCATTAAAATAACTTTCATATTCTATTTCATAATTTACAGAAATTTATGTTTTGTTTAGCTTTAACATAACAAAAATAAATCATGTTCAAAATAAGAAGGGAGGTTTTTGTTAACCTCTTGAACTTATAAATCATTTAAATTAAATTATACTATTAGGAATTCTGAAATATATATATTGGAGTTGGTGTTGCTAAAAAAAAAAAAAATTGAACTTATAAACTTATATATAACTGACTATACTTGAGTTTAAAGGTAATAAAATTCTGGGATATTCAAACAAATCTACCTCCGCATTGCAGGTTCCGAAAACTCAAGTAAAATTACACAAAACTTAAAAGGAAAAATAAGGAAAAAGGAGAAAAAAAAAAAAAAAAGAAGGAAAACTGAGTTTATTTTTTGGGAGGCTTTGAATTGTCAGTTCACGTGATGGCAGAGACCTTCAGAGCACACATGCATTCGTATCTTAAAAGGACAAAATGAAATCTGCCTCACTTTATCAATTACCCACCTGCTGATTATAAATGAATTATACATATATAGACAAGAGCATGTTTAGACCTTGACCAGAGATGGTGATTCTAACAGCTAGATTGTCATGCCTTGCAAAATTTTAATTAAAGTAGAGGTTGAAAAGTAAACAATCAAACGCTTATGTTTTCTAACGTGTAGTAAACAGATACTATAAAACGAGTTGTAGAAAAATTAGATAAATGGTTATGTCATTTACTCGTGGATTGATTTTGAAGT
Organism: Cercis canadensis; assembly: GCA_003255065.1. Lineage (NCBI taxonomy): Eukaryota > Viridiplantae > Streptophyta > Magnoliopsida > Fabales > Fabaceae > Cercis > Cercis canadensis. The sequence goes on from QAOA01002930.1 coordinate 93,221, forward strand.
ACGATCCTCCCATTGAAGAACGTGGTCTCCATGACAGCAGCAAGAGCATGACATAAATAACGGAGAAAGAGTCAAAAGGAAAGAAAAAGATAGTGACCGTGAATAATTGAGTCTAGCCGTTGCCATTTTCAATTAGAGTGGTTGAAATTTGAGATAATGCTTTTGCTTTCTTGGAAATCTAATCCTACTTTCAGGCCAGTCACATATGGGAACTCTTCTACCATGTATGTATTGTGAGGTGATGGAAGGAAAAGAGAAAAGGAAATCCATTTCAGCTTCCTAGGTGAGAAAGCTGAAATGGATTTGATAAGGAGATGTTTTAAAATATATTGTAAAAAAGACAAAGCAAACCGAACGTGTGGAAGGACAATAGTGGCATTGCAAACATGCTAAAGGCCAACAATAACGTTTTGCTTTTCATGCGAAGACAACGATTACGATTGCCTGTAACTTGGGAGAAGAATGTGCCAGATTGCCTATTACATTGCCTTGTTTTGAGATGAAGTTGGGAGAGAAGAGGAAGATGGACAAGGCTGGATATGAAACTAAATTGATCATCATATCTCATGCAAAAAACTACTGTTGGAGACAAGAAATGACAAGAAAAAGTAATATTTTCTTCATTGCAAAATAAATAAATAATCCCGAGACTGATGTTTGGGCTTACATGCCTAGAAGCTACCAGGCCTGTGTTCGGGTCATGGACTCCTATAGTTACAGGCCTCTTATTTTGCCAACCCCCAAGGCTCTATTTGAACAATGCCATGATCCATCACAGTTCAGGGGTCTAAGAAAACAGCGTGCTAAAGCTGCTCAAAACCAACTTTGCAAAAAGAACAAGGATCTTAAATTGCTCGACAAGGTTACAATCAAATTGTATTTTTTAAAAAAATAGAAGATCAAACAGTAAAAGATAATACTATGTTCAGTACTTTGAAGAGCTTGGAAAGAGAACAAGCTATTGTTGTCGCATTTGTTAACCAACCACGGGATGTTTTTCACCCTTGCCTACTGACATAGAAAAGCCACTTGTAGACTTCTCTGATCTTTTTGCTGATGTTGTGTATGAAATTCCTTAATCAACCTCACTAAAGGATAATTGGCTGGATGCAACACGGAAGCATTGCCCTACGTGAAAGGCTGTGAAGAAATTAGCATGAAAGACTGCAAATACGATCGGGAGTAAGTGAGATCAATACAGAAATCTAAATCACATGACTGACATGTCACAAACTTTTGATGCAACTCAAAAACACAACTGTCTTGTCAACACAAGTTGTTCAAGGAATTGGGGTTCATTATTCCTAACATGTTCTAATTTTGGGCAGGGGTAGAAATTCTGCTATCAACCTGGGTAGAATTGATGCAGATAGCCCAGTAAAAATCCTAAGATACTTTTGAATGATTGACAAGCTCAAGCCCATCAGCACTATTTAGCGGTGTCCCAGTGTTGGCACAAGTGTCCAATAAGTGTCAAACATGGACACGGCTCCTTCCTTGAAGTGTGAGGAGATGGGCTGATCCAATACCCACGGAACTCTCAGCTAAAAGAAAATGTTGATTTAAGATCACGAAGAGATAATGTATGCTATTGTTAGATATAAAACCATTCTTGAGCTTTCACAGCTTAAGCTTTTGTGTTAGAATTAGTTTTTGACATAGTATCAATGCCTCTTTGACCAAGCAGTCAAGAGATGAATTGACACTATGCCACTTTCTCAATTAAATTAAAATTTTAACACAAAGCCAAAGGATTTTCACATGCAGGGAAATGTTAGATATAGGACCATTCTTGAGCCTTTACCTAATGGCTTTAGTTTTTGGGTTAATTGGTTCTTGACAGGTACAAATAGATAATCAACGAAAAAATTGAAACTACTACCATTACCTTTGGTTTATGGAGCAATTAAAGGAGTTCCCAGAACAAGCCAATAATAGAAATAAGTGTTCCGCCAAAGAGACATAGTCTAAGAACCTTCTCCCTCTTCCTTGGACTTAATGACGTAAAGTGGGATAGAGCCGCATCTAAAAGCGATCCACCATCCAGAAAGTACACCTGATAATATCATCATAATTAGAGGAAATCTAACGATAAAAAATATGTTTTGAAAAATAAAATAATAAAGCTTTTGACACATGTTCCCCACATTTCTTCCAATGTCTGTCACTCCAACAACAAATGCAGTTCTAAGGCAAGAAAAAAACTGAATCGTAGTTTCTAAGTGTCAATATGTAAAATACGGAGATAAGTCTAATGCAAGAGTTCCACCCCTTCCCCATCTGGCCTTTCGTTTCTAACTATACAACATCCAGGGCACAAAAAAACATATTTACTTGAGAATGATTTTTCAGAAATATTTAAATGACACCAAGCAGGCCAGGTGTCTGTGTATGCTGTCATAATTTTGTTACCAGTAACGCGAAAGGAAGTAAATCCACTCAGATTCTTTACCAATCTACCATTCTACTAAAATTTTCTCCTTCTCTCTTCCCAACCCTTTGTCTCAACCTTGGAAACAACAAAAGCTAACTCGTTTTATCCTTGTACTTTTATTACAAAGCTTCTTTGAAAGTGTCCTTTCTCCTCAATTAGAGCCCAACTTGACTTATATTCAACTTACAAGGCCCTAAGCAATTCCATCCTCACTATATAAGTGGCTGCATTTATTTTTATAATATTCAAATGGTAAACCTAGTCACTCACAATTTGTAGGTAGCAACAACAATGTTTACATCATTCCTATTTTTGTTTAACAGCTTGTTGCTTGACAAGTGAGATGAAGTTACCCCCTACTTATAATGTTAGGTTTATATAAATGACTTAACTATTTGAAGAAACATCTAATACAGTTCCCTAGATTTATGTGCATTTTCTCCTAAAATCCCCAAATGCACAATCAATACCTGGCAGAAGAAAATGCTTAACATAAGAAGAAACCGTTCATCACTTACTGGCAAACTATTGAGGAGAGCTAGGGCTACAGACACACGGAATGTCCATATCAAAATCCTTTCGAGCAAATTTGGAACATATGCAAAAGAAATTAATCCCCAGCGAGGCTGATATGATGTGAAATGAACTGAATGTGCCATTGAGATCACGTCACCAACAAAAATGAAAGTCCCACCACATTTAGTTTCCTTAAGGTCAGAAGTCTCAGGACCAGGAAACCTGTTTCTACTAAGTAATGAACATTCATGAGAAGAAGGACTAGAATATGTGATCTCAATCCATACTAATCCAGGCTCCTGAACTGGAGCTAAACAAAACTCATCCTGTGCATACCATCAAGAATATTAGTCAGGGCAAGAAATAAATAAGAACTTAAGAAGCTGTTTTCTAATTGAATATATTTAAAAGGTTATATGCACTCTGATAACTAGTTACCTGAGAACATGTGCTGCCACTTCTTGAGTATTTTGTAGCAACCCCCCAGTCATCACCACATTTATTACATTTCACAACATCTTTAGCATTTAAGCAGTAAATATTCCAATCCCTGTTTAAAAGATCAGTTTCACTCTGACCATCATCCAGCATACTAGCAGTGGAGCATAAAACTTTTACAAAAGCAGTGAGGTCATTAGGACAAGCATATTGGTTTTCTGCCACTTCAGTAGGTCTGCTTTCTTCCATCATAAAACTAGGGACACAGTAACCCTTTCTTCCATTGACTGCCCTCAAGTCTCCAGTATGCTGGGAAATATTTACATTATTACTAAACTTCATGTTATATGTCAAAGTATTCACCTCCATCCACTCTTGTACATTTCGAATGGGTACATCATCAACTGATACAATAACATCACCAGGAGCTAAATAGCCAGACAAAGGTGATGTTGGAGGTACTTCCAAAACCTATCCCATGTAATCATAATACATGCAATAAGTTAACAGATGTGCACCCAAAAATCAAAGAATATGGCACAAAAAAATGCTCTAGGAAAAGTACCATGGGACTGTGATCATATATGTAAAAGGGGAACAAGACCAAGGGCAAGACGAATAATGCCAATGCACAAGCTGCACAACACTAATGGAAAAAGATTTAAGGTAGTAGAAATACAATAAGCAGCCTAGCTAGTTTACATGTCTGAAACTTACAGTACTTTTTAAATGCTTCACCATAGCTTAAAACTCTCTCTCTCTCTCTCTCTATATATATATATATAGTAGGGATCCACTTACACCAAGTGCAAGTCTAAAGACTTACTCCCAATCTTAACGTTTTATTCCACTTACATCTAATGCCTGTGAAGCTGCCACGTATACTCACTAATTGAAAAGAAAAAAATCACGTGACATCTCTTACTCTTCCTATTCTTCTTCTCTAACACCAAGTTGCTGGGGGCATTGGGCTAGCTACAAGGTGAGGACGTCAGGCATGCAGGGCCAAAATAGCCCGCTCACACCCTTGTGGTTTTCGCCATAGATGAATGAGGGAGAGACCAGATACTATTGCTGGAAAAGCGCCAGTAAGCTCCTCCAGTGAAGCTTGCTTGCAGCATTTGGAGGAATAAGGGAACGACTGACATGAGTTAGAGAAGAAGAATGGGAAGAGTAAGAGATGTCATGTGATTTTTTTTTTGCTTTTCAATTAGTGAGTGTACACACAGCTTCACAGCCATAGATGTAAGAGGAATAAATGGTTAAGATGGAGAGTAAGTCTTTAGACTTACACCTCGCATAACTGGATCCCTACTCTATATATATATATGTGTGTGTGTGTGTGTGTGTGTGTGTGTATGTGTATGTATCAACTTACAACAGCATTGTGCCAAATGCCAGCAGAATACACACGAAGGGCAGTAAAATGAGGTGATGATTGCAGTAATTCATAATCGAAGGCAACCAGAGCACCGGGAAATAGAACTGCAATGAAGATGGCGATGTACTCTATTTGTATTCCCTCACTGCTTTCCATTGAAAAGGTGCCAATAGGATCAAGAATGAGAATCTAGCTTTAACATTTCAGGCAAAACTAAATTTAAGATTCTTGACATCTGCATAATGAATAAACAACCATATACACTAAACTGCAGAGTTTTAAAAGACAGGGGCATATGGCCACAGGCTAGATAGAGCTAACGAAATAACTCAATTTCATTTTTAATCATTTGCTAGTTAAATGTGTTTAAGAAAAATAATTAATCTTTCTCCAAATCCAAACAGTAATACCAACATGAGACGCTATACAATAGAAATGAAATGTGAAGAAAATTAGACTGTTCAATATTCCAATTTTATGTCAACTAAAAGTAAATGTTGGATAAGATTACCAGATTATTCAAGTGGCTGTTGTACATGGTGGGATCCAATACAGTATAATGACACAAAATAATGAGAAAATGTAAAAAAAATTAGGCAGACCAACTTCTCTTCTTGTTAATTCCTCATAATTTTATTACTAATTTTGGGATGGTTCTGGAATCTTTAGCTTATACAGACTTGTCTAAATTTTGCCACAAATAGTTATTACTATATAAAATTGGATAACATGTATGTTTCTTATATTTAGGAGTCCTATCCATGTTAGACCATTACATATGTATCAATATTTAGGAGTCCAATTCGTGTAAGACTATTACCTGTATGTTTCTGATATTCCAATAACTATGTATACCTCTAGCTTCATATTTAATAGTTTAACTGGAAATTAGAAAGTTAGTATTATCAGAGTTGACAGATGACAAAACTATGGTAAAACTAGGAACAAATATACATGTATTTTATATATGTCCTTGACATCAAAATCATGCCAACATATCTGTTTAGTGGAACAAGTGCCGAATCCACTGGTGACTGGTTTTGAGTTATGGCATAAATATAAGCAACTGGAGTGATTCGGTAGAAAAAGGGAATGGCAGCAATTAGTGACAGAATTAGGGCAAAGAAGGGAAAGATCAAAGTTGGAACAAAGATAGAGGGTTCTAGGATTTAGAAACCACTCTAATTCGAAAATATCATATTCACTTGGTAAGAAAATAAGGCATTTTCGTTTTGAACATGGAAGGCCCTTTTACAGGCTTGATAAAAGTTGACCAGCAAGTAAAAATCCTTTTAGAATAATCCTAACCTATATAATATCTTATTAATTCTTTAATAATAACAAAATTATCCTAAAACTTCCTAAAATAACCAAATCAAATGCCTAAGAATACTCCTTGGAAACGTTACTGAAATAGTATGAAAACCACTAAACTACCCCCAAGACTAAAAATTACAATTAGCCCTGAAAATAATTAAACCAAAATTCTTAGGAAAAGCAGCCTTTGAAGTAAGGGTTTATTGAAGCTAGTCCATCCTGCATTATGGAGGTCTAGTAAAGAGATCAAGCACTTCAAAAAGAAGAGTATTATACAATCGAAAAAGGGAAGCAAACTTAATACAATCAGCTTCTCCTGCAATCACTGCATTTAAACAGTAACATCTTTGGGTTCAAAATAAAGAAACAAAAGATGGAAAAGTTTAGAATCCATATCTTCAGTTGAAGAAGCTTCTGACACATAAAAAATTGACATTATTGGTCATGAATGCATACATTTTATGGAATGATTATCACTTATGGCTTATGACTAATATATGAGCTAACCATTTCTTTGGAAATCCACAGACAAGCAGTTATTTCATCTGCAGATCAACCACATAAAGAATTAAGTCGCCCAAATGTAGAACCACACAAGAACTAAACTTTCCTAGCGTATTCATGAAACATCATCATTCTCTATTTACAAGGCTAAATCAGAAAAGTTTGTAACTACATTATAAGAACCCATTCCCCTGGCATAAAGTAGCCCCTCCATTTGGTGGATCTAATGAGAAACCAGCTAGCATCACTGAAATCAGAATCAGATATGTGAAAGTTTGTCTGTTGTCAGGGAACTATAAAGTCTTCCCTTTACACTCAAGTATCTGGTGTGAATAGAGAAATTGGGAATGCACTTCTTTATACATTTCACATGTGCAGTGGATAACGAGAAAAGCACTGTTTATAGAGTATTTAACATTGTAAATTGCCTAAAAGAATTTATAGAATTAAATTAATATTTCATTTGTAACTTTTAAATCCTAAGTACCAGCATTCCAAACAAAATAGAAACTACAGATGCTTCCAGTGGTACAAGAATTACTGCTTATGCTGAAATATGTCTGAAAGCAGTATGGGACACGTAGGATCTGTTTCCAATTTCAAAGCCTTGAGACCTAAGATACAGACTAAGCTGCGCTAGGAACTTGTCCTTCATGGGGAGGAAAAAGGGGATCAACATGCCATTCCATTTTCTATTTTTAATAAGAATAAAATTAAGGGGTTAAGTACTTGTTTAAGGATCTTTCATGTTTTCCTCGGGAAGAATACCAAAAATTATGAAACTCAACTATAACAAATATCTTGTTTAGTTCTCTCCTGCTACTTGAGTACCCTAGTTGTTTTTAACATCCAATCTTAAGCTTAAATAAAGAAGGGATGTTATTCTGAGCTGACAACAATCATAAACTCTATCACAGTTCCTAAGCTTTTATAATAAAGCCAAGTGGAGTTGGTTGCATCCCTAGCATCTAAGGGTTCATGGCTGTGATAACCATCCCACATTTAGCAGACTAAGTTTATTGTCTATGCTTTTAGCTCACATTGTCAATAAAGAAGATTCTTCTAAGCTAAATCATGCTTAAAACTTCAATGATAGTTCACAAACTGTTAGAATGCATGAAAATTGTAGAGCTAATCTCATTGATTCATCTACATCCAGGATTTGCTGCAATAACTTTAGATAAGTGGAAAGGGAATGATTTCAATTAGGTATCAAGCCTCATGTTTTAATAATTCAGTGTCAAGAAAAAGAGGTAAGAGAACAACAACACTGACCTTGCAGCAGCAACTGCATGACCAAATTCATGCACAAAAACAGATACGATGGTAGAAATACATATATACCCAGCATCAGCAAGTGATAGACTTAAACCTGGTCGCTGTATAAATGACAGTAAGTAGGGAAAAGTAAGACAGAGAAAATAATGTTCACATTTTCCTGTTGTTGTCATTTCTCTGTTACTATATTCTTCTTTCTTTTGTTATTCATTCCTATAAATTAAAATACAAGAAATTAAAAATTAATAAACAAGGGAATAAATCATAACCAACCAGGGGGGGAAACCCAAAAAACAAGGCACGTGTGATGTTGCCAAGCTCATTGTTGTCACCAAAAAGATGCAATGCTTGGGCTAATTCCCAAAGGAGAATCTGGAAAAACATGGCGTTAATCAAGTTAAGCGAATGATATGGACGAAAAAAATAAATTGAGAGAGAACTTGGAGTAGGGCAGGAATTTGGCAGATTAGTTTATACCAAAGTAACCCCAAGCAATGCAGATAAGGCAAAACCAACTCCAATTGAAAACCACACTTTAAAAAACCTGTAAGTGAGTGAGTAAGAGCATGCAATCGTCAGCACAGCAACATTCAATAATTAAAAAAAAAAAAAAATTAATGTAGGCAGAAGGGAGCACCTGGCATGTCTCCGACCAAAATAGAAAAGGGGTTTGTTGAAGCAGGAGATTTTGTAGTCACAGTACCTGTATTTTAATATGTAAAAATAATTGAAGAAGAAAGTGAAAAGACACAGGGAGCAAGATGAGGATGATTATGAACATTACCAACAGGAAATGGTTTTAGAAAGATTATTAGAGGTGGAAGCGTGCAGTGGCAGAAGATTCTGTGTCTGCCTTAAATCCCGCCTTTGAATCCCAGACCTTCTTATTCGCCTTCCTTGACCTTCCACTTCCATGGTTTCGCGTTCGCTTTTTATTATCACTGCATTTAAAATGAAATCAAGCTTCCTGAAATAAATGTGAGTAAACTTACATTTTGGACTCAAAAAATTCGAGATTAAACAAAATCATCCCTGAAAGATACAAAACAATAAATTAGTCCTCTAAAAATACAATATTCATAACAAAATAATTATCTGTTAGTGTGATCCATTAACATGTAATGGAAGTGCTAACGTGTCACTGTTAAATGCTTGTGTGGCACGTTAGATACTAAAGTGGCATTCTAATTTGTCATGTAGGCTGTTGACGTAAATAAATTAGAGGAAAAAAAATAATTGGGCACGTTAGGGACTAAAGTGGCATTCTAAATTGCCATGTGGGCTGCTCTCATGGATAAATTAGAAGAAAAAAAAATATTATTGGGCACGCTTCATGAAGAGGTGTCATTTCATCAACCCATCTAATTTGGTAGTACTTTTCTTTCTCCCTTGCTTTGAAGTCCACTTTGTGAACCCTAACCTCCATCTTCCAAATCACCTGAAAAGCTTGTGGTGAAGAACCTCGTTGTTTGTCAACCTCGCTAGTGAATAACCTTTTCGCACAAAATCAGAACGAGTCTAAAATTTTACCTATTTTCTTGGTGGGGTAAGCTTTAGTTCCACTTCCGCACATTCTTCTTCTCTTTCTTGCCTCATTCGAAGTTTACTCTCTTGCAATTTAACGTATGCTTGGTATTTCAGTCTTCTTTCTCTCCATGATGAATGTGTTTGTGTTTAAGTGTTTTTTTTTTTTTTTATATTTCCCTCTAAGTTTAATTTTCAAATAGACCAAAAAAGAACAAAAGATATCTGGTTTTGTTGGATGCTAAATATATATTTAACATTTTACCCCTTTTAATTTTGCCCCAAATATTTAATTTCTCTCTTGCAATTCAGCATATGCTTGCTGATTCAGATGTTGGTGCTTCTGGGTCTAATTGTTATTGGTCCCTATTCGATGATCTATATTATAATACCATCTATAATGCTTCTAAATCCCCAAATGGTTATGAACCCAATTCTGTGAGGAGGTTGAGAAAGGAGAACAATAAAAGATAGCAATCAGAGAAAGCTTGATCTAAGTTGTGTGTTTTGTTTCTGTAAAGAGACTTGGGATTTGCACTCCAACGAGCAAGGGAGGAAGAAGAGTATTACCAAATCAGATGGATTGATGAAATGACACCGCTTCATGAAGTGTGCCCAATTATTATTTTTTCTTCTTATTTATCCACGTCAAGAACCCACATGGCAATTTAGAATGTCACTTCAGTCCCTAACGTGTCACACAAGCATTTAACGGTGACACATCAACACTTCCGTCACCTGTTAACGGACCATACTAACGAAATACCATTTTGTTATAGATGTTGCATATTTGAAGAACCAATTTGTTGTCTTGTATCTTTCAGGGACGATTTTGTCTAATCTCAAATCTTTCGAGGACCAAAATATAGGTTCACTCAATAAATTTAGAAGCAACAATACTTCAGAACGATGAGCATAAAAAAAAGATTTAATTATTAGCGATTCTACCAGCGAAGTATGGAACATGATAATATGATAGTTATTGATGGGAAAATTTATTAATTTTAATTATTAAAAATAAAAAGTTAAGATTAAATATTTTTATATTAATAATTATAGTGTTCCTATGTTAAAAAAATATCATATATTTTCTTGATATGTGTAAAATTTCTTTAATTATATTATTGATTCTATAATTTTTTCTTTTTACATGATAGCAAATTTTTAACTTCTCAATTTTTATATATTACCTAAACTTTTAACTATTAAATTACATTTAGAGATGTTTGGTATATAATTTTTTTTATTCTCAAAAAATTTTATTCTTAGAAAGTTAGATTAACTTTAAATATTCTTAGAAATTTAAGATAATATTTTTTATTTTCATATTTAATTCAAATGCTATTTTCTTTAAAAATTGATTATTTTTTTTAAAAGACTCCTACCTAAATTTAGTTTAAAAAAATAATTTTTCATTTTAAATGAAAAAAATACCATTGTCATCTAGTGAAAAAAAAATTACAATTTTCTCTTCTAAAATAACATAAAATTCATGGACATTTTAAAAAATTTAGTTGTTTTTTAAAATAAGAAATAGAATTTTTGGAGAGTAATTAATAGCTATCAAGACACCCATAAGGAAGTATAAAAATTACTCTCTCTCAACTCACATAAAATTCTAAAAAATACAATTCCTTTAATCTGCCTAAAAATTATATTAGAAAAGAAAAAAGAAATGGGCCATAAAATGATAAAAATGAGTAACTTGGAATGCAGAACAGAGTTCACGATAAGAGGAATGCGGTGACTTTCTTCATCGCATAATCCAATTGGCTTCCCTCGCTTGATTGGAAGAACTAAATAGATCTTCTTTGTCTCAAGCTTCTTGTCAGCAGGCGATGGAGCACTATCAGTTGTGGGTGTTCCAGCATCAGCTCTATCATCGTTAATGGTTTGTCAAATTTTTTAACTAAGCCATCCCAATAAACAATAGTTTCAATGGCATCTGATTGACGAAATGAGATATGTATGGTTTCCCATTTCTGAGAAGGAAGAAACAGAGGAAGGGACTAGGTGGTAACGGCAGAGAATGTGAATTGAGTTAAAAATAAATAAAAAACAAGTGTGGCTAAGCATAGTGGTGACGCCGGCAAAGCTCACCGGAGACCAGCCATAGCAGAAGAAGATCGAAGAACCAGTGGAATAACGAAAAATCACGATAAGATCAAAGGTGCATAAAAAAATTGGTATTATTACCATTATGTCATTAAGAAGGAATAAGAGTGGATAGATGAATCAAGTCTTTATAATTTTATTTTTATAGTTTAAATTTTTTTTTAATTGAGTTGCTGTTGCTATTCTTGATTATAAATTTATCAATTTAATGTTGATATGATAAACGATTTATTTTTATAATAAAAGAAAATTGATGTGATGCTAATATAACATAAAAAGTACAACTTCATTAATTTTTTTATGCATTTTTTGAGTCAAATTTTGATGAAATTATAATTTTTATGTCATTTTAATATTACATTAACTTCTTTCATTATCATATGGATAAGTTATTTGTTATGTTAACATTAATCTTACGGAATTATAATCGAGGGTGATAGTTGTAATCCAATTTAAAAAAATTATAAGGACCTCAAAAAAAAATAAAAATTATAAAGACTAGATTCAAAATTCGTTCAAATTATATTAATATGCAGAATATTTAAAATTTTATCATTTTATATTTAAAAATTTATCTCATGTCATAGTAATACAAGATTTTAACTTCTCAAGGTAATATTTTTGTAAAAAACTTGACTGGTAATCATTATTGAGAATAGGAATCTAATATTTTTAGAATGTTTTTATAAAAACTTTTACCAAACATAAAACATTTTTAGGAAACTAAAAAAATCCATGTACCAAATGTTAATCACCACCCTAGTGTCTTATCAATCCTATATTTTTAATTTAAGCTTAATTACAATTTTAGTCATTTTATTTTAACAATTTAAATTTTTTTGTCATTCTATTTTTAAAATAAATAATTTAGTCAATTTATATTCATAAAATATGTAATTTTAGTTCTTTTGTTTTTAAATTAAAATTTTTAAGTCTATTTCAAGATGTAAAGTTATTTGATTTATAATTTCACCATTCTGATTGAATAGTTATGTTTTGTGAAACTTCCCACAAAATTTTAGCTTGATCTAACTGTAAATGAATCTAGATCTATGACTAGATGAAAACTTTTAATTTAGATATTTTGGGCTGAATCTCACATTTAGATTAAGTTAAAATTTTGTGGGTAAATTCATAAGACATAACTCTTTAATCTGAATGTTGAGATTGCGAATTGGGTAATTTTACACCTTAAATTAAACCTAAAAATATTAGAATAACTAAAATTATATCTTTTATGAATATAAATGGACTAAATTATTTCTTTTTCAAATAAAAGGACAAAACAATTTAAGTTATTAAAATAAAAAGACTAAAATTACAATTAAACCTTTAATTTAAGATAATTACTTACAATTCAATTTCGTTAAGAAAAATTCAATTTTCCAATTTACCCATTAAACTTTTTATTTGATACTATTAATACTCAATAAACTCATTACCCATTGCTATAGCAAGAATACCAAAATATCCATGTTAAGGTATATACTCTTCTACATAATTTCTCCAAAGCTCCCACTGGGGTCAGTCTTCTCGTGTTTTTTCTTTCTCTTTGGGGTTCCTCTTACTCTCTTGCCCAATCTTGCTAACTTAAGAGTCGGAAGTGGCATTGGAGCTCTAGCTCCAGCCTCTCTTGACCATATGTAGGTTGCTCAGATGCTGGTCATCAATAGATACCTGATTTACTCTCAAAAGTTTTTCATGAAAATTTGCAGATCATGAACTGGCAGACGGAAATAACAGTCACTTGATCCCTTCGAGTATCAAACCACAAGATCCAACCTTATTTGGAGGGACCGTACTGGGCAATCTTGATCCCCTTGAAGAGCACTCAGATAAGAAGATTTAGGAGGTTAGTATTACTTGCATACCTTCAATATGGAGATAGTTAGCGGTCACTGATATTTTGAAATTATGCTTGCTCAAGGAGGAGGTTGTGTTCTGATTAGGCCCCGTTTGGGTAAACAGCTTATTTAAGCGCTTATATAAAAAGGCCTTATGAGATAAGTTTTTATACTATAAACTCCTTTTAAATTAAGCTATTTAGTGTTTAGATACATATTTAAAAAAGTACTTTAAAAATCTATAAGCTCTTTCATAAGTGTTTGGATAGATAAGTGTATAAGTGTTTATAATTATAAAAATTACTAAAAAGGACATTAATAAGCACTTATTAAAGATTGTGTTTAGATAAATAAATATTTTGTTATAATTTAAAAAAAAAGTTTTAATGATAAAATATTTTATATTAGTGCTATAATTATTATATTTTGATTCAAGTAGTTAATTTTTTGTTGTTAGATTATTATTTTGAAGTATGATTTAAGATTTTCCTATGCCAATTTGTATTTTACTTTGTCTGATATATTATCAGGAATTGGCTAATATCAGCTGCTGTGTATGCTAATTCACGTCTTCATGCTGTTAAAGCTGAAGTGCTAGTGCTAGCTAGGTTCTGACTCTATCTAGATATGATATCACTTCTCAATATATATATATATATATATATATATATATATATAGATATTATGTTTCTTGTTTGCATTACTTGGCACTTATGTGAACAGTATAGCTAAAATTAAACATTACTTGACCTTGGGAGAATAGACTTTTATAGATTACTGTGTAAGAAACAAGTGACCCAAAAAAACTGAATCCTGGTGAGACAAATGCTGAGCCGTCACCGAAAGATTCATCGACTGGTTCTTCTAACTTGGATGCTATTGCCAACGCCAAAGGTGCTAGCATCCCAGAGAAAGCAGTTGTAATATTGAAAAAGAAAGTGCCTACTTTAACCGAAAAAGAACCAAACCCAGAATTCTTCCAGAGACTCGAAAGAAGGGGTTCAGATGATTTTCCAGTGGAAGTAGTTGTTCCTCGTAGATGTCTCAATACTTCAAACTCAAAACAATGTGGAAGAATCAGAGGCAAGTGTCAGAAATCTAAAGAAAGGATCCCTAGTAAAGGTTTTCATGGATCTGCCAATAATAAATATCGCCCCTTGGAGAGAGGAAATGATGGATATTCTAGACAATGGGATTTCAATGATTTTGCCCATGATAGATACTCTGAAAAGAGAGTGAATGGAAAAGAATTGAGACCAAACTCATATGATACTGATGATCGGATTGAGATCAGTCAGAGAGAGGGTTCTGCTAATCTTGCAGGTTTCTCTAAAGGCGATAGTCAGAAGGATCCTTCATCAATAACAGAGGAAACTGGTTGGCTATCTAGAGGCAGTTACTACAGCTGGAAAGACAACAAGCTCATCTGATGAACATGCTGCAGGTATGGTTAGTATGGCATAGAAAATTAATTCGATATGTACTCTTTATAAGTAGGGATGGCAATTTGCCCCAGACCCGATGGGGCACCGGTATTTTTACCCGCTCGGGTACGGGTATGGGGCAGAAAAATGGGTATGGGGATGGGGATGGGGAATTTTATGGGTAATTGTATAGGGGCGGGTCCGGGGATGGGCAAGCCTTGCCCCACCCTGCCCCGTCCCGTACTGTACACATAATATATATATAATACATTGTATATATATATTTTTTGAAATTTGTATTGATAAAACGACGTCATTTTTGGTTAAGACTGTCTCACTTATACATGAACCCTCCCTCACTCCCTTGAGCTTCCATTCTTTTTCCCTAAAACTTGAACTGAAATCCCTAAGCTCTCATTCAATTAGAAATTGTGATCGATGGATTAAATATGTAAATGATGTATATTTAGAAAAACATGATTGTATGGGTAAATGGGGCGGGGCATGGGGCATATGAGGATTCAATGGGGCGGGGATGGGGATGCTAAAAAATCCCCGTTGGGGATGGGTCCGGGGATGGGGCATGGGGATGTCTTTCGGGGATGGGGATGGGGAGTCCCTGCCCCACCCCATCCCCGCCCCATTGCCATCCCTATTTATAAGTGATAGACTCTTTAACAATATTGCAGGATTTCATGGGTGGATCTCATGATGGCATGATAACTTTAGAGAACAGAGTATGGGGCCTTGAAAGAGTTGTTGAAGACATGGCACAGGATTTATCTATATCATCAGGTTCACCAAAATGGCAAGTGAGGTTCATCAAATTTTGCAATTTTCATAGGCAAAATTGCTTCAATATAAAATGAACCCAAGATACACACAGAAGAAGGGAGGGCTCGCCCCAAGCCTCCAAGTACTTCTAAATTTTTTTTTACTTACAATATTATCCCATAGTCACTGAGAACTGAAAAAACGTTGATGGAAGACACGGAGAAGGTAGATGGTCTGAGATACGAAGAGCAAAGGTGAAGGAGATGAAAGGTTATGGTTTCCATGTAATTTCTATCTATAACGAGGATATAATTATCTCGTAACTTTGCAAAACAACTTCCTGGTCATCTTTGAAATTGGCTTTCGCAGAGGCTTTTTTAAGAAGCCCAAAAAAATAACTTTACAAAATAAGCTAAAAATAGTTTTTTGAGGATTAATAAGCTATTTATATAAGTTTATCCAAACACTATTTTTCTTACATAAAAGCACTTATACCAATAGAAAAGCTCTAATAAGCTGTAAGCTATGCTATCCCGTAACTTCTCATAAGCGCTAGATAAGTCTCAGCTTGGAGAGATTATCTGTGAGAAAGAGCAAAATCTTGATACACCAAGTAGGTAGCTCAAAAATTTGGGATATACCCAGTATCTTTTCTTCTCCATCCCCTTAGAAAAGGAGGAGGAAAACGGTTTGGAGTAACAAGTAGCTATCTTAATGTCAAACTTGCAGTGCTTGAAAATGGAGATAATTGGAGCGTAGGGCAGCGGCAACTTGTTTCCCTTGGTCGAGCTTTACTAAAGCAGTCAAGGATACTTGTACTTGATAAAGCAACAGCATCAGTTGATACGGCCACTGATAATCTCATCCAAAAGATTATTCCAACAAAGTTTAGAGACTGCACTGTGTGCACTATTGCACATCGTATTCCTACTGTTATTGACGGTGATCTAGTTCTGGCACTTAGTGATGGTGAGTAGAGCTGTCAAACGGGCCGGCCCGCCCCGGCCCGCCTCAACCCGCCACCCAAACGGGGCGGGGCGGGCTGGCCCGCCCAAATGGCGGGTTGAGAAAACCTCAACCCAACCCAACCCATTGTGGGTTGTGGGTTAGGCGGGCCAGCCCGCCAAAAAAAAAAAATAAATTAGTGACTAATAACAATTTAAATCAATGTTAAACACTAAATCAATGATAAATAATTTTTCATCACGTAATTCAAATTATTTAAGAGGACCAAAATTAATTAAATAGTCTAACAAAGTAATAAACAATCATTAAAAAATAAGTCCAAGAAGATTAATACCAACATGACAACATAATTTTTATAATAAAGATTAGAAATTAAAAAAAAAAAAAAAAGACTGGCGGGCCAGCCCGCCCCAACCCGCCACCAACCCACAACCCAAACGGGGCAGGCTCAGAAACCCGCTTCCAAACGGGCCAGCAAAACCTTAACCAAACCCAACCCTTTTGCATGGCGGGGCGGGCCAACCTAACGGGCCCAACCCATTTTGACACCTCTAATGGTGAGTAAAGGGGCAACCCATTGTTCTGTTTTCTTTACAATCTATCTGATAGGAAGGAATTTTTTGCTTTCAATAATAAGACTAAACCTTATAATTTTATTCATGAATTTGTAGGTCGAGTCGTAGAATGTGACACTCCATTACGACTATGTTACGTAAAATGTGAACGCAAGTGCACGTGTCGTAATCAAGTAATAAAGAAGTGAGATAAAGTATCGTCCCACGGAGACTGTGGTTACTAAGTACCAAAATTATGCATATTCTAATTTTATCTAGACAAGTGATAGGTGAATTATGATGATATTTAAATGCAAAACAGTAAACAAAGAATAATTGCTGTAAAATTGAGTAGGAATATGATGAGAGAATATCTAGGATGTCGATTTCACCGTAGCTAGTCTAGATCTTTATTCCTAATTTATTAATCAGCAACAATCTCTCTAATTGCTAGCCAAGAACCCTAAGTTATTTATTAGTCTTTCCCAAGGTCAAATAAATATATTCCCAACTATGAATCCACTATATTCCTATGTGAATTACGAATAATCTCAGAATTCAATTCGTTCTATGGTTCTTTTTAATGGCTACATAAACCATAACGGTATATTCCTATCCCTTATGTAATTTATGTTCTTAATTCCTATAGTCTTCAATTACAATTAACCTTCCAGTATTATTGTAATTACAAACTCATCTAAATTGATGGCCAGTCAAACAGAAGCATTAAGTATGGAGATCAAGAAGTCAATTTAAGAAGACTGTCGTTTGATTTCTTTATTAGAAATAACAATCCATCATAAGCTAGGCTACATCTCCACCCTAGATGGTGGAATTAGTTCATATTCAAGATAAAAAATAAACTCACAACCAGATTACACATCAGAAACAGAGGAAAGGAAGAATTGAACTCTTGGTGATGCCGATTCGATGCCGAAAGACTCTGATCTTCAAGCTTGAATCCTCTTCTATTCTTGCCTCTTCTCTCAAAAGTGTGGAACCCTAAATTAGACTTTAAGAGTCCTATTTATAGGTCCTAGGAAGTTTAGGAGAAAAAGGAAATAAATTAAAATAGAATTCCTAGTAAAATTAGGAAGTTAAAAGGTCAAATCACGAGTTGACCGCCGGGGGGCTGCAGCCTTGGGTTTGGGCGCTGCAGCGCCCTGAAGTTTGCTTGACAGGCGCTGCGGCGTCTGGTCTAGGGCGCTGCGGCGCCCTTCTTTCTGGATTTCAGTCTCTAATTGCTGCAGTTAGGGCGCTGCGGCGCCTGGTGTAGGGCGCTGTGGCGCCTCCTCTTCTCGTGCTGGGGCGTTGCGGCGCCCTTCCTTCTGCTCTCAGTTTCCAGTTTCCTGAACATAGGGCGCTGCGGCGCCTGATGTAGGGCGCTGTGGCGCCCTTCCTTGCTGAAATTTGTCTTGTTTACGCATTGGGGTGCTGTGGCGCCCTGAGTGGGGGCTGCGGTGCCCAAGTCTTGCCTTCAATTCCAACTTGCATGATTTTCTTTCTTTCTTGTCCCGAATTTCTCCAAAATAGCTTCCATAGTTCCCAAAACATAAACCTACAAAAATGAGACTTAAATCATGAAAACCTATCCTAAAATGCTCGAGAATAGACAAGAATCAAGCAAGAACATTAGGAGATAAACAGTATAAAATCCTCTTATCAAATACCCCCAAACTTGAGATTTTGCTCGTCCTCGAGCAAATACCCGGGACTCTATTTAACTTTTCGAGCTACAGATAAATGCCTTTTGCTTTACTCCTCCATTAGGTCTCAAAGACAAGGGGATATCAGAATTTCAGAAAACAAGCTCAAACCAGAACAGTGATGTACTCTATCATTGAACTCCTTTATAACTAACAAACTCCTTGAGTGTGTGTGTGTATCCAAGCACATTGACCAAATGAAAACATTAATTATGATATACATGCCTTTACTCATAGATGTTTGACCTCTTAATTTGGATAGTACGGAACTCCATAGGCTAGTTATCATGTCACTCTCCACTAATGTAGGCTTGTTTTTGACATTAAAGATCAAAAGGTCTTTTTCAAACTTGTAGTGTAAGGCTATGGTTGGGGCGTGGTATAAGGTTCTCAACATGGCTCAAATCACCCATGACACATTACCTCAGCTAGGATTTTAGAGCACTTCTTTCTTTTCTCACTTGTCAACTCCTTGATTTCTTCCTTTTCGCTTTCTTCTTCCTCTTGTTCTGTCTTACAATGTTGGTTTCATCCCCCACTTTTATTCTTTCTTTTATTTCTTAATGGGGGGGGGGGGCACCAACCTTTTTTTTTCAATCACATTGTGAGTCAAGAGGGCACACTTTTTTGTGCAAAGTTTTGTAAAGTTCAATACTCCACCCATCCTCCCTATATGTCATTGTGCTTTCAATATTTTTTCTAGCATCTGTGTGAATCATGAATGTAAGGTTAGGGAAAATACTGACGGTTTCGGGTTTCTGTATGGGTTGACAAGGAAAGGGGTTAAATGTTAGGCTTAACTGGGGTGACTAAGAGAATTCATAGAATGGTTTGTCTTGAAAGGCTCAAACGATCCAAACATTGCCTAGATCATTTCCTTACTGCCTCAAAGCCTAGGATTTCGCCTCAAATGGCATTCAAACTAGTTCTAGAGTTCAAATGAGGTCATGAAGTGTTAGGCATGCATAAATTTACTTTAGAATTCACTAGGGTCATGCATAGGATCAAGTGCTCAAATTGTGTCAAGGGGAGAGTTAATAATAGAGGAAAATCATAGGAGAGCAATCATGTAACAAGCTTATGCATATTAAAAAAAAATTCTGATTACTACACAAAAGATTTTATCACTGACCCTGGAGTTTCAAATTTGCATAAATATCATCTCATTACTCATTACTGCCAGTTATGGGAATAGAAAACAATAAGGTACTCAGTAAATAAACTGTGTTTTTCCACCCCCAAACTTAGTACATGCATTGTCCTCAATGAATCTCAAAAAGAAAGAAAAATACTTCCCTAGAAGGCTTCGGACATGCTGTCGGTGTCGCCAAGGTCCTCATCGGTGGCACCGTAGTCCTCGTCGAGGGCAGGAGAGTATGGTGGAAGCACAGGTGGCGGTGGGAATGGTGGAACAACGGAGCCCTGACCAGCGGAGCACTGGCTATGAAACTCGGCCAGATGAGCATTAAAGCTCATCTGGTGCTCGAAGAAGAGATCGGCGCGCTCCATGAATCTCTCAGTCTGATACATAAAACGGGATGAGCGGTCCGCATACCGGAGTAGTCGAGTCATCTGACGCTCCAGATCGGCCAGGCTGGGCTCGGCGGAACTAGATGGCTGGGTCTCAGGTGGCGGGGTGGTGGCAGAGGGCGGTGTCCGCGGAGGTGCGCGCTGGCATGTCGGTGGTGGTACACTGGATGAGGGACTCTGAAGACGGTGTGCAGTGGCGTCCAGTGGTTGNAGTCGAGTCATCTGACGCTCCAGATCGGCCAGGCTGGGCCCGGCGGAACTAGATGGCTGGGTCTCAGGTGGCGGGGTGGTGGCAGAGGGCGGTGTCCGCGGAGGTGCGCGCTGGCATGTCGGTGGTGGTACACTGGATGAGGGACTCTGAAGACGGTGTGCAGTGGAGTCCAGTGGTTGCTTCGGATGAAGCAACTCCTCCTCAGGTCTCCACTCGACCCCAGCCTGCTGACATAGCATCTGAATCACCGAAGGGTGGCCAAAGGCAAAACCCTTGGTGCTGTCAATAGCTCGGAGAATGGACTGCTGGATGATAGTGCCAATGTCGATGGACATCCCCGTCACAATGCAGTAGAGGAGAATGGCCCGGGGCGTGGTGACATCGCTCAGGTGGCCCGTAGGAAGAAGGCGGGCACACAAGAAGTGGTACCACACCTTGCTCACAGTCTCCAATGCTGACGCGTGAAATAAGATAGGTGTGTCGTCACGCAGCTTCCACTGTGTACTGGGCTGGCAGAGGGTGCGAATGATGGCGTCCCAGTCAGGTCCATCGTGGAGGTAGTGAAGGTATTCGTCGTTCTCGATGTCTGGGAGGCCAAACAGGGCGTTGATGGAGCGACTGTCGAATGGAACCCATTTGCCCCGCACAAAGACCTTGAATTCCTTTCTGAATTTGGCATTGGCATAGAACTCCTTGATGACTGGCACCACAGATGTGACTGGGTGATCCACAAAGCGCAACCAGCCATTATTGTCGGCTAGTTCCCGAACTTTGGGATTGAGAGCTCTGGTGAAAACCAGGCCACGCTCGGGCACCAGGGCTTTGTTGATCACGGAGTCTAGGAATCGGGCCTCAGCCTCCTTATGCACGAACTTCTTCCGGTCGTACGTACCGGACCCGGAGGGAGATGCAACGGCCTTTCTCTTAGCAGGGGGTGCCATGGGTGTTGCTGGTCGGTGTACCTGAAAGAGGGCGGCGAATTTGATGACAAAGAGACATGCAGACAACCAAATATAAATATCCGCTATGCACTATTGACGTCCTCAAGCATGACCAATAGGCATGGCAGTCAAAGAGACTGTTATGGCTGTATGTAATTAGACAAAGCACAACGGAAAAGAAATGGGGAAATATGGTGTTCCAAGTGAGTGTGAGGAGTAAGAATAACCAGCAGATACCAGGCATGTGAGACGTGATATGCCAAATGCACATTAAGCAGCATGTATGCAAGTCCTAAAGTTTGGGTATTGCGGACAATGTAGTGGTGTAGTACCACCGATAATGCAAAACAATCACCGAAAGAAAACATAACAATAGAATGAATGCAATAAAGTGGCCATGCCCAGCTTAATCAGAAGTAAACCCCAAAAAATGGAATTAAGGGCGGGCATGCAAGTATAGCTTAGGACACATGACTTGGTTCAAAACCTGTGGTGGCAGCAAAATTAAAAGGACCCAACCAGAGCCTTACTGGCCCAAAAGTTGCACAAGCATAGTAGGTACTAGGCATGATAGGGATCACAAAGCAAAAATGCAAACACTAATCTAGAAGCAGAGGTGTGCATTGTAGCTACATTTCCAACAATTGGGCATAAATCAATCAGCGCAGGAAAACCTATGGAAATAACCAAAAAGATATATGCAAGATGTTACTCAGTGCTCCATGATGCATGTAGAATGGCAATAGCTAAACAGGAAAGTAATTGAGCACATGCAAAGGAGTGGAGCTCATTGGGGCAATAGGACAAACACCTTGTGGGCAGGCAAAAACCAAAAATGACAATATCACATTGATAACAGTTAAAATCCTCCAAAATTGGCCAAGAGACAGCAATCATAACAGCAAAAGGGTAGGATTTAGTAAAGTTACCTGGAGATGACAGCAAGGTGAAAAAAAAACTTGGAGAGCCCGAAACGAAGGTGGAGTAGTGCGAATGTGTAATCAGTGGGTGCCTATGTGCGCGAAGGGGGAGATGATTAGATAGTGAGGGTTTAGGTTGCACGAATGTAGTGCGAGGAGAGGAGATTTGGTGAGGGATTGAGGGATGAAGTGGTAAGTGCGAGGGAGAGGAAGAAGAAGAAAAAGAAAGTGAAGGGAGTGTGCGTGCGTGGGAGAAGAATTGGGTGTTTAAAATTTGAAACCCAAAACGCACCGTTTTAAATTTTTTTTTTTTAAGAAGACGTACCTGGGCGCTGCGGCGCCCTGTATGAGCGCTGCGGCGCCTTTGTCATTGGTGGCTTAAACGCGACAGAGCGCTGCGGCGCCCTTCACTAGGCGCTGCAGCGTCCTGGCCTCTGAGCCCTGCAGCCGAGTGGTGGGCGCTGTGGCGCCCTGATTTGGCGCTGCGGCGCCTGAGCGTCTGGTGTCCATGGACTGTCAGCCGAGAACAGGGCGCTGTGGCGCCCTGATTGGGCGCTGCGGCGCCCAAGCTTCTGCCCTGTTGGATGAATCCAACCATGTGAGCCTTAATTTTTCAGCTGGTGGACCCCCACACTTGTTCCCTCACCTGGTTGAACAATAAATTAGAAAGCAAAGAAAAGAAATAAGGGCGAAGAATACGAAAAATTACGAAATAACTAAAAGATTCTGATTAAGTGAACATAAAAGATAGAGGTTAGAATGATGGGTTGCCTCCCAACAAGCGCTTGGTTTATAGTCCTCAGCCGGACTTTCTCTGAAAAGCATCAGCCGAGGGTGTTGAGAGTGATGGATGATTTTTGAAATTCATCCTCACCATCCACATAGTGCTTCAAGCGTTGGCCATTGACCTTGAACTTGCGATCCCCACTTTTGACTTCAATAGCTCCATGGGGAAAAACAGTGTCAACAATGAAAGGACCCGACCATCGGGATTTCAATTTTCCCGGAAATAACTTAAGTCGGGAGTTGAACAGGAGGACTTTTTGACCCGAAACAAATTCACGCCTCTGGATGCGTTTGTCATGCCATGTCTTGGTTTTTTCTTTATAGAGCTTGGCATTTTCATATGCATCCTGGCGAAATTCATCAAGCTCATTCAATTGAAGCAATCTCTTTTCACCCGCAACTTTTTGATCAAAGTTCAATTTCTTGGTGGCCCAGTATGCTTGATGTTCCACTTCAACTGGTAAATGACAAGCCTTCCCGAAGACCAACCGGTATGGAGAGGTGCCGATGGGTGTCTTGAATGCTGTCCGGTATGCCCAGAGCGCATCATCCAGCTTCCGCGCCCAATCTTTCCTATTGGCATTTACCGTCTTCTCCAGAATCCACTTCAACTCCCGGTTAGAAATCTCCACTTGACCACTAGTCTGTGGGTGATAGGCAGTAGCAATCCGATGTTTGACTCCATATTTGGTCAGTAAAACATCAAGGTATTGGTTACAGAAGTGAGTACCTTCATCACTGATTAGGGCTCTTGGAGTGCCAAACCGAGTGAAGATGTTCTTTTTCAAGAAGTTCACCACCACTTTTGAATCATTAGTAGGTGTAGCGATTGCCTCAACCCACTTAGACACGTAATCTACTGCCACCAAGATGTATTGATTGTTGTAGGAGGAAGGGAAAGGACCCATGAAGTCAATGCCCCA
The DNA here is from genome assembly GCA_003255065.1 of Cercis canadensis. NCBI lineage: Eukaryota > Viridiplantae > Streptophyta > Magnoliopsida > Fabales > Fabaceae > Cercis > Cercis canadensis. Next base: position 117,307 of record QAOA01002930.1, read on the forward strand.
TACGTCGAACAACTCCACCTCTAGAATGCTATTGAGTGGCATTTCATGACGACGTGAGATGGTGCCTGTTCTTTGGCAACGATCACAGGCTGAGACGAAGGTATGAGCATCCTTAAAGATGCTAGGCCAATAAAAGCCAGATTGCAGGATCTTGGCTGCAGTTCGAGTTGCTCCATGGTGGCCACCGTATGAAGATGCATGGCAATGATGGAGGATACTTTCCATCTCTTCTTCAGGAACACATCGTCGAATGATAGAATCAGAACAGTGTTTGAAAAGGAGTGGCTCATCCCAGTAGTAATGCTTGGCTACGGAAAGGAATTTCTTCCTTTGATGGTAGCTTTGATCCGGTGGAAGAAGGTTGACAGCTAAGAAGTTAGCGATGTCACTAAACCAAGGGTGAACTGTGGAAGAAAGAGCAAAGAGTTGCTCATCCGGAAAGAAGTCATCAATGGGGACTTCAGTACCCCCTATCTCTTTTGAAACTTCAAGGCGGGAGAGATGATCTGCAACTAGGTTCTCAGTGCCTTTCTTGTCTCTAATTTCCAAGTCAAATTCTTGTAAGAGAAGGACCCATCGAATCAATATTGGTTTAGCATCCTTCTTCTCCAACAAGTATTTGATGGCGGAGTGATCAGTGAAGACTATGGCCTTCGAGCCAATGAGATAAGCTCGGAATTTGTCGAAGGCGAAGACAACCGCTAAGAGTTCCTTCTCAGTAGTAGCATAATTCATCTGAGCAGGATCGAGTGTACGACTGGCATAGTAAATGGCATGTAGTAGCTTGTCCCGTCGTTGACCCAAAACTGCTCCAACTGCATAGTCACTGGCGTCGCACATGAGCTCAAAAGGCAATGACCAATCCGGTGCAATGATGATGGGTGCCGAAGTTAACGCATTTTTCAGGTTTTCGAAGGCTTGAAGACACTCCTTAGTGAACTCAAATGGGACATCCTTCAAGAGAAGGTTGCACAAGGGTTTAGTGATCTTGGAGAAGTCTTTGATGAACCGTCTATAAAAACCGGCATGTCCCAAGAAGCTTCTCACGCCTTTAACTGAAGTCGGGGGAGGTAATCTCTCTATGGTGGCAATTTTCGC
>QAOA01002931.1:8940-19061 GCA_003255065.1 Cercis canadensis
TAGCATGTTTTTAGCTCATTCATAGTCCCTTTTTGAGTGATCTTGAAGGTTAGAGCATTAGGAGGGTGAAGAAGGAACTAAACGGGACAACACAAGTGCTGGAAAAGCTCTATGACCAGCCAGCGCCCAGCGCCAGCATGGCAGAGAAGAAGTCCAGCGCCCAGCCAGAATCCTGGCGCCCAGCGCCAGCATGGCAGAGAGGAATTGCAGCGCTCTACAAGTCAGCACCTAGCGCCAGAAATCCAGCGCCCAGCGCTAGCATGTCCGAGAAGTCCCAGCCAGCCAGCGCCTAGCGCCAGCATCCTGGCGCCCAGCTCCAGACATCCAGCATCAGAGCCTGTCTTGTCTTCATTGGCCAGCGCCCAGCGCTGGTATCGCAGCGCCCAGCGCTGGCTTCATTGCTGAGGTGTCTTTCCACCTTTCTCTTGGCCATAACCTACCTATAAAAGGAACAAGAGGGAGAAAAGAAAGAGAATCCGGAGAAGAGCCGTCAAGAACAAAGAGGAGGAAGGAGCTAGAGCACTTTTGGAGGATTCAAACCAGATTTCATCTAGTTTTTCTTCTCTTCTCTCTTAATGAACTCTTTTTCTCTGTATTTCTCTGTTGTAGCTATGAATAGCTAAACCCCCTTTAGTTAGGGGTTTGATGTAGCTAGGTTTGGATGAAGCTTTATTGTTGAATGAAGTTATTTTAATGCAAGTCTCTTTGTTGGAGTAGATTTTACCGCTCTTAATGCCTTTAAATGCTTAGCTACCATTTGGATGGTTTATTGATTCATGTTAATGCTAGGGATAGTAAGATATGAATATGCTCATGTAATTTCTTCCATAACTCAAGTTAATCTAGGAATAGATAACTTAGTTTATGTGGTTTTAAGTAATTTCCTAGAGCTTAATCACCTAGACAAGTTAATTGTACCAAGGAATTGGGCAATTAGTTGGCATAGGGAGGATTGCTTCTCCAAGGGATTGGGTTCAATCAAATTAGGGAAATTGGTCAGCAACAAAGGATTTGTAGCTAAGATAATGTATTCTTCAGTGATTCAAAGGTTATTTTGTCTATGAAATAACCGGAGTCCAAACCAAGTGAAATTAACCCCTAACTTTCTTTATTTCCTTGTAAATCTCTTCAACCATAATTTCTGCCAAGTTGTTGAGACTTATTAGCTAGTTTAGTTATTTGATTGTTCATAATCATTTAGATATATCTTGCTCCAAACCAAAACATTTATCATTCCAAATAGAATCATTGTTAGTGAAATTGGTACTTGCTAACGTTAAATCCCTGAGGACGATACTCTACTCACTTTTATATATACTTGTGTGGCCCGGTATACTTGCCGGTAGAAATCTTTTAAACTTCACAACATATCCTTGTAAGTAAAAGGATTTGGCACTTGGATAGTAATAGGTTTTGGCCCGTAAGAGTGTTCAGGAGGAGCTTCTGAGCTGATCTTCTTGGTGTAATGAAGCACTAATGGCTTTGGAATAATGATTGGTAGGGTATCTACAGAGGCTTGAGTGCTTATGAATTCCTGATCTTCTTGATTTGGACTTGGCGAAAATATCAATTTCTCAACCACATCCACCCAATTACTCTCAAGTTCGCAACTTATTTGGATTAGTTGCTTGTCCATTAAGTCTTGGAGAGTATCTTTGAAATCAGCACAATTTTCAATAGAATGCCCAATTGTCTTTCCATGAAATTTACACATATTCCTTTCATGATTCTCGCACTGTTGATTTGATTGGGTTTGCACCAAACCAAATTTTGACAAAGTCTCAAAGATTGTATTCATTGATGTCTTAACCTCATTCACCTTTCTTTTGATGTGTTGTCTTGTACTATCTTCAACAACATTCACTCCTGGATTCTCATGATTAGGCAAAAGATTTTGATGTATGTTGGGAGCCCCTTCCTTAAAATTTAGTCATTTAGCATTTATCAGAGATTGTACTTTGTTTTTCAGAGCTATACATCTTTCTGTAGAATGACCAACAGCTCCTCCATGATAATCACATCGTGCATTTGGATCATACCCTCTTGGGAATGGGGGTCCTTGTGGTGTCCATGGGCATTGTGCTGCTAGGTTATTTTGGATAAGATGAGGTAGCATTTCAGTGTAGGTCATGGGGATAGGGTCATATTGGATTGGCTTTCTCTCTTGCCCATTTTGAGTCCTCCTTTGATTGACATTTGAGTTTTGAGGAGCAGGTTGATTCACTGGCTGCGGCATCATTGGAGGTGTTTGGTGCTGATAAGGAGGAGGTACACGATAAGGCGATGGTGTCGGGTAATGCTGAGCATGCGGAACTTGAGATGTGTTTGCTACATGTGGGTAGTGCACAAATTGTGGTTGAAAGTGTTGAGCAAATGCGGGTGAATGATTAGGCCTCCCATATACAGGTCCTTTTCCTCGCCCCTCATCATATGTTGCAGCATGCACTTCTCCCTCTTTCTTTTTAAACAGTGGAGGTTTTCTCCTATTAGCAGCCCCTATTAAATTAGGATTTTCACCTATTTTTCCACTTTTAACTCCATTCTCGATCCTTTCACCAATAGTAACAACATCAGAGAAGTTGTTAGAAGCACTTCCTATTATTCGATCGAAAAAAGGAGATTGGAGAGTATTAATGAACATAGCTACTGTTGACACCCAAATTTGTACATGGATTATTTTTGGGATCATGGTCTTTGGAACCATATTTTGTGTGCTCAATTAAAATATTTCAATACTAGAAAATAAAACAAATATAACTAAAAATGCTAACAAAAATCACAAAAAAGGTTTAGCCGCTCCGTTTCGCGCTCCTGAAAAGGGACGTTGCGACAGCTACCATCTCCTTATCGACTAGTGGGGGATCCACTTGAGCAGCAATTTCTCTCCATTTTTGAGCATATTCTTTGAATGTTTCAGTGGCCTTCTTTTCCATATTTTGCAGCTGCATCCTATCCGGAGCCATGTCAATATTATACTTATATTGTCTTAAAAATGCATCTGCCAGGTCTTTCCAACATCGCACTCGAGCTCGGTCCAAATGCGTATACCATAGTGCGACTGCCCCAGTTAAGCTATCTTGGAAGAAATGGATAAGCAACTTATCCTCATGTGCACAAGGCGCCATCTTTCGACAGTACATGGTCAAATGACTTTTGGGGCATGTGGTTCCATTATACTTATTAAAGTCTGGCACTTTAAATTTTGGAGGGATGACGACATTCGGAACAAGGCAAAGTTCAGTTGCATCCACAACGCCATAAGCGTTAGTCCCTTCTATGGTTTGCAATCGCTCTTCTAGGACTTCCAGCTTTCCCTTACTCATTGATTCAGCTTTTGGTACATCTGGGTCAGGGATATCAATTGGATTCATCGGGCCTCCGCCAGCAGGTTTTTGCGAGAAAACTTGTGGTGCGGAATATGGGTATGAGTACCCAGTTGGTTGCATGTATATGGTGGTAGGGATAGGGGGAGGATGAACATTTGATTGAGTGGCTAGCATATCATGAGGATTTATGATATGTGACTGCGATGAATTTTGCTCTTGAATAGGATTAAATCCAAATGGAAAAGCATTTGATGACATATTTATGTCATGGGGATTGGCGGTTTGTTGTTGTGAAGGATTTTGTGTTAGATTAGACATAAAGCCATGAGCAAATGTGTTTGGAGGGTTTGATGTATTAGCATCATGAGGATTATGTGGAGGATTTTGCACAAGGACAGGTCTTAAGTCAGCTGGCCCAGCTAATGGTAGGATACTAGGATTGGAAACCTGTTGTTGTGCAGGGTCATGAAAATGAGTAAAACCCGGTGGGTAAGGAGGTGTCTCTTGTCCTTGCTCTAGGTTGCTATTTGAAGGATTCCCTTCTCGTTGTTTTCCGCGACCGGAAGGTGTAAGAATACTCAAGATTTGAGTCAACTTATCTTTTAGCTCATTGATGTCTTTCTGCATTTCTTCTTGGACTTTAATTTGCTCTTGTTCATCCATGACCTTCGATTGTGATCGAGTACTATAACGAGGTCTTGGAAGTAAAAGTGATTTTTCGTTCGCAATGTTGTTATACCTTAATTAATTTAGGCGAACAATGAGTATAAAATGTAAAATATAGTATGCAAAGAGTAACTTAAATGTAATGCATTTATGCAGAGAAAAGTTAAACATGACTCAAATGTGCAAGAGATGTTGCCAAAAGCATTCATTCCATTCTAAATCCTCAAAGAAACATTACTGATAAAAGTTTCATATTACAAAAACAAACTGCTCCTAAAGCTATAATATTTTTCTTTTCTTTCAATAAAATTTGCCGATGTGCTTAAGGTCTTTCTTGACATCGAACAAGAACCTTTGCACTTCACTTGGTGGCATTTGTGCTTCAATCTCATGTGCTTCATCGGCTCTATCTCGAGCTCTCTCGGCGACTGTCCTAACTTCTTGAAGAAGATTAGCAGTTTGCTGCTCAGCTAATCGATATTTATCCTCCCAATGCCAGCTTGTGTGGCGCCAATGTTCAAGCTCTCCTTCTAAAATAGCTTTTTCTTGTCTCAGGGTATTAGAAGTTGCACGACTACCCTGCAATTATGTACTCAAAGTTTGTATGTCCCTTTCCCGAGCCAAGTTAAGATCTCTAGATTCGCCCAGTTGGTTATCTGTCAATATAATTCTTTCTTCAAGGGCTTGACATCTCTCTTTCAGCTTTTCTATCTCAATGTTTTTCTTGAAAGACTCTTCTTGTTCTTGCCTAATAGTCTCTTTTGATTTTTGCATCCCTCTTTCAATCTTGGCCATTTTATTAGTCCACATTTTTCTCTTGACTGTTATCTTTCTCTTTTCCAATACAAGTAGAGCTTCCCTCTTTCGAAATTGCTGGCACGCCATTTCATACTTTGCTTCTGCCTCAGCTTCATAATCAATAGGTTCATCGAACATATGAATTGGTGGTAGGGGACCTTGCATACTTGGAGCAACAAAACCTTTTCCTTTGCTTGCTTGCCATAACAGATAACCCGGAGTAGTTAAACTGTTGCATGGGCCGGGGTTCACGTATCGCGCATTCTTCCATGCCTCGATCGCCTCCTTAATCTTTTGAGCTGATCCCTCGTTTCCATAAGGTATATCAAAGTCTGAAATCCCATGCGTCATTGGAATGAATTGCACTGAGCCTAACTGTCTTCTAACCATAGCAGGTGCATAGCTAGTTATTCCTCATGGACCAATGAGCGGAACCCACGGCTTGTCTCCACATCTATAAATTGCTGAGGCATGTGGCATCCATGGAGCTCTCCATACCACATTACTTACACGCTGAAAGTAATGGATCCATTCGCTTCTTTTGGGTGTCACGGGTGGCCATTGGGCAGTGCGATATTGTTTGAGCGGATTCTTGTCTTTGCAACAATAATTCATATACTCAATTTTGGGATATTTAAAGCAACTGAGATGTGAGAGGTGGCTAATCATCCATATAGTCAACAACTGGGCACATCCGCAAAATCGACCCTTCTTATTAGTTCTACAGTAATTTAGAGATCTGACAGTCTCGGCTAATATCGAAGAAACAGGATTGGTCTTGTGTTCTAACTACTCAACCAGCTTAATTATATGACCTTCAATATGTCCTTTTACTTTTGGGAATATCACTAACCCATAAATAGCAAGTGCAAACAGGGTCAAACCTCGATCACTATCAATCTGATCTCGCACCATCTTCAACAGGTAATCGGCAGGTAAGCTTCGACCTTTTTCTTTCATATGCCTTTCCAACTTAGTTGCTTGAATACCCGTGAGTTTGGAGAGTTTCTTCTTAGGCGCCGTTTTCGGATCATGAAAGTAAACTTTACTTTGGGATTCAGTCTCAATGTTGAGCAATTCTCCATATTCCTCAATAGTTGGGACCATATCAAATTGCTGAAAAGTGAAGATACGATAGGCAGGATCCCAAAAACTCAACATGGCCTTCAACATAGGAGTATCGACCGGGACGAACAGTAAATAAGCTATGTGCCCATACTTCGCCTCAAAGTCTTCTTTTCTTTTCATGTCGAACCATATCTGCACCCAAGGCTTCAAATCATTTTGCTCGAAGTCAATCTTTCCCATTGGAGGTAGTTGATTTATGGTTCCTGGCTGGAGGCAATCCCCTTCTTCAGCTTGTGTCTTCTCTGAATCTCGTATTACCTTACTTTGTGTTTCATGAGTAATCCCATACTGATTCTGAACTCCACTTTTCTTCATGTTTCTAGATTGATTTAGGGATGTAGGGTTTTGACAAAGTCTGTGCATAATTGAGTCATGAATACCGAATGCAAATGCAAAACAAAAGAACTAAAGTTAGAGATGAATATGTAAGCACGTAGCAATACAATAAATTATAAAAAGGCAAAAAGAATTCTCTCATGTGTCCTATTAAAGGAAATTTCCTAGGCTTGAACACCTGCCTTAGAAGAATGGCTCTATACAAATACGGTAGCTTTAGGGATTTTCTAAAGATGTGCAAAGTTTAAGTCCTACGCCCCCTATTTGATGGTTCCCAAATTGTCCTTACTATCACCAACACTTTGGCTAGTAAGGCCCCCAATCCTTGCCCATGACAGGTTTCAAGCGGAAAGGGTTCAATTTGGGTGAGGGTGTTTCGCGTGCCTATACGGAGACCGAAGGTCTCTCAAAGCATCACTACTTTGCCCTCTTTCTAATCTTACAAGGTAATTAGCCCGGGTAAAAGGCTCGTGTGTGCAAAAGTGTTATTGTATAGTGTGTGAGATGGAACATACAAGCCAGATCATTCATAACTCACAAGCATGAATATTTATTGAAAAGATTAAATAAATAGCGACAAGAAATAATAAATAAATATAAAGGACCAACCATAATTCAAATATGACAACAAGAGATTAAATGCAATGGCTTAACCCTCTACAAAATCCCCAGTGGAGTCGCCAAGCTGTCGCAACGTTCCTTTTCGGGAGCGCGAAGCAGAGCGGCGAAACCCCACCACGAGAAGAATAAAAAAAAGTATAAAGATGCATAATATGATGCAAAAGAATGGAGTCGCCACCAATCGTTTTATTCTATTTTTAGACAAATGAAATGGTGCGATTGGACACCTAAAAAATTTGGTCTACGTTCAAAGTTTGGATTCGGGGGTTGATTACGTGTAGGGAAGGTATTAGCACCCTACGACGTCCGTTCTTAGAACGGTTACCTATTTAATCTTTTGTTATCTTTTAAAGTGAATTAAATTGGTCATAACATTATGCTTAAAATAAAGCAATACTTTGTTAAGTCCTGTCAGTCCTTCTGACGAAAACTAAAAATATGCCTCAAGACTATTAGGTAGAGTTCGTGATTGTCATTACAATCCCCTCCCAATCTATTCCGTCATAAACAAGTTTAACATTTTTAATAATAACTAGAAAATGTATGAAATGTAATTTATTATAAATGCTAGAAAATGAATTTGAGATTTGTGGAAAAAAAAGGTTTTTTATTGAAAGTCTTTCTTTAGCCCACCAGTACATCTGGAAAAGCCAAAGGGACACTCCTCACCTCTGGAATGTCAAAGTGTCGCCATCATTATGGCTAATTTTGATTATTCCCTCATCGGTACTTTAATCCACATTTTAAGGTAAAAATATCATATTATGCATGAAAGATTTTTTAGAGAATTATGCATAGGAAAGATTTTTATCAAAAGTTAACCTCAAGCACCACCAGTACCTCTGGCAAAACTAGAGAAACCCTTTTACCTCCGGAATGTCAAAATATCGCTATCATTATAGCTAATTTTTTGATTATTCCCTCGTCGGTAATCTCAATCTATCATAGGTAGAAAATGATGACGAAATATAATGAGATGTATCATAATGCAACAAATAAATGCTAGAAAAATATTAATTAAAAGATAAAGCGATATTGGAAATTTTATTGGCCACACCAGTACCTCTGGCATAACCAAAAAAATTATCCCTCACCTCAGGAATATTAGGAAACAATTGTCAACACAATTATTCTCTAATTTAATCCGTCGTTGGGCTTAATTTTATTTACAACGAAGAGAATTAAATATAACATGAAGTGTAGAAAACATAAAAGTAAAACAAACAAAGACTTACAACAAAGAGAATTAAATATAACATGAAATGTATAGAACATAAGAGTAAAACGAACAAAGACCCCTAAGATAAAGAGTAATAATAACAATAAGTACAAAAATATAAAATTAATTAATTAAAATGATCCAAAGCAAATGAATAANACACTAATACTAAGCCCAACCCAAATAGTCTTAAGGCAAAAGGCCAGGGAAATAAGAGGAAAGGTTGGACCAAAAGCCCATTTCATATGTGCTGTCCACCAAGCCCAAAATGTCATCAAGAAAGAAAGAAAAAATGGATCTAATCATAAAAACTAAGGCCCAAACCATAATTAAACCCATTAATCTAATGAAATAAAGCATGTTCAAGGAGCCTAGCAAACAAAAGGCCCAATAAATCAGCAAATGAAGATGGCCCACGAATTTGGCCCAAGCTGACAAATAAAACAACATAAAAGAAAGAGGAATAAGCTAGCCCAACAACTTTAAATGGCCCAAACAAAATAAAAAATATAACAGCCCAAATAAAACAAAACCCAAACCAAAATCAGAAAAATACCAAATCAGATTTTAGACAAAAATGAAAGAAAGACATGGACCATCCCATAGACAACAAAAGAAACAAAAACTTCAACTTCCTAAAATTAACCATCAAAACCTAAACATCCAAGTCTTATTCAAAAAGAAAAACAAACAAAAGTAAACTAAAGACAAATTGAATGACATCCGGCCCATCCTTTTAATAACCCAAAAAGATAAAACAAAAACCCATATTAACACCAAAATAGGCAAAAGAAACAAAAAGCATTTAAGAAAAAAAAATGCATAAACACTTATGGGAAGAAAACGCAGCACAAGAAATAACACCAAAATAGGCAAAAGAAACAAAAAGCATTTAAGAAAAAAATGCATAAACACTTATGGGAAGAAAACGCAGCACAAGAAGGGAAGCAAGGCAAAACAGAGAAGAAAACATCAACCTATCTCCTCCTTCCATCTTCGGAGCCATGGACTCGATTTTTCAGCCAACAATGGCTAAGGTAAGAACCATTCTCTCTCTATTCCTCTAAATACCTCTATTTCTCTTTTTGAAATTTATTTCTCTCTCTAAAAAAACTTCTTTCTCTTTCTAAAAATCCTTTCTCTTTCTAAAAAATTCCTCACTCTAACCGGTTTCCTTCTTTAAAATGGAAGATGGTTATGAGGTTGGGATGCTTTATTGGCTTAAAAAATTAGTTTTCTCTTTTTTTCAAATCGGTTTCTCTCTCTAAAAATGGGGTTTCTCTCTCTAAGAATTGAGGATCCTCATCTGTGTATTTTTTATTCTTTTTCTATAAATGTTGTTTATCTCCCTAGATTGGGTGTCAATGGGTATGGGAAGAGATTAATTTTTCGGTCTATCTCTCTTTCTCTTCCTCTAATAACCCCTGTTTTAAAATTTTTGGGTTGGATTTGTCCAAGAAATGAAAGGGGTGGAGTCACCACCGCCGGTGGCACCACCCTTCCTTGCTTCGGAAACAAAATTGGAGGAGGCAAGAGATTTTTTTTTAACTTACATATGTGGGTTGGATGTATATCCGTATAATACTCCCTAGATTGGGTGTCAATGGGTATGGGAAGAGATTAATTTTTCAGTCTATCTCTCTTTCTCTTCCTCTAATAACCCCTGTTTTAAAATTTTTGGGTTGGATTTGTCCAAGAAATGAAAGGGGTGGAGTCACCACCGCCGGTGGCACCACCCTTCCTTGCTTCGGAAACAAAATTGGAGGAGGCAAGAGATTTTTTTTTTTTAACTTACATATGTGGGTTGGATGTATATCCGTATAATGCAAAATCAAAAAAAGAAAAAATTTAGCTTAAAAAGAATGATGAGATAGTGTAAACCTGGATGCTTGTTCTATTCTTTCTTCCTCCCAACTATCTGAGACTTTGCCTCTGAATTTTTTGTTCCCTCTGTGTGCTTGCTTTCTATTTTGTTTCTGAATTTTTTTCCGTTTTTCTATGTATCAGCCTCTTTTTTTACGGTATTG
>QAOA01002933.1:2710-13372 GCA_003255065.1 Cercis canadensis
TTTTTTTTTCTCAATTGAGCTGAAGATTGATTCTAAATATTTTACATTATCTTTTGGTTCAGTTAGTCTTTTGTGCATATAGAACAATTTAAATCAGCATATCAATACTCTAAATGGTTTAATTATAAGTGAGCAATGCAATAAGTGAGAATTTGTTTGACAGAATATGTAAATAATGATACAATTGCATTAATTGGGCACTACAGGAGTATTTTCACGAAGGAACAAGTGTTTTTGTTGAAGATGTTCAAAGGAATATTACCAGTAAAGGAAGTGGTTTAGAAAAGAAAATATTATAGATTTTGATCTGTGTCTTCTATGTTGCAAACAAATTGCAAACAGGGATGTAGCTGTAGGTCCTTTTCAAATTTCTTGGCATATGAAGCCTGATATGTTTCTTTTCAAATTCATGCAGCCAAGATCTTTTCATTTTCACTTGTCTTCTATGGAGCACTATATATGTATTTTTGGTTTTGACAGTAAGAATATGCTCGGGCCAGCTTTCGAGTACCGAGACTAAGTCCCTCCCCGTGCAATATTAAGGGTGCCACTGCTACATTGGCCTAGTGCATTCAGGAGAATTTAGAAAAATTCCCTTGGGTGCTGGCTCCAAAATTTGAACTTGGCTAGGTTGAAGGAATCTATTGCATCATTACCACTAGGCCAAACCCTTGGGTTAGTACTGTGTACGTTGAACCAAGATCTTTCAATTTTACAAAGTATCAATTAATAACTTGGAGCACTGTGTGTATAATTCTGTTTTCAATTTTTCAGTATAATTCTGTTTATACATTTTACAAGGAATTAATTGTTCTCACTCACATTAGATGTTTCAATTTTTTTAAGATTTTCACAATGACACAAATTTTAGGATATGGGTATCGTGAGAAGCCCTTTAACGAGAGGGGTGGTATAGCCGTAATAGGCTACCCCACAAAAATGTGCATGGTGCACCTTTCTGACTTTACCTTTGATGAGATGAGAAATATTGGATAGATGCTGGATGATTTGGTTTTATTTTGATGTATCTTATAGGTTTTTTTAGAATGACATGTCAGAATAGATTAAGGGCTGATTACTTTTTCTCTGTTAATGTGTTGAACTTTGTAAGAGGAAACTCATTTGTTACGTTTGAGTCAAAGACTCAATACTTCTGCTTGCATTTGGAATTTTAAGAAGCATTTGAAATGGAGAGATTCACTTGCAGCTACTGAAGAATCTGAAATCTAATGACTGAATTTTAGTGAAATGAACAGGTACTGACTTAGATTGATAAATCCATTAAAATAGACAAATTCTCCTGTTATAGTACATGTAATGTAAGCTAGAAATTCCACACCTCTATTCTTTTCATAAACTTGGAAGGATTCACACCTTCATTTATTTGATGAACTTTGAAGGATAGGGTCCTATCCATCAAGAATTTCATTTTATAATAAAATTCCTTGTATTTTTCAAATCTCTTGAGTGAATCACAATATCTAATAATTGGTGCACCAGTACGCATACTTTTCAGCAAAAAAAGATCAATTTGCGCAGAATCATGTATAAAAGTTGATTCTGGATGAAGTATTGTGAAACGAATTGTAATGATAGAAAATACATTCAAGAGAAAGTATTAGAATGGTGTGAAAAAGATATCTGCAAATAACACTGATCTTGAGTACATAAAACAATAATAGATCTGCTACTTCAAACAATATAGGAATATTGTTGAAAATGCCAATCAGCCAATCAAACAAAACCAATTAAAGAATTATGGAAACTGGATCAATTTGATAAAATGGGTAACACCATACAAATTGACAAGGACTTACATTTCAAACCCCATAGCCAAACTGGTTGGAGGGAAGGCAAGCTCAATACTGCGTTTCGTCTCTAAACACTTTTGAGTCTTGACTTACATATAGTACATACAAGAGGACAGCTTCACACTCAAGAAGTCATAAATGCAGGACACTCCAGACATGTAAACAGAATACTAGACAAAGAAACACCACAAAATAGACAATCAAGTTGAACACCACCATGCATTGCACCAACAGCTAGAAGCCTAAAATTTTCACCTTTGCTTCACAAATTCACATCCTGGACAGAAGGCATTCTCTATCCAATAACTACTTCAGCAACCAAGCCCCACACTTCTTCACGCGGTCTGCTCCATTAATCCTGCCATAAAACTCAAAGGTTACCTTGGAATACTGGGTTCCACCATAAGCATTGCATTCTTTTTCAGCTTCCGACATTATCTCCCTACAAAAGAGGTCGTCATACCATAAGAATACATGGTCAGATCTACAAATTCCAGGCTGAGTTTGGTATAATTCTGATGAATAATCGAGCCTTCGTCTTTTACCACAACTCTCTTCCAAATAGCATTTGCATCCAATACTCAAAACATGCGTACCATCAGCTTTGCCAGCTTTGCTGGTGGATGCATCAAGAACAAGGTAAAAAGCAAAACGCAACGCCTTCAGTCCAAAGGGAGGAGGCTCACGAAGTGGAAAAGTTACCAAAGATGTTAATCCTTGAGGGTAAAACCAATTTGGCTCTTCACTCCATGGTAAACAAATGGTAACCAAAATATTATCCACCCCATAAAGTTTGTATGAGGAAGACAAGTAAGCCACTCTCAAAATTCTTGACCATGCCTCTTCCAAAATTCTCCTCCGTGCATTTTGACTCAGTCTGATGCAATTATAAAATACATATTCTTGTGAATAAGCACCCTGATAGGATCGCAATATATCTTTCTTATTCAAGAATAAAGGACTTAACACCGTCTTCAATGAAACACAGCCACTTGCATTTAACCTTTGTATAGAAGACGGAAGCTGCGGTAAATACTCAAGGCTCCTGCAATCTTTTAGCAAAACAATTTTCAGTTGACAAAGATCTTTAATGCTTGCTGGTAAAATCTTGATGTTGCTTCCTGATAGAATCAAAGCGTTCAGTGACGATGAGCGGCTTATGTTGCTTGGGAGTTTTGTTAGACCGAAACAATTATCCATATATAGTCTTTTCAAGGACTTTAATCCATCAAATGCAGGGGATAACTTGTCAAGTCCAACTTTTGGGCAGTCAGAGAGGTTGAGGGTTTCAAGACAACTCAAGTTGGAAAAGCTATTTGGCAGATTCTCAAGATGTGGGCACGAAACAAGGATCAACTCAGTAAGCTTTCTATTACAACCAATTGATGGGGGCAATTCCTCAATTGCTGTTCCACCCAAATTTAAGCACTTCATATTCTCTGAAGTTACTAAGAACTTTCTAAGATTCGAGCAGCCACTAAGACTCAACATTTCTAGAGATGTTGAGTGACAGTCACTTTGAAGAGACTCAAGCATTTTGCAACCACCAAGATCAAGAGTGGTGAGCTTGTTCAAGTTGAAAATAGAGGAGGAAACATGGAGCAAACTTGTACAGCCTCTAAGATTGATACTTTTAAGATTTGTGGCCATTGCTAAATCTGGGAGCTCAATCAAGTACTTGGAGAAACTAAGATTAACACTTATTAAATTCACAAGAATCTGCAACAACAGAAAAAATAATAACAATAAAAAAATTATTTGGAAACATTTTAATTCACTCTATATTTGACTATGTAAACAGAAATAAGTTGCTCAGACATACCTTGACTTCATCCCAAAGCTTTTCAATTTGACTGTGGAACAAGTTCAGTTCAATAAGGTTCTCTGGAGAGTATGTAGCTGGTAAAGATTTTAGAGGATATTGCTCCCAATGTAAAAGCCTTAGTTGATTAGGGAGATATTGAAGACCCTTTGAAAGGTGCACCTTGCATCTCTCATTAAGTGAATTATGAAATTTAAGAAGTCGTAAGGCATCCATCTCATTGAAAATATCAGGGCGTAGGTATACATCTTCAATTTTGGACATATCTAGTGACATGCCTTCAATTTTATAAGTATCCTGGCAAACACATATTTTAGCATGTAATTATATCATACTAAATACACATGAGAAATAAAAATACAAGGGACGGTTTTGTTTGATAACTGTTATAAAATATAAGAAAATAGGAAGAAAGGAATAATAATGTGCGATATATGAAGATCATTTACCTGCATACCCTTCAATGTTTCACAGATATCACGAGGATCCCATAATCTACTACGTTTCCAAGGAATTTTATGAGATTCTTGACGAACGATTTCTTGACCCATTTCTTGTATCATGTCATGCATGAGGACCTTGTTGTCACTAGAAGTTGTTATGAGAGACTTATTAAAAAGAGTGAATAGTCCTATGTCTGCACATAAATAAGAACCATCTAGTAGAATTTTCACACGGTTTATATCCTCCCCTTTATAAAAGCACGCAATGTCCAGAAATATGTTCTTCTCCGTGTCATCTAATTCATCATAACTCAGTCTTAACACCTCTTGAATTTGTACAACAGGGTCTCTCGCCAAACTATGTAATGTACTTTTCCATTCTTCTAGAGTTTTACCATATAAGATGGAGCCCAAAACTTTCAAAGCTAATGGAATGCCTTTGGTGTAACTGACAACCCATTCTGATAGCTCGAAAAAATCTGCTGGAGGGTGAATTTGTTTAAAGGCATTCCTGCTGAATAACTGACAAGCATGAGGAAACTCCATTTCCTTAACCTCATAAATTTCATCAGCTTCACTAAGAATTCCCTTGCCTCGAGATGTCACAATTATTCTGCTTCCTGGGCCAAACTGATCCTTCTCTCCAGCAAGATACTTTAACTGTTCTGAATCGTTCACATCATCAAGAACTATGAGCACCTTTTTGCTGTGGATCATTTTCTTCATAAAAGTACGATCTGCATCAAATCTGGCAATACCTCCAAATGTTCCATATGATAGCATTGAAAGAAGTTTATATCGTAAAGGGTCGAGGTCACGATATTTTTGACGTTCTTCCCTCACAGATGATAGCCTTGAAAGAACTCTAGGTAGTACAGATCTGAATCCACCATAATTTTCACATTCTTCCCTCACATTTGCAACAAAGCAAGAACTTTCATATTGCCGGTTGAGCTTTCGAAATACAGCACGAGCTATGGTTGTTTTACCTATACCACCCATGCCCCAAATTCCAATAGTACGCACATTTGCTGACTCATTGCACAACATTGATTCCACCCTTGCAATATCTTCATCAATTCCGATAAGTGACTTATCTACAGTGTCACTGTCATCCAATGATATTTTCACATATGTGGCTATTGCTGCAATAAATTCGGAATCCGTTCTGAATACAAAAGAAAAAGGATAAAATTGAAGTAATATTTCAAATTCACTTAAACACATTTGAAGAATGAGGCACAGCTATAAAAACACACACACACACACATACATATATAAAATATTTTGTCCTCTCTTCTATTTTTATATAATATATCCGGCTTTCCCCTCTATTTTCAAAACCTACACAAACCTCCTCTAAAATTTAAAAAAAAAAAAAAAAAAACAAACTTATAACTTAGTCCAATATGTTAAGTCAACTCTTAAGTGATACTAAAAGAGGCTACAAATGATATAAAATATCTATAATACGTTCAATTAAAAGTTAGAATTTAACAATTAAATTTTAGTTGTCTAGTATTTTCTAAAATTGTTTCAGAATTGTCACCATATTTAATTGAAAAAATTCCAATATTAACGGAGGATATTATAATTGAGGTTAAGAAATATTAATCAAGAAAGAATCACTACCTAAAATAGCATGAACGCAATCCGAATTCAATGGCTTCCTCGGACAAAGTGTTTATCCACTTCCTCACCGTCTTCAATTTTTTCTTGAAATATGGATCGTGGGTAACAAATACATGTCCATATCTCCCTAATTGATGTCCTCCTTCTGATGGACATATCTTGTACAAAACAGGTAGCATAATCAGTTCATCTCTTTATTTGCATTCCATAATTTTGATAAGCACATCTAAACACCATCTCGAAGAAGCATAATTTTCAGAGAAAATGACAAGTGATAAATTTGATTTTTCAATTGCTCTAACAAGTAAAAAGTAGTGGAGATACCAATTGATTAGTATTTATAAAGGCAAAAATTCCCTTCCGGATTAAAGCCTCATGGAGATGACTCGTACGTGAAAGCACTTGGAGTCTCCTTACCATCAAGGCTGATAAAGACGTTATAATACCATCTTTGATAGGTACCAGAAGATGATGAATCAGAAGAAGGAAGTTCCATTAAACAAGAATTGCTAAATATAGAGAGAGAGGTGTAGCAAAATCATTTGAATTGCTAAAAATACTTTTTTTTTTTTTTAATAAAAATACACTTATCAATATAAGTTACAATTTTTTTTTTCTACAGGATAAAATATTTTGTCCTCTCTTCTATTTTTATATAATGTATTCCACTTTCCCCTCTATTTTCAAAACTTACACAAACTTCTTCTAAAATTTGAAAAAAAAAAACTTATAACTTAGTCCAATATGTTAAGTCAACTCTTAAATTATACTAAAAGAGGCTACAAATGATATAAAATATCTATAATACCTTCAATTAAAAGTTAGAATTTAACAATTAAATTATCACAACAATTAAATTTTAGTTGTCTAGTATTTTCTAAAATTGTTTCAGATTTGTCACCATAATGTAATTGAAAAAATTCCAATATTAACGGAGGATATTATAATTGAGGTTAAGAAATATTAATCAAGAAAGAATCACTACCTAAAATCCGATCTATGCCATCCAGGTATAGTGGCTGCCTTATAGAAAGCTGTTCTCCACTCCTGCACCATCTCCGAGTCATTCATGAAATTTAGATCGTGTTTAGCAACTGTATTTACATGTCTCTCTAATTGATATCGTACTTCTGATGGAATTATATTGTAGAAAATAGGTATCAGAATTTGTCCATATCTTTCTTTCCATTCCATTATTTCTAAAAGCACACGCAAACGCAAACTCGAAGAAGAATAATATTTAGAGAAAATGACCAGGGATAATTTTGCTTCTTCAATTACGCTAACAAGTGCTGGAGATATTTTATCCAATTGATGATCATTTATAAAGGCAATAATTCCCATCTGGAATAAAGCCTCATAGAGATGACTCGTGAAAATACTTCCACTGACCTCACAGCTCATAAAGACGTCATACGCAAACATTCTTGAAAAGGTAGCAGAAGATGATGAATCAGAAGAAGGAAGAGCTATTAAACAAGCACAAGAACAAGCACACAAATGTGGGGCTGGAATCTGGATAGTACTGAATCCTGAAACAACAAAACAGACCAATTTTAACATAACATTTTCATGAACCGGAGAGAAAAAAGAAAGAAAAACAAGTAAAACAGTAGCAGCAAANCTACCTAAAATCCGATCTATGCCATCCAGGTATAGTGGCTGCCTTAGAGAAAGCTTTTCTCCACTTCTGCACCCTCTTCGAGTCACTCAGATTGTGTTTAGCAAATGCATCTCCATATCTTTCTAATTGATGTTGTACTTGTAATGGACTTGTCCCGTAGAAAACAGGTATCATAATCTGTCCATATCTTTCTTTGCATTCCATTATTTTGACAAGCTCATTCAAACAACATCTTGAAGAAGTGTAATTTTTAGAGAAAATGACCAGTGATAATTTTGATTTTTCAAATGCAAAAACAGGTTCTGGAGATATTTCATCCCCTCTCACCAATTGATGATCATTTATAAAGGCAATAATTCCCATCTGGATTAAAGCCTCACGGAGATGACTCGCGAAAATAATTTCACTGGCGTCACAGCAGATAAAGACGTCATACGTAAACATTCCTGAAAAGGTAGCAGAAGATGATGAATCAGAAGAAGGAAGAGCCATTAAACAAGCACAAGAACAAGCACACAAATGTGGGGCTGGAATCTGGATAGTACTGAATCCTGAAACAACAAAACAGACCAATTTTAACATAACATTTTCATGAACCGGAGAGAAAAAAGAAAGAAAAACAAGTAAAACAGTAGCAGCAAAAGAACTTACCAAAAAAGTTAAAGCAAAGAAGATGAACTGAGTAACAAGTTCGCTATCTATTGTGAAGCAGAGTAAGAATGGTAGAAAGAAATTGCGTCCTTGAGAAGCAGTTGAAGAAAATGATGAGTTGTTTATTTTGCTACCTCAAACAACAGTCTACTTGTATGCTCCCAAACCAACACAACAAGTTGCTCAGAAAGTTCCTCCAATTATAGTATGAGAGACGCGTTTACATGGTTTCGTAAATGCGTTTAGAGAAGGGAAGGCCATATTAGTTGGTTGATTGCGAATAACATTAGTAGGCGTGTGCTATTATCTTAAGTAAACTCTACCCACTTAATGCAACTGGGACCTCTCATCTATAATCTATTGTTGACTTTTTTAGTTGTTATAAGATTTCAAATTTGTCTAATGGAGTAGTTTGAAGAATCTATACTACTTTTATTACTCTGTAACAATTCCCCCTATAGTCTCACAATTCTAAATATTTATTGGGATATTACATTTAATATTATACATGAAATATGCTAATAGGTGTTAGTCCAACTAGTGAGAATTAAATTACTTTGTTTGTAAGGCATATGTTCAAATCTCAGACTAATTTTTTTTAATAAATAATCTGCAAATAAGCCTTCATTAAAGATGATCTTAATACCATTAAGTCATAAGTTATTTAATTTCTTTTTGCATTAGATGGATAGAGTTAAATTTTTTAGCTTAGAATATTGAGTATAGAGATTCATCACCTCAACTTTTTGGGAGATTACTTATATAAGTTTTTTTTTTTATTTTGATATGTAATGATAAAAAAAAAATTAACATAAAAATAACTGTTATAAAGTCAAAATAAAATATAGGTTCCACAATTAGTCAGCAAAAGAATTGCAGATTCATATTTAATTTACTAATAAGTTATATTTTATTACCACTCATAATAATCATGATAGAAAGCCATGAAAAAAAAACGTAAACTATCATATTAGTGTTTGAAAGAGTACTTATTTATCACTTTAATTTCTAAACTTTGAACCGTATCAATATAGTCCCTCAAAGATTAAAATGGGTTCAATGTATAGGGCTTCCATTAGTTGGACAATAGGGCATTAATGGAAGTAATTTACGTGGCATATATAACAAAATGACACATGTATCGTTAAATGATGATATGACATAATGGAATGACACATGCTGATAAATGAAGGGAAATTTGGAAGGGAAAAAAAAAAAAAANGGGAAAAAAAAAAAAAAAGACAGAAACGTTGCCGTTTTCAAGGCTGCATCTTCTTTTAGCGTTACTAATTTGCATGTAGTATTTCACGTATGAATTATATTTTCATTGGTATAGAAGAAAAGTTATAATACTCATGAATTCAATTAACAATAATAGTATAAAATTTTATACAACAGAAAGTAATTTATTTCTTCTAAGTTTCCTTATCCTTTAATAAATATGATATTTAATTTTAAGTTCTTGCTTATCATCAAAAGAGACTTTTTTCTTTTATTAAAGACATGGTATTTATATTACAATATATATTTATACTTTTATATGGTAAAGAACAAATATTTAAGACGTCAATAATATTATTATAATAAAATCACAACCACAAAGAGTAAGCATGGGATTTGATCTCGAATTCTAAGAACTTTCATAACCTTAAAGGTTGAGTATATAACTATCAAAAACTTACCAACTAAACAAATACCTTCATCAAGAGATCAATAGAGCTTACACTATTCTATAACTAAAAAGAGAAGAGAGTGAGTAATATTAAAAACTCAAACACAAATCTGGGGCTGGATAGTACTGAATCAGAAGAAGGTGCCATTAAACAAGAACAAGAACAAGCACACAAATCTGGAGCTGGATAGTACTGAATCAGAAGATGATGAATCAGAAGAAGGTGCCATTAAACAAGAACAAGAACAAGCACACAAATCTGGGGCTGGATAGTACTGAATCCAGAAACAACAAAACAGACCAATTTTAACATAACATTTTCATGAACCAGAGAGAAAAAAGAAAGAAAAACAAGTGAAACAGTAGCAGCAAAAAAACTTACCAAAAACGTTAAAGCAAAGAAGATGAACTGAGTAACAAGTTCGCTAGCTATTATGAAGCAGAGTAACAATCGTAGAAAGAAATTTTATCCTTGAGAAGCAGTTGAACAAAATGATGAGTCGTTTATTTTGCTACCTCAAGACAACAACTTTACTTTTATGCTCCCAAACCAACACAACAAGTTGTTCAGAAAGTTCCTCCAATTACAATATGAAAGAGTTTACCTGCTTTCCGCGTGACTCATTATTTTTATCTTTTCATTTTAACAAAACAAAACGAAAACTTTTGAGAGTCTGCACAAATCATAGACAATTAGAAGTGGTTCATTTTAAAAAATATATATCAAATGAATAACCATTGAAACCTAAGATTTTACATTTTTTATTACTTACTAGTGATTATTTAATAATTATTAATAAAGACAATTTTAAAATTTTGTGTAAACATCATATTTTGTCTAGATCTTGTTTAATTTGTTTTTTTTTTTAAATTATTTAATTAAAATTAACTTAAAATTATAAAATATGTAAAAAAAAATTTAATTTTATTTAAAAATTTAAATTGTTTGTTTCTTTTATTTTGTTAAGAACATGTGAAGCATGTTTTCTTAAAAAAAAAAAAAAAAA
>QAOA01002936.1:0-51945 GCA_003255065.1 Cercis canadensis
AGGAGAGGACCCTCCTATATTACTATTTTATTTTGCACAATTTCATACTTGACACTATGGCCAAAAAAGGGAAAAAAATTATCAAATATTTTGCAAAGCCTTAACAAAATTTTAATTTGATAAATTAAATTAATACCTATTGTCACATGTTATAGTTATACTTTTTTGTGTAACTGGTACCGCTAGAATGATTGTGACATTAATTTTTATAGGTCTTATTCTTGGCAAAGTTAACAGAGTAAAAAACACACGTGGTCCAGGTAGTAAAACCATGAACAACACAACTAAGTAAACAACACAAAATATAAACACTTATATAAGTCTAAAACATGAAATTGCACCATGAGATTGTTACATATTTTAGGTAGTGCATGATTGGTCATGTTTTTCATTAATTTAATTTGGCCACACTGTGTTAAAGAAAAAAAAAAAAAAGATTGCACTCTTTGTTTTCTCCATTTTTGTTTATAGATAGGTTTGAAAGAATATCAAATTCAAAAGCATAAGTGTAAACTTTAAAATTGATAAAGAACTCCTGCACTAGGCATTGAAAAAGGAAACAAAAAATGGGAGATTAAAAAATAAGAACTGACTAGAGAAGAAAAATCATCGGCCAAAAAGCAAGATCTAACTATATTAGATTGTACAAAGAACTATATCATAAGGTATCTGAAAAAAAAATGAAATTGATTGGAGAACAGAGGTTGAGCAGATAGAACGAAGAGATAAACCACAATCCATTAGTGGAAGAGAGGAATACTGAGAGAGATAGAGGAAGGCCTGATCTTACTGACCTATTCTAAATAGCACTTATTCGGTCTCCATATTGAAAATAATAAATAGGAATGATTTGAGCTATTTAACGTTTGAAAATACATGCCAACACATACCTCAATCTAGCTTGATCTCATTGATAACCTCTTGCTTGGATTGACAAAGTTTGTAGAAAATATCTCGATGTACTGATTAATTGTAAGGAGGGGCTATGATCTTATCCCTTTAATATAAGGAGATATTTAACAAATTATTATCTTGATTATAGATTACTTTTTCTGTTGGTGAGTATTTTCATAAAACTTTAGGATGCTAACTAATTTTGAAATGTGATTTCCATCAAGACTATCCATCTTAGAACATTTACTCTATGTCTACAAAATTTTTAAATGTACTTCAAAGTTTATCATGTTGNTTATCAATCAATTAATCTTATTTGAATAATAATATTTCAGAAAAGGGAACATTCTACTTGTCAAAAGACTCAAAACATAAAAAAGGAAAGAAGAAATTTCATTTTGTTATTTACAAATATAGCAAAATTACTTTTCCTTTTTGAGCCTAATACATACCATTAGAAAAAGGTTTAGTCAATACTAGTTACAAACATGTGCAACGCACAAATAACTAAAGTAAAAGATAAAAAAAAAATGTGTGAAGAGAGAGAAAAAAAATAAAAAAAAAAGTAATAAAAATAAAGAAGCGAGTATAATAACTATAAATGACTTAACTATATTTGTAAGAAAATAGTTTTCTTTTAAATTAATATAGTAATTTTAGTATCTCCACGTTGTTTCAATAATACGATCTAACCAATTCCGAAATATCTTGCAAACATTCTATTTATAAAAATAAACTTATAGTTATCTGATCTATTTTGCATGAATTTTAACAAACACAATTCAATAAATATTTATACGATAATGAATTATAAATCTAACAGCATTAACTCTTCTCATAGATGATGTGAAGAGTTTGATATCTATCTTTTCCTCTAACACATTTTGGTACTTGTAAACCAAAAGAAAATAAAAATCTAACCAATATTATAACATTTATAATCTATTAGTAAAGAAATAACTAAATATTTGAATATGAAAAATAGATTAAGTGACCATTACTAAATAACATGTAATTAAAATGTACTAAAATTATTTTCAAGACTTAAAAATTTAATGTTTAAACCCATAATCATCATACCNCAATAAGATTTTTTTATTCTGTGTCGCCTCCCGCCGTAATGCCCAGCCGCGCATCGCGCGGGGCCCAATACTAGTTATTTGTATAATACATGCTAAAGATATGCATGTTAATTGAGGGTGAGTTAAGTATGTACATGTAAAGAAATAGCCTTTAATAGGAGACTTATACTGTGTATCTTTTGATAAAATAAAAAGTTTTAAGGATCAAATTAAAATCTTAAACAAACTATAGATAATAGAATAACAGTTCAGCCTAAATTATAAAAAAAAAAAAAAAAAANAAAAAAAAAAAAAAAAAAGTATGACACACTCATCATAAAAAGGTGTGCTTTGTCTCCACTCAATGAGTGTTTGATAAATTGATCTTTCATTTTAGTCTTTTATTTTAAGAGAAAATTAATACCAAGTGTTTAGATAGGATAAGAGAAATCTTGGAAAATCTTAGTTAGGTTAACCTTAGCAGTTTCCAGCCTGTAGTCACTAGTTGCTAACAATTTGCTCAAACCCTTTTTATCTTTGCAGGCAATGCTCTATCCTCCTTCTAGAAGAAGAGGCAATGTTTTAGCTTCTAATGAATATTATTAAAATTTTATTATTATGTGTTTGATTTTGGAGGTGCGAAATAAAAAACCATATGTTGCAAAAGATTGAAGAACAAGAAAATATGAGAGAGATTTCTGAAGTTTATTCTTAAATCCCACTGCAAACAGTTTTTTTTTTTTTTGTAAGTAATCTGCAAGTACTATTATAAATTCTTACTGAGGCCTGTGACATGTCCTTATCTTAAAATAGAGTAGCTTCCTTTCACTATAAACTTTTAATTACCACCAAAAAATAATAATGGTGAGCAAAACATTAAAAAAAAAATGAAGCTTCTAGAAAATTTAAAGGAACTAAGAAAAATAAAAATTTACAAATCTATCTTTTCTTCACCTCCACATGATTTAAGTACTGCACCAATCATATGATTTTCTTATAAAAGAGTTGGTATTTGGTAAAGGAAAGAGGAAATGAAAATAATTACTCTATCAACCATAAATAGAAATTTAGATGAGACTGTTCTTTTTGTTTTTTTTTTTTTTTTGGTTCCAAAGGCTTTTTGGGCCGTTTTCATCCCCAAAGGCCATTTGGATTGGGCATTTGATGTAGTGAAAGTATAAGCACTGGGCCGAAAGGCCCAAAACCTGATAGAGGTCGTCCAGAGTTGGGCCTAGCTCTGTGTAACGATCTTCGTTGGCATGAGGACTGAGGATGGCCTTTTAATAATTTATAACCTTACTGAATTAGGCCCGTTTATTTATAAGGCCTTATCAAGTTAAAATTGGGCCGAAACAATTAAAAATTAAATGTTAAAATTGGGGCCTAAAAAATTAGATGACAATGCGACTTGAGTGATTTGATATAGCTGGTTAAAACATGGTCATGTAATAGCAGCGAGAAATAAGAGGTTTTCTCAGAATATTATAGAAACTTCAAGTTTTTGGATTATAATCCATAACAGTAATTTATAAATAATTTTTTTTAATAAGGGGAAGGAAAGACAATATTAATATAGAGGAAGCATTAAGTGAGGGGAAATAAACAACTTCCACTTTTGGAGAAATTGAAATAAAGGGAAAATTAATGTTTTTCAATCCTTGAAAATTACACTCCATGAATATCCCTTTACTACTAGTTCTCTCAATCAAATCCTAGTGTATTTTAATTTTAATTTACTCCAATTTGATATTTTCATATACTGTAAATGTCCAAGTTCAACACTGTAGAAGGATCGAATTGAATCAAATTAAAATATGATCTGATGTGTTCCATGAGGTCCTCTTAATTATATTGAAATTTCAGTTCAATTACTACTGAAAATCAAATAAAATATTTCCGAAATCCCACTTCAAAAATATCACTTTTGCACCAAAAATTTATTGTATGATTTGTGAACGTAAATGCACGCTATCATTTAACAAGTAATAAAGTATGAATAGAATATCATCCCCATGATAATTGACTGTTATTAACTACCCAAATTATGTTAACCTCAATTTTATCAACCAACAACTCTTCAAGATGCAATAGAGCAGCGGGCGCCTGGGCTTTCATGGCACTGCTTATTCAATCATTTTCTTTCCGTTTTGGCGCCTTGATGCCACCAAAATATCGTAGCCACACATCATTTTCTCTTTTTCTACAAAGTAAACACAAAAACACACACAAGACCAATAAAAACCCTCAAAAACCAACTAAATGTCAAATGAATAATATCTAATTTGCAGATATAAAATTCATTAATCACATGTGAATACTTTTAAGAAGTTCTTCTCATAATCAACCAGATGCCATGTATGTAAAATCTAGTCTTCCAACTTGTAAGAGATATAGAAGTGCCTCAAGATAGTTACTTATAATACATTATAATCTCCCTTATTTTATAGTCAAGTGGCACTGAAGTCTCGTCATCAAGACTCGTGAGTTTTGTGCTTAAATTTAAACTCGTAGCCAAAGTTTAAAAAAAAAAATTTACTCTTGAAATCTTGGTTATTGCTTTTGTTTGCTTGGACGAATTTTGTTTATTGAAATAAATGAAATTAAAAGAGGCAGATAAAGTACACTAGCAGTTAGTAGTATAGCACCCACCTAATGTAATAGCTAAACCACATGTTAATGTAGAAGTCCTCTTGGATTCCTAAATGCAAGTAAAACAAAGGCAAGTACTTGATGAAGATCAAATTATGACATTCATGGCAAAGTGTACAGCAAAACTTTTTCTGTTTGGATTACTTAGAATAATCAACATGGACCACTCAAAAGGCTATCATCATTAATGGGTAAAGCTTTCAAGTTGTAGTTTTGGGACAATCGCATCAAAGTCACCTCATGCTTTCACTTTGACATTTTCTCAAATGGTTTGAAGATTGTGGATTATAATTAATTTCTCTCTAACAAGTAGCTTTCTAATTCCATCTAATGCTTCCAAAGCTTGCCATCATTTTCTTAATATAATGTTTCAAGGTTGTGGGGAATTGTGGGAACCCACCAGCATGTGTTTGAAGGAAGGTGGCTGTGAACACATAGGGTTGACAAAGAAGGGTGAAGAAATAGCTGATAGTAAAAGAGAAAGAGGCCCATAAGATAATGTCCTAAAGCTAGCAAAAACTAAAAGGCCAACTGCCATTCCCTTTTTCGGATAGCCTTTCATTTTCTTGACTTTATTACCTTCGTCCACACCTACCAGTATGTGATCCTCACGTGTATCTTTGTGTCTGTGTATGTGCATGCGCATGAGAGAGAAGCAAGAGAGAGATATAGTGTGATTCATAGCAGAATTATTAGCTAAGTGAAAGAGGAAGATATACATATATATATATATGGGGTCTGGGTTCAATGGCTGGTTTGTGTTGTAAATTTCAAAAGTGGGTCCTTCATTTTCAATAAAAGAGAAAAACATGGAGCTTTGCTTTGCCATACATTTGGAAGTTTTTCATTTTTCAAGAGCTCACTGACTACGTACCAGCTGGCTACTCATTCATTGAACCCTATTTTATCCCTTTCTAACTGTTAATGAATCTGCAGATAACTCTCAACTTTTGATTGTAGTAGTGATAAAATATTGGTTAGCCTCACATTATTTTATTTTTTATATTGATATACATTGCACAATCTGAAACTAACTAAACCCAGTATACTTTTTTGTTTTATTAGACATAAGGTTTTAGAAATTGTTCATAGTTATTTAGCTTCTCATGCTATTATAACATTCAAATTGAACTCATTCTTTTAATATTTTCAACTAAAAATTTTTATTTTATTTATCTAATTTAAAAAAAAAAATCAAATGAAACCTTTCGCCAAGACTTTATATATTTAAATTAATAATATTAAAGAGTCATGTATCATTCATGTTACAAAGGTTTTAGGGGTTATATGCACATTAGAATACGAGACTCAGCTGGTGTAATGGCACTGCCTCTTAACCTTAAGGCTTGATCACCTCATGTTCTTGAATTTAAGCTTGATATACTCCGCTCCCATAGCACAATAAGTATGCTCTCCTTTATCTACAAGCACAAAATATATATATACATAATAATTTGGGAAAGAAAAAGTGCGTTGAGTGACATGTGGTTCGTTATCCAATAGATATCTCAATGATAATATATTTAAATACTTTAATTTAGATTATCTGAAACTTAACTTTCATTAAAGTAATTGGAGTGAGCTTTATATATAAAGTGTCCCCTTTACTTTATAATCTAAATGTTGATACATCCAAAGAAAAAATCCAAAAGGGCACTTTCAATGATTTAGAAAAATTCCTTGAGACCTTTCTTCTTTGATTCACATAGAGTGAACGAATGAGAAGGGATCTTAAAGTCCAAAAAGCAGATCTTAGGGTTTGTTGGGAAGGGCTCCACAATAGAGGGCCCAAATATGCATTGTACTGGCATTACAGTGAATTGTCTCTAATAATATTGACAATGTGTATGAAGTATGAGCCATTCACTGAGTAGTAACACATTTTCAATTGAAAACACTTTGATTGAATGAGAAATATATGTAGGTGTATATCAGTTGGTGCTCAAGAAATGGCCAAGAGAGCTTCACCCACATATTCATGGCTACTGTGAAGATTCTCATATCTGTTCTTGACATTATTGGAAAGTATGAATTGTAGTTATCAGCAGAGATATATTTAGGTGTATATCAGTTGGTGCTCAAGAAATGGCCAAGAGAGCTTCACCCACATATTCATGGCTACTGTGAAGATTCTCAGATCTGTTCTTGACATTATTGGAAAGTATGAAGTGTAGTTATCAGCAGAGATGGGTGTTGAAGCATTAGTCACTTCCTAATCAAGAATACCCATAATCTTCCAAAATAGATACTGTTGACTACATCATTAGCTCATCACATACTCTGTAACTTGATCAGAAATATCCATTTTAACTTATCCAGATCATGTAGCTCGTCAATTTTTTTTTTTTTTTTTTTTTTTTTATAGATTCTTCATGATATAAATAACTGTTTGTTTTATCTGAAAATTTTATATAAAAATTAGAAGAGTGGGTTAAATTGATTAGCACGCCTAAGTTTAAAAAGCGACTGATAGACAATGATATCTCTTTGAGAATAAACTATACTTTTCCCAAAAATAATATATAGAAAAATCCAAAGGAAAATCATGTACAATGATTTCTAAATAAGGTGATCCGACAAGAATTGATATATGGATTTTCAAAATGAAAGGAAAAAGGAGAGCTTAGAACTGACTCTTCAAACTCCTCCAAAGCTTATTTTTTTAGTTACTGCAAATTAAAAGCTTTTGAAAGAAATGCTTTCTCTCCTCTTTTCACCCATCCAAACAAGAAAGAGTCAAATTCGTATCCTTTCCCTTCCTTTTGAACTAACCAAACATAACCTAGGAGAAATAGATTAAAAAAAAAGAAAANCAAAGCATTCCAAAGCTTATTTTTTTAGTTACTGCAAATTAAAAGCTTTTGAAAGAAATGCTTTCTCTCCTCTTTTCACCCATCCAAACAAGAATCAAATTCGTATCCTTTCCTTTTTCTTTCCCTTGCTTTTGAACTAACCAAACATAACCTAGGAGAAATAGATTAAAAAAAAAGAAAAAAAGAAGAATGGCATAAATGGAAAGTAAATAAGGGTGGGCATAAAACTAGCCCCTATGATAATTGATAAAGCATAATGCAAAAGCACTTTCTTGTGTTTTTCTTTGCTAAGTTAAGGATAACAGGTAATCATTGATCTTAAAAAGAAGAAAAAAAAAACAGAGAATTGGAGAGAAAAAGTATGCAGTCGGGTCCAGAATTAGCAGAGTGAGTTTTGTCCAAACAAAGCAAAGGGTAATGTTGTTGAGATTTGATTATATTCAACTTGAGTTTTGTGATATTAAGTGTTCCACCATAGCACTGTAAATAGGTTAGTTATAGTTGAAAACTCGTGATTCGCACTTGTTTCTAATTGGTGAGGACAAAATTGAATTCCAGTACATCCCAATGGATTTTCTATGCAGAATTTGATTGGAGGCCACAACATTTTGCAGGCAAGCACTTGAAAACAAGAAAGGGGTCTGGCTATGGCCATGGCATGACTATGATCATCATCTGTGTGTGATTCAGAAAAACTCACAAATCACCAACTGGTGTATCAATCCAATCCAGCTAACACAGATGAACAGAGCCAAGCTCATTACCAAAACGGTGTCACCTTTCATACCCTCATTGTCCATTCTGACAGATAATGTTCTAATTCGTGTCAGCATCTCAATGGCTACCTCACGTAAACGGAGACAACGCCAAACCCATAGCATTAAATGATGGTACGCTTCTCCCAACAGTTTCTGCTCCCTCATTTATTGCATGCACAGACACCACCCATTACCTCCAACACTCTCACACACACAATCCCACCACCAAGGGGCGCGTGAATTTACAACACCAAAAAACATAAGCCAACGGAGTCTAGGAATAAGAGAGGTTTAATTATGTTCAAAAACTCAACCATCTCTATAAACACCAACAAGTCAATACACAAATCAAATCAAATCAATATTAATATTACCCCAAAAAAAAAAGACTCATAAGATTTACTTTTTCTTAATCCTTTTGCTGTTTTGCTAGTGGAGCAAACATGGGTCAACCCGAGTCAATACCCGAACCACCACCCTTGCATTGTGTTAAGGATCCTCCTGACCCTGATCGGTTTGGATCGTCACCACCATGCAAGGAGTTTCTCCCCTGCGCGGTTCGTTCTTGACTCAACACCCCCCACCCCCTTTCAAAAGCACTGAGTTCCACTCGCTCGTGTCTTTCACACGCGCCACCTATTACACAATTAACTACAATGTTAATTTTAAAAGAAAGACAATTTTTTTAAAAAAATTAAAAAAGAGGGCCTCAAGTGTGTCACGTGAGTCAGCTTTCACATTGAAGCGCGGCTTTTATCTTCTGAACCGTGCACGAGATGAGGTTGTTGACCGTCTCCACCGACTCTACCGTGAGCTTGGCCGTAGGGAGACTATTCACAAGGATCTGAAACGCCACCGTTAGAAGGGACCCACTCACCCTATGTGGGCCACCACTGCCTCCCTTATCACCACCAGCGCTATTCCCGTTGGCCGCCGCCTGGGGCCCACGTGACTCTGGCCCATCCGGCACAATCGCAAACCCGGAAGGCAACAAAGCCACGTAAGCAGAATCACCACCGTTCATCACGACATGCATGGCCGGGATATCTACCGGCGCGTACACCACAAGCGACCCGGCCGCGTCTATGCAAGTCTCCTGCAATATTAGCATGCTACTCTGGTTTGCATTCATCGCCTGCAAAACAAAACAAAACCAAAAAATTCAATGGTAATCCTTTACGTGTTGTCATTATCGTAACGTTTACAGAGCTCACTAGTCAAACACTGGCACCACTTTTTCTCTTCTTTTTCCATTTTTCTCCGAACACTTATTTTAAAATAATGAGGTCAGAAAATCATAAAGTTGACAAGCGTCCTATATTTTGACTTTTTATATAGGTTACTGAAACAAACGCTGCCCTATCTCTGCTCCTCTTTGTCCACATAGATACTTCCAATTCCAATTTTTTTTTTTATCTTTGTACTGTATGACAGCCCGATTGACCTTTCTATGGTATCAAGGACATAATGGTCAGTCACTAAAATATTTTTGTTTTAGAGTTTAGAGAAAGAGAAGTAACAGGAACAGGAAGAGGATTGAGATTTGAGATTCATACACTGGCTCTAAGGAGGGAGACGCAGTTGCCGTGGTCTTGGCCCTTGGCGATGTGGGCCATTTCCTGCATGGGTCCACCGTTTGATAGAATGTCCCACTCGCTTCGGAGGCGTTCATCTCGCAGGAAATCAAACAATCTTTGAGGTGAAACTGGGAGCCAAACGGAGGTGGCTGCGCTTAACACAATGCCCGGAGGCTCACCCGGGTCGTCCACACTCTTCCGGGTCATAACCCGAACATCCTCGTCCACATTACCAGCGTTGAGCTTGTTCCATTTGTGCACCGTTGAAGCACAAACTCCGGCACAGAAGTTGTTGGTCATACGTTGTGCCAGCTTCAGCATGCTACGCCTCCCACTTGGGTTTATTGCTACCAAAAACCAAAACCACATTTTTCATTCATTACTCCAATCACCAATGCATGCAAATGAAAATGGATAAACAAGTTTAATGTATAACTACCAGTGTGGTCTCGAGAGGGCACGGTAGAGGACATTAAGATAGCGAGACACTCGCATTGGCGTTGAAGGGTGGTGACCCAACGTTGGGCACCAAAGCCCATGCCAGAGCTTAACAAGGGTCTATACAGCTGGTGTACTTGGCTTTCATCATATTCTGCATGTTCCACCCATGTCACCTGCCAAATCCATGCAAATACTGTATCATCCCCACCACTCAATTTTCTCTTTTTTATTCACAAAGTCATAATAAAGCAAATATTATATAACTAGTGATTACTAGTCAAAAGAAGGAAAACCAAAATTGAACTCATCATATAGAGATGATAATATAAATTATATACAAGGGAGCAAGTCTTGGAAAAGCCTAAAACTTGGGCTCAACGACAGACAAGGTATCTGATGGAGTTCGAGGAAGTACATAAAATATTGGCATTAGATAAAGTCATGCAGGATTTAGAGGAGCAACGAGCACTGTGAAGGGAAGGCATCGAGATTTGTTATAGCAGTCTTGTGTAACTCACCCCAGATACTCATAAGAAAAAGACAAAATAGCCAGTCTTGAGTTTTGACTCCAAGGGTCTTGCATTGAATATTATATGTAACTGACCTATATATACGATAGGGCTGGAACCAGGTCATACAAAGTACCTTGAATTAAATAATGGTTTGGGGGACTACCAATACATCATCAAAGATTGGAATAGAAACATCATATATATTGTTTAATGATTCCAAAAGTAGGTGGAAAATTACAAGAAAAAATTTCTTACAAGGGGATATAATTAATGTGCTTCAAGGTACAGAAATTTAAGCAATAGAGGTTTCCATGAATAAAATAAATAGATTAACCTCGATTTTATGCCTCATGGAGGTCATATTTAAATGTTATGGGATCAAAATCAATTGTTGAAAATTGAATTTTGGAATATAATTGAGACAAGGAGAAGCATCCTACTCAGGTGCAGATTCTTTAAGAAACTTAAAAAAATTATTTGGGAATTATCACTGACAGAGTGGTTATATAGTGAATAGTCACTAGACAAGCTAAGTAGCTTCGAATTAAGAGCTCTTTAAATAGCTTGGAAAAGCAAAAGGCCCCATGATTCCTTGGACTCGTGTTTTGCCCCACTTGAATGTTCTCAACTTAGCTCCCATGTTGCAATTACTTCAACAAAAAGGTCATTAAAGACCAAACGAAAAGACATCTACTTGGGAAAACTTAATAAATGTTAAGAGAAGCATAAAAGCAAGTGAGAAATCACTACAATTTGATGAGTTCAGATGATGCATAGTGCCTATAAATGTTAGAAAACTACTATCATTTTTACTGTCTTCTAAGGATCGGGAAATAAAAAGTAACCAACAAGATCATTATCATATAAGTTAAAAGCTCAGGTAAACAAATTCGAGAAAGTTTTACTGCCTCAATATATAAAAATATGCTATATAGAACACAACCACTCTTTATAATAACCAAAATGTGCATTGGTAATTAATTTACCTTAGAGTAACCATTAGGCATATCTTGCACCACACAACCAGAAGGGAGCCTCCTGCAGTTTAGAAAAGTCGGTGCACCAGAAGGTTCTCGGATGGTGTCTATGGACACATCGACCACAGCCCACACCCCGTCGGCGTGCTGCTTGCAAAAGCGTAGAAAATTGACTTCACGAACCGGAACCAAAGGGGAAAGAACTTGGAGCTCAGCATGCATCTGAACCAATTTTAATAGGGAAAAGAATCAAGCTTTGGTCTCGTAAACAAGAGAGAAAAAAATATAATAATAATAATAATAATAATAAGGGAAAAAGGAAATGTTAGTAGAACAAGGTAACTTAAACATACCAATTGAAGTGCACCATTCCTGGTTCCTCCCATTCCACTAGATATCACTTCAGTAGTAGAGGTTCTAGCAATCAAACAAGGAAAGATTTCTGCCCATCGATTCTGTGAGAGAAGAAAGCAAATGAATTTGGCATTGATTTGAACATAAAATGAGAGGGACCATAATCCCCCAAACCCACCCAATTCCCAGAAAGAGATAAGGAAAGAAATGAACTTGGAAGAGAAGTTCATAAAATTTGGTAATTGAATAGCTTACTGAGTCCATTAGAGTCTCAACAAGGGCCAAGCTGTTTATGATGACCATCCCAGTCTCCTTAGAGGCCTCACTGACAAACCCATTGGGTTTCAAGCCAATGCAAGGAGTGAATGTCCTCATGTACTCCTCATGGTTCAATATCTCTCTTCCCCCTTCTAAGCTCCTGATCCAAAGAGGCTCACCAGTCTGTGCCATCTGCACCAACTCGTCCATGGCAGCCAAAGCAAGCTCTAGAAACATAGACCTCTCTATTGATCTATCAAGGCCAGTGACCACAGCCGTTGGTCTAGGTGCAGGAGGCACCACAGCTAAAGGGCTAGAAATCCCCACCCCAAAATCAGGCCCCAAAGGCAATGTTGTAGCCACAGTGCTCATCCCACCAAAACCATTGCTCCCAACTCCTAGCTCCAAACTTGAGTTTGGCAATGGAGGGCCAATTGAGTTAGCCAAGGATGTAATGGGTCGACCCAGAAACTTGCCAGCAAGTGCACAAACTCGGTCTAGCTCATCCTTTAATCGAGCATTCTCAATTCTAAGATGCTGCTCCTCTAGTGAAATCTCACCAATAATAGCTGGGCCACCACAGTTTGAACATACNAACTTGAGTTTGGCAATGGAGGACCAATTGAGTTAGCCAAGGATGTAATGGGTCGACCCAGAAACTTGCCAGCAAGTGCACAAACTCGGTCTAGCTCATCCTTTAATCGAGCATTCTCAATTCTAAGATGCTGCTCCTCTAGTGAAATCTCACCAATAATAGCTGGGCCACCACAGTTTGAACATACGGGATTCCTCATAGCATCCCTTATAGACATGTTCTCAGCTCTGAGCTTATCATTCTCTTGCCTAAGTAAAGTGTTCTCGTGGCGTTCCAATTGGGTCTGGTAAAAGGCACCCACATAGAGAAAAAAGTTTCACTGCCCATCAGAACTCAAAAGAAAGAAAAGCCATGTGAAAATGACTTGAAAAGGTACTGGCAGTGGTGTTACCTTCATCTGTGTTCGTCGATTTTGGAACCAGAATTTCACCTGCCTAGTTTCCAAGCAAAGCCTTTTGCTAAGCTCGAGTCTTTGTTTCTCATCTGGGTGAGGACACTCCTTGAACAGACTAAACCCAAAAGCAATAAACCAAATCAAATAAGAGAAAAAAAACTAAAATTTGTGAGAGAAGAAGAAAAAGAAAAGGAAAAAAATGGATAAAATTATACCCTTCAAGCTCTTGTATTTGCTGAGGTGTGTGTCGGTGATAGCGTTTCTTTCTGGGTGGGATGTCGGCAGCATCTTGATCATCACCAGAAGCACCTTCCATGTTATCACTGCCAGATCTGCTTTCATGCTCTTCTTCTCTGCTCCTTCTCCCACCAATTGACTCATAATTTTCAGGTATTCTATTCATTTCCCCTTGCCCATCTATATTAGTTTGCTGTTTCCAAAAGAAAAAGTAAACAAGTAAGCAAAAGTAGAAGGAACCCAGATCAGTTATTCCCAAAGAAAACCAAAAAAAGGCAACAAGATCTCACAAGAGCAAGGGAGAGCCCAGGCGAGTTGAACATGGATTTAGCCAAAGTGGGAGTGCCAAGGCGTGGCTGTGTGATTGCACTAGAGGGCATTCTATCGTTGCTGCTACTGCTGCTGTTGTTGGTACCGTTGCTGTAAGGAATATCAGCTACGATTCTCGCACCGCCACCACCGGAGTTGCTGTCCAGAAAACCCCCAAAACTCATCAAAGACGCCACTTTTTTGTTGGGGAATTAAGCACCCAACCTGATTTTCTACCCTTTCTACTTGCTTCTTCTTTTACACAAATTCACAAACGGCTTCTGAACTAAGCTCTGACTACTAAGCTATTCACTGATTTGCTTCATATTCTGAGTAATGACACAGCCTCATCCATAAAATTTGATGCCAAATTCATCAACCCAAGAGCTTCAAACCCAAGAGCACCTAGAAAAATGAACTGGGTCTCTCAGAATCAAGCTTTTATACTCGAGAAGACAAACAAAAATCAACCTTTAACCTCCGAGAAAATAGAGACAGAGAGATAGAGGAGACAAAAGGATAAAGCCCCAATGTCTCAACTCTCTCCCTGTAGAGGAAAAAAAATGTTGTCTTTTTTCCTTTTTTTTTTTTATTATTTGGAGAGAAAGAAAGAGAAAGAAGGCAAGCAAAGACCCTATATTACTGCTTGACTCTTCGTTCTCTATCCCTCTCTCACTCTCTCTGTGACCCTATTAGAATGGCAGTTTCTGGGGAGAGGAAGAGGAACCCTAGTCTTCAGTGAGTATTATCTCGTTCCCTGCATGCTTGACTATGTGCTAAAGCTTCAGAGAGCTCAGCCTTAAAATATATTAAAAAAGGTTAGAAAATGAAACGCTTATAGATTTGCACACAGAAGAGAGAGAGAGAGATAGAGAGAGAGAAGAAAAAGGCAAAGATAAAACACAACATGTGGACTCTTCGAAGCCTTACAAATACATAGAGCCAAAAAGGACCGGTTGACTCTATATACTCTCGTCACTTACGCTCCTTTTTCTTCTCTATCCTTTAAAAGCCTGTGAATGACTGTGAGAATTGCAATGTGCCTTTTTTTATTACTTTCTGGGGAGCTGCAAGAAAATGAACTTATAATCATAGAGCTTCAGATCCATGGGGCTCTTTTCTCCCGACCCTTCCTTAACTGTCAATGGGATTCTCAATAATCATGTACTAAATTAGCTTAAATAACTAAAAAATAAAACCTACTATGTAAACAAATCATTACCAAAATAAATTTGACAAATGGTAACTCATCATCATTAAAATCTTATTACTTTTCATATTTGTGAAACACCGTAAAATTTGAACTTCTCTTTCTAAAAAAAAACTGATACGGCAAAAAAAGTTGAAGTGAATTAAGTCAGAATCTGCAGTGAGTGCATAAAAATAAATAAATTTTAAGAAAATTCGAGGATTATGATTATTTCTTTTTGATTGAAACCTCATCTGAGGATTCTGGTTGTGATTGACATCCAAAAAGAGAATAAGGATAGTGATTGTACTGCAAGTCCTATGAGAAAATGGTGGAAAGTCACACCCTTCGATTGTTTCGGTATAGTATATGGGATCATGTTCCCTATTTAAACTTTAAGTCAACCTTTTTAAAAAAAAAATTAAATTTCTGGTTTTGATATTAGATGTTTTCAAAATGTAATTAAATACATTTGTAAGTAGATGATTTTCAACATGTGCAGAATGATTAAAAAAAATTGTACAAGCTAGGGACTCAAAATGGGTATTTTGTTCATTTCCATTCCTTATCTCAAAATACAAATTAGGGAACATGGTCCCATATTCACTGTGGAAAACAATGAAGAAGGGTGTGAGGTTTCACTATTTCCTTCCAAGACGTGAAAGCAATTATTAATTTGTTACTTTATTATTGTAGGAATACATAATACAGTGTTCGAAACAAACATGAATAGATAATACATAATACAATTTTTTTTAATCAAAAGTTTAAGGTAAGGATAGACTATTTCATTTTAAGGTTAGGTCATGTCACAGACCTCAACACAAGAGTTTATAGTGATACTTACAAATTACTTATCAAAAAAAAAAAAATTGTTCATAGTATAATTTAAATCTAAGCCTTATAAATTAAGTAATTCGTTCTTTACCAGTTAAACCAATATGGTTTTGTTGGACTCCGCAAGTCATTAAGCCATGTGATACATTGTTATTATAATAAAAGTTAAAAGTTTAGTTTGAAACTTTAATATATCTCTAGTTCAAATATTTAGCTTATGTGTATTTTTTTCAACAATTGCTAAAGTTGATGTTAGATAGCAATTCCCACAAAATGTGAAGATATAACTTAATTGGGTATAAAAGATACTTAATAATAAGTTTTTAATTAGGATTCCAAAAATAAAAATATTAGATTATTCTTAAGTTCAGATTTCAAGAATATAAAAAGATTTTGCATACCATACAGCCTCTAAAAGTGAAAATAATCAGTACAAACAGAGACAAATGACTAGTAAGCTGAAATACTTAATCAACCAAAGGAAACAACTAAAGAAAAGCTACAAACACTTCATCCAATACCAACTTTTCCACCATTTCTCATCTAATTTTTTTTTTTTTATAAGAATTTCTCATTTAATTATGTACACAGCAGTAAACGTTGATCATTAGAATTTGCAAAATACTTAATTAGTTGTGTGGATTAAGTTTAAATGACGAAAAGGGAAGAAAAAAAAAAAAGAGATTAATAGAGACTGATGTGTTATTATTTACATTGTGATTTGTGAATGTGTTATACAAGAATATATACCTATGATTTTTTGAAGATGATGCTATCATGTTACCTCTTAAAAGGAGAAGACCTCTATCTGTAATGAGGTTTCCTCAAAATCTCCGACACCAAATATTTTATAATTAAATGATATTGAGATCATTTTAATGTGTTGAAACCTAAAATCATAGTCTAAACTATTAACTCTGCATCTATAAAGATGGCAAACGGGAAAAAGAAATTTGTTATCTATATACGATACACTGAGATTTTGAATTTATGGGGTGGATGATAGAGAAAAATTGAATGATGTATAAATGGAAGTTAAATAAAGCTTTGGCAACTGTTTAAGAGAAAACAGTGAAATGAATGGAGATGCATCAGAAGTTGAATGCACCATCATAACATTGAAATCTAATCTACCCCACCACTCCACATACAGCTTTTTTCCACCTACTAGATGATTTTAATATGACAATCATGTTTTGAAAATGCATGCATGGGATCCTATCAAACTTTTTGATTGTTCTTTCTGGTTCCGACATTTTACTTGGCCCAACAAAAGTAGGCAAGAATAGCTTATGGAGAAAGATATCTTTCGTCATGCTTTTCAGCTTATTCTATTATATAGATATCAAGAGCTTATGTTGACTTAATTAATGGCCTCCGTGTAACTATATGGTTCAGATAAAACTGAAAGCAAAATCTATAAATAAAACTTATTTTTATCCGTTAGTTTTTGAAATATTTTTAGTATTTTTTTTTAGTTATTGAAAACAAATTTTGTTTGTTAAAATAATTATCTATCACCTATTAAATTTGTCACATCAATACTTAACGTGTCATTTTTTCTCGTTTTTTCTTTTTCTCTCATCTGCATATGAATTATATGAATGGTAAAGATTTAATGACCAAATTATATGACTTATTTATGNAACAAAATTTGTCTATTAAAATAATTGTCTATCATCTATTAAATTTGTCACATCAATATTTAACGTCTTTCGTTTTTCTTTTTCTGCAGATGAATTATATGAATGGTAAAGATTTAATGACCAAATTATATGACTTATTTATGATGTTAGGAAATTTCTAAGTAGTTGTTCAATGCTGAGCATTCATGAAAGATCAAATTATTAAAATTAGTTCCTCTGTTCACCTCTTACAACAAATACAATCTTCACATGATTCTGTTTTCTGTTCTTCTAACATTCCTGTCGGTATACCTTATCATGTCAGTCATGCAAATTACAATCTTGTCATATCCTATCCGTGCATGATTTTGCAGATAGATCGATATGGTCAGAAATCATGTATTATTAATTGCTTAATACAAGGTACCCACATACAAATTTATTTCTAATACGCATAAAGAAAAATGAATTTTAATTGCTTAAACCACACTCAACGGTGTATCCCTACGCTCTGAAATTTTGCAGCAATGGTTGGAAGTTAGCATACGTTATTCTGTGGGATTGGAGTGTTCTGTTTGGTGTATATATAGAAATGGGATTACGTATGAAAGCCACTATACATTTCTAAAAGTTCTTTGGTCCCAAAAATATTTGTTAAACAATAGGCATGGAAGGGTCAAAGGAACAAAACCCAGCAGCACATGTTGATGGGGTTGGCATCTACAGACTTTTAGAGATCAAACGAGGAAGTGAATTTCAACGAGACAACGAGACAAGTGTAGAAATCCAGAAAGCCTGGGCAGAAGATTTTTCAATTCATATATAATATTGACAAGACTTGCCTGATAACAAACACCTTTAGATATTTATGAGTAATAAAATATTCTTACACATTATGCAGAACAATGTGCAAGATTTGAAATTTAGGTGAGTGTAGTCTAACTTAGATATTATTAGTTGTAAATCCGTACAATGTATTGCAGCTAAAGTTGAAGGGAGAGAAGACTCATAAAAAGAGAGAAGAGAAATAAAAAAAAGTAAGAGAGAACATGAAACAAATACACTAATTATGTGTAAATAACATTTAGTCTTATGAGTGATACCTTTAGAATAAAGAGGTTGTAGAAGCGAGAAACATATTGTACAAGGATCCAAGAAGCAAAAACCCAAAAAGAGTTAGACTTAATTTATATAAATTATGTAGAGGAGCCAAACTAGAGATCGCTTTCACATCACTCTGAGTTTCATTTAATTTTTTATACAATAAGACTCAAATTTATGTATAGAGTTTTTTATTCCTCTAATCTATATAACTTATATGTACACGGAGTATACCAAAAAAAATTTCTTTCCCAAGAGTAGGGTTGTGGAGGTGGTTTCTTGATTGGTAAGTTAGAACCTTCTCAATTTTGATAGATACAACTGTATGGTGGTCAATATGTTTTAGAAATGTAACATGTTTCGTGTCATTCACTTGCATATGAAAATCTGACTTCACCCATGAGAAGAGAAAAAGCAGTGTGAAAGGAGGAAAACAAGCCAGAACTAGAGAAATGAAGGACAAATTGACAGAGAAATTGAGAGAGAGAGAGAGAGAGAGAGATAGCTCAACAAATAAACTATATGCTTAGAGCCCTTTTGCTCATTTAGTTGTTGTTCCTGTTGTAGTATGGACTAACTACTTGCATTAAAATTTGCACATGCCATGTTTGGTGGCTGGAAAATTGATGAACGTATGGGCACCCAGCACACTTGAGTTTAATTTCTGATCATGAGTCTTGTTCATGGTTATTAAGGTCAAGGTGGTTTTGTGCTACTTTCACAGCAATAACTACCCGCCTTTATTTCACTGAAAATTGAAAAAAGAATAGCAATTAGTATATTATACTAGTTGTAATTATGTGCAATACACAGATCAATAATAAAATAGAGAAAGCAAATTGTAAAAAGAGAAATAAAAAAAGCAATAGAAAGGAGAACGAGTAAAATAAATACATATGGTTTTACTCGCAGAGAACGAACTTTCAATTAGTTTGATATAATGATAAGGAAAAAAGTAAGATTTAATTACTAATATTATACTTGCTTGCTAAAAACTTTTACTCACCATTCGAAATTTTATAAGGATGGTTGATACAATTATTTTTGTCATCATATATCAAAGACTTTTCATATGGATTAGTATTTAGGACACACTTTAATGATTGAGCATATTAAATGTAATAACTTGCTTCCACTATTCCATATTCAGATATATTAAAGACATAAAATATGAAAATTTTATGCTAGAAAGATCAACTACCTAATTATGGTAAAAAAAAATTAACTTTGATCTATTGATAGAGAAATCAACTATTTGATTATGATAAAAGGACTTGATTTTGATTCACTAATGACAATATACAAGAACTGTTATATTGTCAATTAATGGGTCACATATTATGGCGTGTTTAAAAAATTATTATAAGTTTATATTGCTACTTAAATACCTTAATTAAATCTCCAAGTAGACACTAGTAGGTGGGATTATGGAAGGTATACCCTATATGCTATTCCTTATTGTATAGCCTATATTAAACTCAAAAAAAGATATTTCAATTATTTTAATAATGTGACACTTTCTTATTAATTAAGTTTTGCATTATCAGTAGATCAAATACACTAATATAGAAAACACATTGTAGATACTATTGTACAATTAAATGGATTTTAGGAAACTGTTTTATTCAATAATTATCGAAGAATCTTTGCAAACTTTCTAACAAAATTACATGAGTTAAATACAATTCAAATTTTTAGATGAATAAAAAATAATTGTTGTGAGAAAAATTATTAGAAATAAGTTTCAAATTCAATAACTTGTTCTCAACAATAACTTTTCTTAGTAAAATAAAACAAAGGAGATCTTTCAAAAAAACTTTAATAAATGTTAGAAAGTGATTATTAATAGGACATTTATATTTGCAAGCCATTTTATTTACTTGAATTCATCATTTATTTATATTAAATTAACATTCCAAAATTATTTTATCAGTATTACTGTGCAATACTCTGCTTATCCTTAATTCATTATTTAATTAATTTATGTTGAAATTTCAATCTGAAAGTTAAACAAGTTAATTTCAACTAACGAACATAACCGCAATCATTCGTGACTTCAGACAACAGAAGTCAATAGCTTTATGACTTTATTACTCAATTAATGTAGTCCTCAATGGAAATCACTGCTGCCAAATTAATAACGCCTTGAAATTCAGTTTCCTTGGTCTCTTTTTATCTTCTCCTGTGCCCTAGGGACATTGACCAACTAATAACTACTCTTCATAATTTATGTATGCATTTTCCTTATAAAATCAAAGGGCAAAGTCCTAGGTTAGAGTTTTTTTTTTTTTTTTTTTTTTTTTTTTTTTTTTTTTTTTTTTTTTTTTTTTTTTTTTATTTTTTTTTTTTATTTATTTTAAGGGTATTTTTTTTTTTTAGTTTTTTTTTTTTTTTTTTTTTTTGCCATAGTCTTACATAATCTATGGAGATACTTGATATGCAAAATCCTAAATTCTCAAATTTTTTTTACAGAATATATTATGAAAATTAAAAATATCTATGTTCGACATATATAGGAATTGAAACTTATTCAAGAATCCAACAAATGTGTGAAGTGTGAACCCTAAATTCTATAGCATATAAAAGGTTTAGGTCTAAGCTATAAATTCAGTATACTTAGAATATAATTATATATACTAATATATGTTGACTCAAATGATAAGAGAATTTTGGCTCCTTCTTGTTGGTAGCCTGTGGGAAGAAATTCCCATCAATTCATTAATCTTGACATAGATAAACTTATTTGGACTGACCCAAATAAGAAATTATTGAGGCAATTAGCTAGGAACGCCTTGCTACATGTACAATTAAAAGAATGAATATAATTAAAATATGTAACTTTACCTTGCATATTGATTTTAATTTTTTCCAACAAGCACTACGACATAATAATGTAGAGATTTGAAGCAAATAATTTGTGGTAAAGTGATATTAAAGTTGTTCTTAGAGTTTGTGGATATTATGTTTAATCTTGAAGTCGCAATCAAAATAAAAAAAAAAATTAAAAAAAAAGATATAGAAATTAATTTGATGTTTGGCGGACATCATGTATTCTTATGTCTAATTATATTAATCGCATATTAAACATAAGGATTGATCTAATTAATTATATTGATGTTGCATGCCCATGTTAAAATGACAATTAATCAAATGGGTCCAAAGATGATTCAAAATGTATAAAAGTGCTCTAAGCAATCTTTTAATTTTGTTTTCCTTTCTCCTATGGAGTTTTTTTTTTTTTTTTTATAATTAAACATCCAAACCAAGTGTAATGAAAACTTGATTCATGCTATTGATATAACCAGATTGTACTCATAGCAACGCAGTTTCCACGAACGAACCAAATGAATTCCCTTGTCACATTGTTCACTAGCATAGAAGGCCTAGAAAATTCAAGAATTAGGTACTTGATCACTAGAAATAAGAAAACTACAAAAAGAGATAGGCAATATTCCAACACATAATGACTAAAAAAGCTTGATTTTACATCACATAAGTTCATCAAAACTGGTAAGCGAATATGAACAAGTTGAACTGCGTAGAAGAATGAACCAACTTTTCAACCTGTCGTGGTTGGAAAATTCAAACCTCAAAAGAGAGTCATAGTCATGGTGGAACACAAATAGAATGCTAGTTATAGTTACGAGGGAGGTGGGTACAGGAGCTAAGTTTGCTATTCAAAGACCCACAATCTCACATGGCCTTTAACTCTCAAATTTGCCAAAAGGTTTGAATGTAAAGGAAATGGACAGCTAAATTGTTAAATGATCCTTCGTGCATTGCCTTCACTATCTATCTTAGAGGTATTGTATTGACTATTTCAAAGAGAGAGAGAGCGAAGTATGGCTTGATTTGATATGAAAATGGGAAGAGTATATAGAGAGAAAGGACCACAAAGCTTTAGTTAGGTGTTGGTGTGTTTGCATTTATGTATGGCACTCTCTCGTGTTCCAGCACATTTTGTAGTCATACACACACATACCTATTCCAGTCTAATACACACTGCGTTTAACTTTAACCCACCATTCCTTTACAAGTACCCCATCTTCATCATGTTTCCACCTTAGAGCCACTTTAACTTTGCCTCTTTCTACGTGAAAGGCCTTTAATGAACAGATATATAGCCTTTGCTAACAAGTCCTTTGCGTTTATATTAATTTTGCTTCATCTTATCTGAAACTAAAAAGGGTAAATCAAATTTGGTGGTGGAATTTTTTTGCCTCATTTGGTGCCACCATCTTAGGATCCCTATATATCAATCTTGATTGTTACTTGAAGAAAAAATTCTAATTAAATGGAGCGTACTCTCAGTTATAAGACTGTTTTTTTTTTTTGCTTTTTTTTGTTAATTTAAATCTCTTCTATTATAAATACAGTTACTATTTATTTATAAAAGAAAAATCTTGATTATTACTTTGGTATTTCCATAGTATTTATACTC
Organism: Cercis canadensis; assembly: GCA_003255065.1. Taxonomy (NCBI): domain Eukaryota; kingdom Viridiplantae; phylum Streptophyta; class Magnoliopsida; order Fabales; family Fabaceae; genus Cercis; species Cercis canadensis. The sequence continues at coordinate 23,023 of QAOA01002936.1, forward strand.
TCTTGGTTGTGATTTCAGGATTTATATGAAATATTCAAATGTGTGTCAAATTAAAAAAGAATTTCAGCTTGGTTCTTTAACCACGCTTTGTAATAGAATAGTGACAAATTTTAATTTTTATACTGAATAACGACATGTTATTATATAATAGGCACTGAATCGAAACGTTTGACACCCATGTAAGACAAATGTCTGGTGATGCACATTGCAACTTCATGACAATCTAATGTTTACAGAGATGTCAGAAGTGAGTTCACACTATTATGTGAAATACACTAAAATTAAAAATCAAAAACTAAATTTCATCTTTAGTATGATTATAACTATAATGCATTCAAAATATATATGTAAATACCAGAAATTATAGAAATATAAATTTCTTAGATATTTGATGTTCTAACGATATCAACATTATTTCCACATAACAAGCTTGGAGAAGTCGCAATTGGTTTGACTTACAATCTCTTGATTATGTAATACCCAAATTTGCAAGGCACTCAATAAGTCAAATATTCCGTGATGCACATTGGATTCATGGCCCAATTAGTTGAAAAGAATATAAATTCCTTTGGAGTCAATTAGACTTTTAATTAATTAAGACTTATAGTGTACCTCCCTTTCTATTGGTGTTGTTGAACAATGTTAACTACAGTTTTATTTGAATCCGACATAAAAGGAAGTGTTTAAATTGAGTTACTTTAATTCATACAGAACCAATTAATTAAACATTACGTGGTCGAATGGTATTAGAGTCGTATTCAAGATTTATAAATGTTGTGTTCAAACTCAAAATCACTGCCAAAGTAAAAAAGAAAAAGAAATAAGAGTCATTTAATATTTAATATTGTATAAGTAGCAGTATTCTCTCGTTTCTAAAAGTGTAGGCGTAAATAATGTGTGTGGATGTGTGGTAGTGGTAATGAATGCCTGATTCATAAAATATCCAAGTTAAAAGAGTGAAGGCTAGGCTCCACTTGATGAACTCTAGTACGCGAAGAAGTCCCCACTTTCCCCATGAATGCAAAAGTACCAGCTTGCTCTTATTTATTCAGATAGTAAAAGGAGAGAAGAAGGAGGAAAGCTCCCAATACGGCCTCTGCCTGCAAGGACACACACACTGCAATTTGCAGAAACTCAATTCTCAAAACTATAATGCACTTCATTTATGAAACACACAAAACCAATTGATTCTGCACTTGTCTTTAGAGATGGAGAAATGCGTCATGCCTGATGGGTTGATCCGTTTTGGCCCAAAAAAAAAATATAATTGAGTTCTAAATATCTCAATCCAAATAAAACCGGACCAATTTAGCCCGAGATCCATTCAAGGCAAGCCCAACCTTTTTTTTTTTTTGAAAGGAAAACTAACAAATCATATTAGTATTTGTTTTTTAAGTTTAAACTTTAAAGTATGTACTATTATAATTTTTTTAGTTATTTATACATTTTTATTTTAAATTTACACTTACATGCATTTTTTTATACGTCTTTGATTCTTTGTTTTAATTTTATTTATTATTTTATATATATTTTATTTTGTTTAATTAGATTCATTAGTAAATTAACTAAAATCAATAAAGAAAAAAACTTAAACCATTTTAGCCTAATTACAAATAAAAATAAATTTTAAAAAAGTGGACTGGTCTGTTGCCAGTATAGGGCCGAACTAGGCCAACAGTTTGCTACCTTAAATAAAACCGAGCCAATTTAACCGGCCCGTTTTAGCCCACGGGACAGCACGGGTCGTTCTCACCTATACTTATATCTAATAGAGTTGTTGGATAGGGAGGTTAAAACTTGAAACTATATTCACTATATGCAGCTTTCAAGGAGCCACCTAAGTTCTAGGATCATGTTTCTATGAGATATGTGAGTAGCAATTATAGGTCAATATGATGACAAAAATTTGTGTCCCACTCTCCATCTCTCACAAAACACTTCAAGAGAATATTATCATTGAATTTTTTTTTCCCACATCATACGAGGAGAGGATATTTGGTCATGCTCGTAATTCAGTCTCATATAATAAAAATTTATATGGCATGTGATTGTCCAGTTACAAAGCTGAGATCCATGTATCATGGTATAATTTGGATAATTATACATCAAATACATGGTTGAATAACTTACTAAATTAAAAATCCTGTCAAGTTTATAGAAAAATGTTATAGACCAAATACGCGATCAAAAATGTTGATTTAAATGTACTTTATGTTTTTATAGTTTAGACGAATTTTGAATGAGATCCCTATAGTTTTTTTATTTTTTTTGGGTTCTTATAGTTTGAAATTTGTTTAATTAAGTCCCTATCGTCACCCCCCCCCCAAAAAAAATTATAACTCTATCAATTTAATGCTGACATAACAAACAACTTATCTATATGACAATAAAAAAATTTGACGTGGTGTCTAAGTGGTACAAAAATCGTCATCTCATCAAGTTTTAGCTTAAAAAGTGCATAAAAAATTGATGATATGACAATTTTTGTATCACGTCAATTTCTTTTATTGTCACATAAACAAGTCGTTTGTTATGTCAACACTAAATTGACAGAATTATAAACAGAAAAAATAGAAGGGACCCAATTAAAAAAAAATTAAACTATAAAGACTCTAAAAGAGAAAAAAAAAATATAAAAATTTGAATCAAAATTCGTCCAAATTATAGAGACCTACAATACATTTAAACCAAAAAAGTTTTATAACCAATAAAATTTCAACAAGTTAACATGTTCTTTGGGCTTTGAATGCGCATAACTAACCATTTGAGTTTGACAACATATAGAACCATTTTTTTTTCTTATTAGAGTATACAATTCTCGGGTTTAGCCTATTCTCATTCCATGTCTTCTTTCACGTTTCTATTTTAATCTTTCGAAATTTGATGTAGTGAAATAAAATGTTACTCATCAATCGCACTTAATTGCATCTGTTCAAGAATGAAATATACACTCGCTTGAATCAAAATAGAAGAGACAAAACTTTAACTTTGTACAAATTAAGAGAACAAAATGTGTAACTTAGCCAAATCAACATCTGTGATGAACTTTTTTTTTTTTTTTGCTAAATAAATAAAAGCATTGATTACAATTTGATCCTTTCGACTAAGAAAAATATAACTAGCACTGGTTTATGCTTTTAATGTAAAACTGCACAAAGTCTTGCGATCTTATCACTTTCTTCAATCCTAACCTTACTATCTCCTCATATAAATATTGGAACAAGAAAGAAAACTGCATCCCTTTGATGGATGAAGACGATATCTTCCCTTAAAAAGAGAGAAAAAAGAAAGGAGAAGGAAATTTTACCTAAATTACAAAGCTGTGTCATTGGGACGAGAATTACAGCTTCCATAAAGTCTTGGTTGCAACGAGGATTTTTTCTCTGCTATGCGATCCAGGTTCTTTATCATGTATGCTAGGTCTCCACCTTACTGCGCGAGCAACGCTAGCTACTTTATCAATTACTTCAGGGGTATCCCTAACCACAATGGTTCCTTCGGGCCGCAACATTCGATCTATTTCCACCATCAAATCAACAAGGTTACACCTGTGATGAAGTCATGAAGCAATCAGAGTTTGCTCTTAATTTGTGTCACATAGATTTATCTGCATATGATAACACAAATTATAATGGAAAGGTAATCATGTTGCACTTGCATGAAGGCTGCTGTTGTGAGGTGAAATCTGACATGAAAACAATCTAATTTAGAAAACTGACAATTTATGCCATGCATAGATCACACACTTATATAGCTGTTATGTTACATTTTGGAGTGGATCAAAGAACATTATAATATCTTCTAGTCATGTCAAGCTCTGCATCAAATAGGAGAATGTTAACCAGCTAGCAGAAGTAGACCCCTCATTTCTTACATCAGTTTTAAACTTGGAAATATATTCAATTTAATGAAAAAAAAAACGCGTAAAAATTAAAGGGGGGAGAGAGGGTCATAATAAAGTAGTATGTCTGAGAGACAGGAATGGCCAGGGTTTAACAGAAAACGAAAGAGAATGGTACAACAATTAATGTTATGCAAATCAAGTTTGTCTTCCAGTTACTTCAATTGGAGCGATTGACAGAAAACCTTTATAATAGCCAAAGAGTTAGTTCAAGTGCATCTTTGATGATGGTTGGATTTTGGGGCTAATGGTAATTGTAAGTTTAAGTTTTTAGGGGTATTTTTGTAATTTTATTAATTTTCGCAATTTTTGGTCATGGGTAATATTTGAGTCCAAATTTATGTTACATTACATAGGTGGTTTGGAGTCTTACCCTAAGGCCTGGGTTAGCTTGTCTTTATGCTTAGAATCAGTAGGGAGTGTGAATCCTTATAGAATTAGGGCTCTATTCCTAATCCTTGTAGGTTAAGTCACATTGATACATTTAAACAGCTATAATTGTTTCTTTTGTGATCAGCAGCGTATTGGCTGTGTTTTGCATCTCTTATCCAATTCTTTCACTCTAATTATCTCTTGAAACTAGTTGATTATTTCTAGTCTTTCCTGTCCTGGACTAATTTTTTAACTATCTATTTAATCATGTTAGCAAATACCTCTAATCAATGACCATGAATTTTTAACATTAGGAAGAATAATGCATCATGAATAAAAATCACATCATCATGTTCCCTAGAAAGACCCAGGGCATTAAGGCAACAGCTGAGGAGTCCAGTTTGGAAGTATGAACATACCTGTTTTTGCCTGAAGCTTGATCTTTTGTAAGTGACTCAATGCTGGACACATGGATCAGATCATAAGAACGGGGATAAGTTGAGAAAGGTTCACACCTGGGAACAGTAACTAGACAAATCAGATCCAAGAAAAGTCCTCCATTAAAATTGTAATATATGCACAGGACAAAAATTCCAGATAAAGAGATTGGAAGCAAGATCACAACTAAGTCTAAAACAAGCTAGACGGGTTAATAATGCTAGTTTTGATTTATTAAAGATACCTAGAAGATTCTATCTTGGCCTCCTTTCATAGAAGATCCTTTGGAACCAAAATTACTTACATCTATAAATTTTATTAAAAAAGGATTTTCTTTGCTTCGTTATTAACCAGCACTTCATTGATTAATTGAGCAGTGTTGAACAATAGTTTAAATACAAGAAATTAAAGATGAAATGAGGACCAGATCGAATAGCAGATATATGTAGAAAAATACAATATAAGTTACTGTTGAGATTAGCTGCCAAGTTAAGCAAACATTATAAAGCAGGGCAGACAAGTCAAGGCAATTATCATTGCAATATATATAAATGCCTCGCACATAACATCTGATTTTCAAATTACACATCATATTAAAATACAAGAAGAAGAAGAAGAAGAAGAAAAAGAAGAAGAAAGGCATTGTTACCATTGATCAAAATATGCAAAAAGGTTAAGCCTTTGAAAAATCATCTATAAATATCCTTTTAAGAGAAAATGCAAAAAAATTTCAGCCAGAACTCACCAATCATGGTAAACTCCAATAAGGCCTCTGTCAAAGATAACATCAAGTGTGGATGGCTTGCGAGCTGGAACTACATTCATTACCCACACAGGATCGGATTTTAGTGCTGCTGCCAAACCTCCAAAGAATGCATTCATGTCCATGACATTGCGTACAGCTGGAGTCCCCAACTTCAGGTTCAGAGAATTCTTATAGTGAGCAACCCTCCTCAGCCACCGCCTAGTGTCAGCCTCAAAGACATCAACACCATTTTTCAGTTGTGTAGCTCTTGGAGGAGCTGCATTGAGCCTCTCTGGCCACTTGGGTATCATCCCAACAGCAAATTCTCCTTTGACAGAAGATGTCCTACTGACACATTTCTTTAACTTAAAGTACCTACAAAATAAATCAGCTTAATTTGAAATCCCAACCAATCACTATAAGAGACCTCTTAACAATGATAACATTAACCCAAATGCCATTAGGGTCATTCAGATCCAGAAATTTCTAGCCCGCATATGGCATAGATGAATGGCATACCATCAATTTCAGAAATGAAAAGAGTGAAGAAAAAGAACTCAAACTAGCAAATGTATAACGTTAAGTTACCAAGCAGAACTTGGGTCATCTGAATCATCACATAACTCAACACCAAATTCATTTTGATTGGGGAGGCACGAATCCCCTACAGGCTTTTTCCAGATGACAGTGTTACCATCTACGGCAATCAATTCATAACACAAAGCTCTTGCCACAGCCTGAAGATCTGACCATTCTTTATCTTGTTTAGGCCACTGTACGGGAGGACCAGAGATTACTAAGTATCCTCCAGGGCGAAGTAACCTATCTACTTCAATGAAATAAGTTGCATCTGCAAGACAGTTTCTGCATTAGAGCAGGAACTAGTGTTTAGAAGATTACAAGAAATGAAAAGGCAAGCTGCACTGAAGAACTTACTGTAGGCTGTGAAAGGGATCAAACATCGAGAACAATGAACTAAGTCAAATGCATATGCAGGAAATGGGAGTCTACGAGTGCCAAGCATGGCAACAAAAGCTGGTACTCCTCTTTCAAGTGCAAATTGTATTTGTGCTTTATGTGAATCTCTTGGAGCAAAAGACATGGTTAAAATATCTTTAGCTAGTAGGTAACCTCCAAAACTGGCAACCTGCAAAACAAGATACATGTGTGTATTACACAGTAATATATACAAGTAAAGTTTCGGAGAGAAACAGGAAATTACCACCTACCCCACATCCCATATCAAGAGTGGTCCTCAGAACACCACCACTTATTGGAATGTATTGACCAAGTTTCTCAATATACTGCACTGCTCCATCTGGAAACATTGTGCCACCACCAGGGAATATAAAGTGTGGACCTTCAATTTTCATCCATCCTTGGTGACCTTTCCTGTCCGCTATCTTGTTGTATGGCATGTTGCTGTGCCATATCTACACAGGATATACTAATGCTTTTAGTGGGTCCATGATTGAGAAACATAAGCAACATTATACAATGTAATATGATATCCTGTTGAAGTTCAGTCCGCCATCAAATGTAAAAGAGTAAAAGAAGGTGGCGAAAGGGGAGCATTATTGGCATTTCCCTTCCCAAAAAGAATGTTAAATGATACAAAGTTATTATTAACAAAGGAGTATCAATCTAGCAGGGCTCAATATAAGCTACTGGTTTGATATTTTTTTGTCCAGAGCTCTTTTGGCTATTATCAATTCACACAAAAACCAACATTTCTGATCTAGTACAAATACTTGACAGAAATTCTACTATTCAATAGGCATTAATTTATTTTATTTTATTTCCCCCTTCTCTTTCCTCTCTATTTGCTTATTCTTCCATCTCTCTATCTCCTTCTTCTTACTATCTTCACATTTGATATTGAATTCTAAATTGACTACTAGCCTCTTCGGGCTGCCAATAAATTCTTAATAACAACCTAAGAGAACTCTTATGAACATTTTGATGCCTCTCAATAAAGACAACTAATTTTGTCCTAAATTGCTCCAAAAACTTGGCTGCCATAAAATTTGATTAAAGCATCCTATCAGATCAATAAGAATTCTAAATTAGAGACGTCAATGCCGACAACTTCTATAATGACATTGATTTATGAATAGATTGTATAAAATGTGTCCCAAGTCAATGGCATAGACTTACTTATTCTAATAACCAAGGGTCCAAGACACACCAATTCAAGTGTCATAAGTAAAAGGTGCTTGAATCTAGAAGTAGCTTAAAATGCAGTCTTACATTATGTTCAAGGCTCAAACAGCCAAACCTTGGAAAATGTCAATAAACTAGATGATATTAACCAGAATCAATCTAATACTATAAACCATAAAAAGATAGTCACAAAACAAACACGTATCATAATCCATCCTTCTCCAGTCAGAAAGATAAAATTTAGCACCAAAAGAATACCTCACTCTGTCTCACACAAAATGAGGTTCCATCATCCAGTTGTGAAACCAGACCGGGGTATCATAATATTTAAAAAAAAAAAAAAAATTACCACTGACTTTCANTTTAAAAAAAAAAAATTACCACTGACTTTCATGCACTTCCTCAGCATCCAAACAGGGACTAAATTATACCTTGTGCAAGCTCTCCGGCCACTGCACCGGAATCTTGTACCCTTCAGGCGGGGGAATCAGACAAAGTGGCGTATCATCTGGCTTCGGGCAATGCCTTTCTCTATAGTAATTCATTTCTCTACTGAGTTGGCTGTTCAATCTGGGATCCTCGCATGGCATGTGGTCGACACTGTCGGCAGGGCATGCCTCAATTGTTTGCTGCTGCCCCGCCTCGATAACTGCAATGATACGGTGGCGCTGCCGTGGATCGGAGGTGGACCGAAGAAGTGTCTGGCGGCCGGAGGCCGCAAGAGAATCCCCAAGAGGAGTAAAGACAAGGATGAAGAAAAGGAACACGAACCCGAAGAACGCTGCAGATATAAGGTCCAAGAGTCGCCATTGCCGCGAGTTACGCTTGGAAGTTGGCAAATTCAAGTGACCCATTTGGAAACGAATTGGATCTGATCAATTGCGCATCTGGGTTATCGATTTCAGAGTATTTTTGGATTGAAAATAGATGCTTTTTGCTGAAATCAGAGAAATTGCCTAGTGGGTGTGTTTGTAATCGAACATAGACTCAGACAGGGCAACTGGGTATCTGAGTCTCTGAACTCTGAGGATTCTTCTGATGTAAGATTGAAGAAACGTGAAGGAGTAGTGGATTTAATTGAAGAGGAAGGATCTGAGATGCTTCAAGCACTCTGGTTTTAGTGGGTTCAGTAAGAAGTCACTCGGGGAACTAATTGGAGACAGTGGATTCTTCTTCTATTTTAGAACGAAGACAGATCCTATCTCAATCAAAATAATAATTAAAAATTAATATATTAAGCAAATGAAACTATTAAAATACTGTAGTTGAAGAATAACATTACTTAAAGGGTAAAATGGCTATAAAACAAATTCAAGAGGGAAAAATGAAGGAGAAGAGAAAATTTGGGTTAGAAGAAAGAGCTGGAGGAAGAGCAATTTCAGGATCCTTCAGCCTTCAGTAAATGCTCTGAAATAGCAGTAATGCTAATACAGTATTGGTGGACAGCTACGTGTTTTGGGAAAATTCCCAGAAACCTTATTAGTTCATATGTGCAGTGCAGGATTACTGGATTAGTACCAAACTACCAAGAAAGTAAGGCATTGAACATCTTCTTTTGCCCACATTTTCCCAGAAAAAAATGTGTTTGGGTTACTCTTTTTTTTAACTATGGAAGATCTTAGTTTGATTTGTAAAATGGTTTTATCTTAATTTTCTTAATTTAATACCTCTCGGTAATACATATTTAGAGTGTTGTTTTTGAATTCATATATTTTGNTAATTCCTCTCGGTAATACATATTTAGAGTGTTGTTTTTGAATTCATATATTTTGGTTGGGTGAATTCATATTTAATTATTAGATGATGAAAATATTACATTTTGAATAAAATCATCAAGATGGTGGAGCATTATATCAACGCTTACATTTTTTTTTTTCCCACTGAAAGTTATACAGCAAAAGTAGTATATCCCTTCCCATTTAGTCACATAATGAGCTCATCATGATTCATCCATCATTCTTTTAATTTCTTATTTTCATTCGTATACATTAGAAACCAAATATCTCATAGCCTCCACCAAAAGTATCAATATTACTAAAATATTTAAAATCTAAACATGAATTTGGCTAAGAAAAGAAAAAAGGTTCTACAGATATCACAAAATCCAAAATTTAAGCTGTTTTTCTCTCTGTCCTTTTCTTTTTATAAATTGTTGAAAACAACTTAATTTTCCTTCTTCAAAGTATGTTTTTGAAATAATGATATTGCAACTATCTTGGTCTATACGTATTACAAAGGCTATTAATTCAACTGAGACCATATTATTATCTCTGTTTTTATTTTTATTTTTTGAGTTTCCAACATTTTAAATCTAAATTAATCTCTTTTTTGTTGATATAATTTTAAGTTATCAATAATCCTTTTTCTTTTCTCCATCCTTCTTGTTGTTTGACTTTTATAATTGAATTATTTGTTCTCCATCCATGCTTTGGAGATTATCATCTTTCAACATCATTATCGGTGTACCAATGTGCTTGATACTATACCTCATGCCTAAGTCCAAAAGACATAAAAAGGTGTAATTGATAATCCATAATGTAACAGTTAAAAGTGCAATCAACATAGATATAAAGACAGATTAAAGTTGATGGGCATCACAAACAATCAAGAAAAGCCACCAAGCTAGTATGCTGGCCAAATTTCATCCATGTGAAATAACTAAGTCGAAATTGGCATGATTTCACCTTTGACTACTTTTATTTTTCTTGGCTAAGACACACATTGACAAGTTTTGTCTTATAGCACTAAAGGCACGAATTCAATGCTTTTCAAAAGCAATAAAATTAGAGTCAACAGGAGCTCATAATTGCTTCGACAATATTCAGCAGATTGTTTCCGTGAAATCAATAGAAGCAATAGAGTGCACCTGAAAGCTCTAATCGCAATCACTAAGTATGATTTTGAACCATAAAAGCATTCAAGCTCTGTTTTACACACTGGGGATCAGAAAATTTCTTCTATCTAAATATCATGATAGTCGTATTGCTAGCATAACAGTAAAGTAAAATAACGGTGGAAATTAAAGATCTTGTGAAGAATTAATTGAAACCATGAAAGAGTATATACAATATAGCAACAGTAATACATTGGGAAATCTTGCAAAAATGTATATCAAGAACCTTCAAGTGACCCATCACAAGGTAAGGAATCTTCTTTAACTTAAGTGTGAAACCTTGCTCCACCATAGTTGATCAATGACTATGAATATAAACAGCAAACTTGGTCTCACTATCATCCATCAAAAATCAAAGTTTCCTTGATGCCCTAAGATTGTATTCATGCTTTATTAGATTTGACCTCAGCAACATGGACTTAACATCCCGATCAAAATCCCTTCCGGTCTCTAGAACCCTCTGAAAGGTGGCATTTCTTTGATCTGCATGTCGTGCATATAGTATTTTGTTGTGTGAATCAATTCGAGCCTGCAAGAATGCAAAAGGTTCCATGAGGCATTTAAACCCCAGACAGAACTTCCTAAAATCAGGTTCAGAAGTTACTAAGCCACAGGCAAACAAAAACATATAAGATTTAGAATTTTTTCCATTATATGACCTGGTTGATTTACAACCAATTGTGGGAAACAAAACAAGGTAATCCTAAAAGCTAACCTGTATCTGGTTATCAGTAATCAAAGCTTCAAGTTCTTTCTCAAGTCCCACAACAGTTGTCTTGAATGCATTAGCCATCATGTTTAAATCAACAGAAACAAATGGGTGTGTATACTGGATGAGGGCTTTGTGACGGATTTGATCATAAAGTGTCACTACATGGTCGTGTAAATGTATGTCAAGCGACAGATTTGCTTTGAGGTTGCCAAGGTATTCCAGACATGATGCATAATGGCTGCAAAAAGGAAGCAAAAAGAGTTCATTATTCATGGAGAGAGATATGGAAAGAAAAAATAAACAAAAAAAATAGGAAATTCAAGTAACAAGCCCAGTATAGTAATCCAATAAAACAAAAAATTAAAGATGCCAACAAGTCCCTTCTTATTATCCAATAGTATACAGCTCCACAAAAAATTAGCTATTTTTTAACATTTTCATTTACAAATCAAACTAAAAGCATGATGATCAGCATTCTCAATGACCTCCAACCTTCCTCCTCCACCAACCGCAAAAATAAGGTTCCAACGATAGATACACATGCTACATTCATCTGATTAATTACATCAATTACTAACAATAACCAATAGCCAAACCCAAGAAAAATAATGAAGCTTAATAACTTCATATTCCTCTTTTCAACTTCAACAGCATTTTCAAGGAATAGCAATCCTTTTACATGCCTTTCAATCCATCATAAAAATATTATCATTTTTCATACATGCAGCTTAGCACCACACAAAGAACTTCACTAAATTATATCTGGTACAATTGTAACTATTCCACCACATAAACCTGAGAAACTGAGACTATAAATTTACTTTCTATTCAGTTAGGTAAGAGGGTAAAAAATAAAAATAAAAAAAAATGGGAGAGGTGACCACTCCAAAACAAAAGGAAAGAAAAAACCAAAAAGCTAAAAAAAAGTTACCTCGAGTAGAAATCATTTATCAGCTCTCTTACTTCAGGCATTAACTCTAAGAAATTCCGAAAATTGAGATTGTCTATAACTTTATTCTGCCAAACATAAAAGAATGAAATCACAAAGAATGTCAATGTCTGACTAAGGTGAATTTGTAGCAGAATCACCATAAGAATATAAAGGAGAAATGCCTTTAACTCTGAACGATCAAAAGTTGCAAGCGCACAAAGTCCACCGTAAGTTGCAACATCTTGAGCTGCAATTACTTCATTATAGTGACTTCCCAGTTCAGGACCCGTTTCAAGAAACTGCAACAAATAAATAAGACAAGATTGCCAAACTTAAGCCATCAGGCTATCAGACAAAGATGAATGAATATCAAATCCTCAAACTACTATTGAATAGCTCATAAAATGATCCTATAACTAAGCTGACATAGATTAGATTCTGAGTATATATATATATAGAGAGAGAGAGAGAGAGAGAGAGATCTCCAAGAAAGTCAAGTAAAGTAAAAATTAACTGGGTGAATATTTTAGCATTGACACAACTCATAATAAATGAAAAAAAAAAATTTGCATTTTCCACCAAGCTAGATATATAAGATATGCACTAACTCAAATGTTAGAAACTCAACTGTAAAAACAAGTAACAGAAACATCAAAATGGTCTCTGTCAGGCATCTTCCACTGACAGTTCTCTCTATGACTGCTTTCTACATTAGCAGTCTTTTATACAAGACATTTCCCACTTGAGATCTCACCTCCATTTATAGTTTCACATACTGATTATTCCCATCAACCAAAATACTCATGTCAGATCCAAGGACAAGAACAGCACTATAAGAAGAATACAAAGATATCAATAGGCCCTGTAGAAGAATTGACAACATTGAAATTATGATATAACAAGCTCAAGCCTGATATTAACCCAAAATGCCAAAGCCTGAGCTAAAGTCTAGATGTCATACAACTTTGTCAGACTTCAACTGAGTGAACCAATCTTCCAAAACAACAGATACCAGCCATAACACCAATCGATTAATATCATCATGCCCAAATTTGGACAAAGATGAGCTTGTAAGATTGGACAAAGTCAGAAAACACAGTTGTTTATCTTTACCCTCGATATAAAGGTAATTTATTTGAACCTACAATATCTAACAGACATTTAGTGTTGGAAAAGGTTCCTGTCTTATGCTGAGATGTTATATATTACAGATTTATAACCAAATAAACAATAAGGACTCAAGGAGGATCTACCTTCCACTTCACAAACATCATGGTTTTCCATGAAGGTAAAAACTCGTCAAATTAGAGTACTTCATTTAGTCAATCTCCAACATCAATTTGAAAATGCAATATTTAGTACCACTTTACCATTGACTACGATTTTATCACATGAAATTTGACTGATTGGAGTAACAAATTAAAATTGAGATGAGCAAGGGTTTGTAAAGATTAATATAGCAGATCAGGGAGATTCTCTTTGTTCCAATCAAAAGAAGCTATTAGCTTCTAACACAAGTCAAGCTCTCATCAGAAGTGCAAAGTTATAAGCACAAATCAATAGGAACAGGACAAAGCTAAGATGTCATGGAACAAACCTTTCGAGCAGCAAGCTTGTACTTTTTGGCCTCTAAGTTTGCCAATCCTGCAGCACAACGTAGCTTTGCATTTGTAATCTGGTCAAGGGCCTCTGGTGTCTGCTCTGCCTTGCTAACATAGCTTGTAACATGAGTAAATTGACCCAACTCAATGCTGACCAGAATTGCACTCATACACATATGAATAATGTGTTTTGATGTAGTGCAATAATCACGGGTACGGACATAACTTTTAAAGGCATCCCCCAGTTGACCATGAGCATAATAAAAATCTCCAAAATCATTGTATCCCATTCTTATGCTTTCTTTGATCAAGTTGGTCTGCGGAGATGAAATCATAAAAAATGTAATTATTCCAGAAAGAGAACTAAACAAGAACAACCCACAGAACCTATATGTATTCTACCTTATAGTCCATGCTAATCATGAATATAAGTACCATTCATTAGCAAACAAGAAATTAATAATACAAATAGCTGCAGCAGGACATTATCGTCAGAATTGACAATAGCATCAAAGAGGACTGACGTTTATTCTATATGTTTCATAGATTTCATCTGAATACTAATACAACCTCCAGATTAATGCTGATAGCAGACTAATGCTAACAAGAATTATCTGCCCTCATAGGTTCAGTAAACTTGGTAAATCTACCATGCTAATGGAACATAACTATCTGCAAAATTCTTTGCATCAGAACCAAATCATCTATTCTGTATCTCTCTAGCTATATATGTGACCTCATATATGAAAAGTAGTAATAAGCAAGGGACATGAGGTGTGCTCAAAAAAGAAGCTATTGCCCATAACGTACTCAATGGAAACAATATTTGAAAACAGAAGCAATGACTAGCAATACCAGAACATTGATATATCGTGTAAAAAACGCAAGAACAGCAGAAGCACTATAGTTAATCATTGGATTCCCTAGTCAACATATCCAGCATCCGGTTATAAATATCTATTATGGATATAAGCATGAAAGCTGTGCAGCCAAAAAGAGTTCAATCCATCACAACCACCCAATACCGGTTCATTATGAACAGACCCTATTACCTATGCCACACTATATATAAACCAGAATCACAAACAACAAACCCAGAACATAGACAAAAACTTCCAACCAATTCACCAACCTACAAGAAGGCGTTTTTGGTAAGAAAAGAAGAAAAATAAGCGTTATTGGAAGTTTACCCTATAGGCATTGAGCTCATTCTCGAGCTTCTCCTTCTTCTGCTCTGCCCTTCGATCCACCGTCTCACACCAAACGGCGTCCATCCCGTAATTGGGGCCCAACCGCCCACTAATTTTCAGGACGACTTCTCTGAACAACTGGGTATTCTCTCCCTTCTTAATCTCATCGTAGGCCATGCGAAGCGCCTCAAGTTGCATCGTCGAGTTGTTCCCACAGTGATCAGCGATGAAGAGAAGGCGCATAATCTTTGTACGACCAGTGTAGAGGCTCGCGTAAGCTTCAATGTCGAGCTGGTCACCGCTGATTATCGGCCGGTGGTTGCGCCTCTCGTCGTCGCCGCCGTTGGAGTAGATTTCGTCGATCATGGGACCCGAGGTCTCGTCATCACCTTCCATAGTTGAGCTCGTATGAAACCCTAACGGAGAACTGAAATTGGGGATTAGGGTTAGATTCTATTAGGGAGCTTTGTTGAAGTAGCTCTGATCCTCGGTAGTAGGGAGAGTGTTCTTCCTACTTCCTGGTTCTTGTGCGGAGAGATCTATTTGATGCGCCCAATCCTTTTCTTTTGATTGTGAAAGCAAATCCAACTACACGCTGTCGTTTTATGTGCCATAAGTATTCATATTTATGAGATTTTTTTTTTGGCCTTGCATTTATGAGATTCTAAATTCTAAATATAAATTTTTTTAGGTAAAATATCATTTTGATTTTTGAAATATATAGTTAGGGACTAATTTATTAAAANAATTTATTAAAATAATGTAAAATAAATAAATAAATACGTAAAAGGGTTACTGTTGAAAATATTTATAAAAATTAGTCATTTTTCAAAAGTTGAATTGGATAAAGAGAACACGCTATAACATATGTAGCATTTTATTTTAAAAAAAATACTACAATAAAGTAGTATAAATAAATAAATGACCACGCCAAAATAATTTCAATGTGTCATTTAAAAACATGCTAAAATGATTACAACATATCTTGTAAAAACACGCTGGATAGGTTATAATCATTTCAGTGTGTTTCTAAGTGACAAGCTAGAATCTTTCCAGCATGTTCATCATTTTCAATGCCACCGTAAGCACTAAGGATTCTAGTGTGTCCCATACAAAAGCGCTAAAATGATTATAGCGTGTCTTTACATGACACGTTGGAATCATTTTAGCATATTTCTAAGTGACATGCTATAATTATTTTAGTGTGTTCATTTGTTCTGTTGTCTGTTTCATTTATGCTACTTTATTGTAGTGTTTCTTTAAATAAAACGCTATATATATATTCTAGTGTGTCTTCTTTATTCGATTCAACTTTTGAAAAGTAACCCATTTTTATAAATACTTTTAACAATAACCCTTTTATGTATTTATTTATTTGTTTTGCATTATTTTAGTAAATTAACCTACAATTAGGTTCTTAAAATTTTTTTTGTATCATTTAAGTCTCTAAAAATTTAAAAAGTCAATCAAAATAGTTTTTTTCAAAGACCTAAGTGATAGTAAAAAAATAACCATTTTGATTAAATTTTTGAACTTTCAATAACTAAAATAATATTTTACTCATTTTTTTTAAATTAAGAAACAATTAGGCTACCCTTTGAGATTCTCATATTTGAATTAAGCGCCCATCAATAAATATATATTTATACTAATATTGCATAATGCTTTTCTATACACAATACTAATACTACATATAAAAGTATGCATATGACAAAATCTTTTTTTTTTTTCCTTAACATTGCCAAAAATAATTAAAAGTCAAAACTACCCTTTAATTATTATTTTTTTTTGGCAAAACCCAACTTCTTTATTCATCTAAGGACACCAATTCTTTGAATATATGGCTTTTTTTTTTTTTGTTTAAGATGCTCATATTAAACTTAAAATTACCTTAATTAAAAGCTTATTTAAGTTAATAATGAGTAGATTTAGTAACACACTTTTTATCATAGGAACTAAAAAACTAATGTTAAAAATGTTATTCCTATCATCTACTTTCCTCCCTCTTTCTCAACACATCAATTTAACCCTTTTTTTTTGGTTAATAACTTGGGAAGCCATCCCTAAGCCAAAGGTTTTTCTTGAAAAATCCCATTTATTTTTGCAAAATCATATATATATTAGAGTGTAATGCATTAAAGAAAAAAAGAGAAGACACATATAATCATTAAATCATGGGATTAATACCTATTTACTTATGTAAGGAATGCCAACTCAGTCCTTGAATCATGACTGGTCTGATTCTTACAGCTCTTTTCCCAGCAACAGTACAAAAACTAGCAATCCAGCTCCCAAGAGATCCCTCTTCTCTTCTCTTCTCTTCTCTATCTTTCTTTTACGAGCATAGAGGAGAGGTAAGAATCCCATGGTCACAACACTCACAAGCATATACATCTTTTAGAAAAGACAATGAGTTAGATAAAAGAAAAATGATGTATTCAAGTAACCATTTATTGAATCACCATACATTTTCCTATTTTCTCAAAGTGTCCTCACTTTAATTAATTAATACTTGAACATGAGTTTAAGAAAAAAAATAAAATTAAATGATACAAGTGATCAATGACCACATATTATATATATATTGGCCTTTGTAACCACATAAATTATAGTAAATTGGCTTGAAAATTTGCCATGCATTTTATGGGTGCAGTTTATCTGAAGATCTGCCACGTGTAGCAAGGCATAGTTAGCACTTAGCACGTTTTCTGATTTCTGATAAAGTTGAATAAAGGTGGCGCGAATTTCATTTTCACGCCGCGTGACAGCAAGTTCCGCACACACCCGTACTGCACACTACTACTCTACTCTGCATCTCTCTCCTCGCCGTGAACAGTTTCTCTCTCTGGAAATCTACGGCAATGGCGACGCCGTCGAGGGATGCGATCGACACCTTTATGAGAATCACCGGCGCGTCGGAGTTCGTCGCGGTTCGCAAATTGGAGGTCGGTTTTATCTCTCTGATCTGCTTTTTCCGTCGTTGGATCTTTCTCATTACTTGCCAAATCATGTTCACTTATTATCTCAAATTAAAAGAGAGATGCGACACTGATTCAGTTCCTTTTTTGGATATATATTTTCTTTTCTTTTCATGAATATGATTATTTCATTTATTTATCAACATTAGATTAACTGCATTTTCTTTTTCCCTCAAGATGGCCATGGATTTTTCTTGATTATTTTTTTTCTTGCTAGATTTGCATTAATTGTAAAATGTGACAAATGGTTCATGGTTTCTATCAAACCAAGAACTACCTTTTTGGGTGTACACCCTCAAAGATATAGTTTTTTGTATCTCTTAAATATATGCCTATAGAACTATAATTTTATTTTATTTTTTTTTTCACAACGATTGATAGTCATCTTTGTTGATTGTCCAGCACTAGTGTGATTTAGTTATTAAATTTATTTCAGGGTCCGATACGTCTTTGCCTTACTAATAGATACCTTGTGTATTTCAGTGTAAGAGCAATTTCTATGATATTTGACATATTTTGATTAGCAGGAATATGGAGGGAATCTGAATGAAGCTGTTAATGCCCATTTCATTGAAGGCGATAGACACATGTATGGCAACATGGTTCATATAATTTCTTTTGTTTTCTCTCTTTTTCATTAATGTCTTTTAATATCTTTCTTAGAACCTTAATGATCTTACTTCATGTACTGTATGATGCTCTCATCTTTCCTCTAACCTTTTCTTTTTGAATTTATTGTGACTACACCATCCAGTCTGAGGCAAAATTTTGTGGCTCCCCCAGAATATAGTTACCCGGATGCGAATGATCAAAACCGTGTTGGATCACCTGGACTTTTACCCCTACTATCTGCTGCTAGAAGATTTAGACCTTCACTACTTCTTGACCCAAATTATAGGAGAGAACTCAGACAACTATATAATGGGATCGGTGCTACTTCATTTACCAGTCATGTACCATCGCATCCAGGAGAGATGAGGGAAGTTCCTTTGGGGATTGATAGTGCATTTGAGCAGCCTCGTCATTCAGGAATGAGCTCTACAAGTGCAGATGGGACTCGAATTTCATCATCTAGTGGCCGAGGAACCTATGGGGTAGATGGTGATCAACCGCAGCGCAACAATCTGACTCAGTCAAACATCTCACATGTACATGATAATGATATAGAAGAAGAAATGATTCAAGCTGCCATAGAGGCTTCGAAGCAGGAGAACACAGAGCCTCATGTACGGAAGCAATGGAGTGTGTGTTTAACCATATTTTTGTTGTGGTATATTTGATCTAATTTTTTGTCTCCCTGCCACCCGCACCCCCAAAAAAAAAAAATTTCATTTCAGGGTTCCTATGATGGTGGACTTCCTCAAATTCTCCTAGAAGATGATGATTTGGCCCATGCACTTTCATTGTCCTTAAAGGTTCTGAAACGTTGTTTTTTTTGCCCTGTAATTTATACTTCCCTATCTTTCTGGCCCTTTATTCCATTTATTGAATTCAGATGGCAGAGCAAGAAAAAGCGAGACAAGAACTTCAAACAAATAATGGAAATGAAGGTCTTGGAGTCCGAGATTTATTAGCCAAGGGAGAGAAAACCAACAGTAATAGATGGGAGGTGCATACTTTGTAAGCCTGATGATATCTTTTATATATGCACCATGAGATACATAGATGTTTAAGGAGAAACACTTATACTTTCTATATGTAATGGTTGCTCATTGAAAAGGATTGCAAACTTATTCTGTAATCATTTCAAATCATGGGAGCAGCCACAGTCATATGAATCTTCATTTTGCAAGTATAAAACAGAACTTATTTGGATGACCTGGAGACAAATTGTTCTGATATTTTAGTTAAACTCGAAACTTATTTGATTTTAGCTCTAATTTAGCATATTTGTTGTGCTTGTTATCCATATTTTGTACATACGAACTACAGAATATCAAGAACTGAAATATAGTTAGTAGGATCTGTATAATAAATACATTATGAATTCTCATTTGGACATACCAGTATATGTTTCTTCTGAGTGCTGACAAAAAGTTCTTTTCAAAGTAAAGCCAGGAGCCTCATCCAACCGAGATGGACCTCAAAATGTAGCACAACCAGTCATGGGTTATCGACAGAACCACCATGCCAATGAAAATGTCTTAATCCCTGATGAGGTACCATTAGATGCCCAGGAACATTTGATACCTCTTATAGTGAATAACTGTTATTCTAATACTTTATTGCCTCTTTTTGCAATGAAGTGGGGTGGTATTTCTTCTGATGAGCTTAATGAAGCAGTTTTGCTTGAGACTGCTCTTTTTGGTGATATTTCTGAAAATACTTCACATGATTTTTTGCCTCCGCCTCATTTGCAACGTGGTCCTGAAAGAATTGTGGATCCCAAGCCGCAGCATTTGTCCAGTCCAACGTCACAATCTTTAACAAGCACTCAGTTGCTAAGACAACAGCAGGTTTTAACTTGCTATAAATTACTGGTGTTAAGTCATTGTATCCATGACAGGACAACATGGTGTGTTACATTTTCATGCAGGATATTGACTATCTAGCATCACTGCTGGCTGATAAAGAAAAGGAATTGAATGCTTTGAAAGAAGCTGAAACTCGTCGCTTGAAGGAAGAAGAATCATGCAAGAAGAAGCTTGAAAGAAAGGTAATTCATTTGCTAAGTTTCTGATCTGTTGAATTTTTGCTTCAAGGTGGTAGCTAAGCTATAAAGCATTTTTTGGTCCTTTTCTCTGAATTCCACCTAGATGTTATTGTTCTTTTATGTAAAAATATTTGTAGCTTTATTAGAATAGAGTCATTCATAGCAGCCTCAATTTCTAGTGATTATTTTGGTACTTATTCCTGAAAGGAATGATGTTGAGAAAATATATAAACATCAAATCCAATATTATAAGGGTAATTAGAGGCAGGCACTACACTGGCTGAAGTTTCTGATGTTGTTTCGAGCTAATCTGCAACTGAGGTTTACATGAATTGTTTAGATATAACTGATATTTTTTTTCCACCATAAATTGATATTTTACTGACTCAATTTATCCCAAACCATGAGGCTTGCTTACAACTCCTATGCATTAGATCATCCAATATTGGAATTTACAGAAATTGAATCCTCCTTATAATATAATATAAATATCCTGCTTTCTCTTAACTTGAGAGGAGTTGGTTGACATTGCTGATTGTCAACTCATTTTGAAAATTGAAGAACTAAAATCCCCTTCAGGCATCAATATGATTTTTGCATTGAATATCTGGTTTAAATCTTAGCTTAGTTTTAAGATAACTTTGATTGAGCAGAAATGAAGCTCTATTATGCGTCCCAGAATCAAATTTTTATCTTCTTTGTGGAACTTAGCACATGGTTGTATTAAGGACAGATTATTAGAGAGATTGGAGCGTGTAATCTTATGATTGTTGCTTTCTTTTGTATTTTGCATTTGTGGTTTCTGATATTTGCTTTATAGGAGAATTTCTTGTCCTCCTTTGTGTTTTTTACTCTTTACTTGTGTTAAGAAATTTTCTAATTCTAGTAGATAAGAAAAATGAAACTGCATTGAATTGCTAAAGCTACATCTAGGCTTGATGTATATGTTTTTATATACATCCATGGTTGCAGGAATCTGAGAAATTGCTTGATATGAAAGAAGTTTCACTTCCCAAGGAACCACCATTAAATGATGAGAATGCAATTACTATAGTTGTCCGGATGCCAGATGGTAGTCGCAATGGACGCCGCTTTCTTAGAACTGACAAGCTTCAGGTAAAATTTATTGTTATAATTTGAAGGTCGTTAAGTGGATGACAACCTTAATGATGAATGCCATCAGATAAGACAGAACTTCAACCTGCCTTCAAATGCAGTCCAGAGTCTCCATTTAAATTAACCTGCTTCTTAGTTAAGTTTATTTTCAAGTTATTTATGGTCTCCCCTAAGAAATTGGAGGAAAATAATTGTTCGTCTCAATTAAAAAAGTCATATCCTTCAAAAGAGTATCTTGGGAAAAAAGAGAAAAGAAAACGAACTTGCATATGTTTTCTTCCTCCTGCTCTTGGTGGTTTTATTATAGCATACATGTGAAGCAAGCTGCATAGAGTTATGGGAGGTATAGGGAGGGGGCATTTTAGAGACTAGTACACTAGTATTACATTACTGTGGAAGTTGGTACCCATGTCTCCTGGCTAAAACTAACGGTCACATTACCACATTGTAGCTTCTTTTTGATTTCATAAACAATGGTGGAGCACTAAAGCCTGGCACCTATAGAGTTGTAAGTATTTCCTTCCTTATCCACTGGATTTCTGGATTAAAATTTCATGCAAGATAACTGTGGAATGGTTTCTTACAACTGTGAAACCAAAGCTGTTGCTTATTTGTGGGATTCTTTTATTTTCTTAAAACTAAATTGGAGGTGGTATGCTTATTACTATTTCTTTTAGGCAAAAAAAAAGGTTGTCCAACTCTGTAGTTGGTGAATCTTAATTAAATAGTTTGTAATGAACTCCAGAGGTTGTTATTTAGTTGATCATGATATGAGTCTATAGTTGTTGCAACATCTGTGTAATTAATACTAAAGAATCCATTTGTTTAGTCTAGTGGATGATCAATGAGATGTGCAGATACGTGACCAATTCTCATTATTTTTATGAAGGGAATAACTATTGGGACTGGAAATCATATTTTCTTGGACTAGAATGTGGAATACATTTATATTAAACTGTGTTATTTGAAGTTGCATCTTGATCCATTTGTCAGTTTGCCAGCATGCGATATTCATTGCTTGTTTATTATGATGAACAGGTGAAGTCATACCCGAGACGTGCTTACAGTGTTGATGACAGCTCATTATCCCTGAGTGAATTAGGCCTGACCAGCAAGCATGAGGCTTTGTTTCTGGAGTTGATTTAGTACTTGCCTATTTTGCTGTAAGTATCCTTATCTGTATATACAGATTAGGACCTAAAATAGAGTTTGATTGGATTAGTAGAGATCAGAGATAGACTCTATGAGGCTGATGATATTAACTGAGCAGAAAAACGCAGTCCAACTTGTAATTGTAGTGTATACTGGTTCTAGATTCCACAAGTCACTTTACTTGTCACGTACTATATTTGTACGCGATTTCCTCTTGCGTGATTCCAAATTTGGAATAGTAAGGCGATTACCAAGCTTCTTTATGAGATTTTAGCCTTTTGTTTTCCTTTTCTTTCCCNCCCCCCCCCCCCCCCTACTATTTTGATATTTTAGTTGGACGTTAGTGAAATGGATTCGAGTGCATAAAATAGTCAGACGAGTCTTTTCTTCTTTCTTGATTGAATCTGAGAATGCAATAAAAGAGAAGATACGTAACGACTTAGAAGGTAACATGGGTGAATACCTCAAATTATATTGTAGGCCGTTTTGGTGAGAGAAGGTGATCTTATTTTAGTGTTTTTTCTATTTCCATCAAACTCTATTAATCTAAAAAACTCCTTGTCTTATTCCCTGGATTTAAGAGAAGTACTTCCAAAAGTGAGCAACTAATAGCATATATCCATTCAGGGGTTTGGAAAGTATTGCTTTAGCTTTTTCTGTTTGTATTTCTTAGAAAGCAAAATTAGGTTTGAGATGGCATATGTCAAACGGAAACCTACACATCTCAACTTTGACCATTTGATATTTATGTTTTCATCTTTTTCGAGTTTACAAATTGATTGATGTAATTCTTGGCTGCTAGGGAACATACCTATCTCTCTTTTCTCTAATTAGGTTTCTTAAATACTTTGTTATATGCTATATTACATAAGAATAGTTAATGTGTAAATAACATGTGTACAAATTAATTATTTTTAAATTTGTTTGAGAAAATAAGATAAATTAATTTTATATTAAATAAAATATGAAAATTATATATACTTATCAAGTTAGTATAGTATGACATACACATATAATATCATAGAATTTTCGTTAAATTTTAGTTGCGAAAATATCAAGTTATCGCTCATTTTTTTTTATAACCCGAAAAGCCCTTATCATTTACTCAACGCCATTTTTTTTCATTTTTTAATTTAATTAACTCTGGTGTGCTCCGTCTTTGTCTTTGGTGAAAAGACTCTACAACATGAGAATGAGATTGGTGACTATATTGAAGGTTAAAAAGTGCAATAATGTTCTCACAAACGAAGATAGTAGGAAATTCCGAAATTGTTAAAATTTTCATTTACCGAAAAAGAAAATTTTTGCTATGTTCCCCTTCCCTGTACGATAAAATTTGAAACAAGATCAATAGGCCTAAAATAGACAGGACTTTAATTCCTATATAGAAAATTTCACTTAGCACCCACAAAATTGGGGTTGGGAAAGAATCGAGTTTCCAAGAAAACTTTTGACAGAAAAATAAAAAATCTGAGCCATTGCAGATCAAACTTGCTCTATCTTTGTTGATTTTGTCCAGTTGCTGGAGCTGTCCAATACTGCTTGGCTGCCAATAGTATCTTCTCTCTCTGGTGAGGTCCCTTTTCATGGTCTGTAATTCTGGTATCCCACTGCATTGCTTCTGCAATGCTCTTCACCTTCAACAAAACATCAACATCGTCTCTCAAAATCACAGTGCCCTGCGGCCGCAAAATCCGATCCATCTCTAGAAGAATGTCCTCCATCTCACATCTGTGACACATTAATTTGATAAATTAGTAAACCCAGAAATGGTTTACGATCTTGATTTATATGTTAAGTATTGAAATGAGAGACTGTTTAATTTTACCTGTCCTTGTAGAGGCTAAAGACTGAATCGCCGTGGATGAAGTCATAAGTTCTTGGGTAAGTGGACATAGCTTCACACCTGAGAGGAGACAAACGTAGTTAGGAATGAATCTTAACTACCATGTGCTCAAACACATACCACGACAACAAGAGAATCTGTGAAACAGTTTGCTGCCTCAAGTATCGGACAAAACATGATAAAACTTCACTACAAGTTACCTAAAAATCTGACATAATTGACAATTATACCTAATAAATTATTTGATAATTTTCATAAAGCTATTAGTGGGAAGTCCTTGTGTATTCTTTTTTACTCAACTAACTTTGATGTGTACCTTTAATTAGCCGACTAAACTTTGTCCTTAACATGGACGTTCCACCTCCAATTTAACTCATTAAGGAAGCACTAAAGGGAAGAAAAAAGCATACCAGTTCTGATAGGTTCCAATCAATCCACGTTCATATATGGCACCAAGAGTGTTGATCTGAGCCTCTACTGGGACAATGTTCATGACCCACACTGGATCATCAACTAGGGCTGCAGCAAAGCCTCCCAAGTAAGAGTTCATATCAAGCAGATTCCGGTACCTCCCACGCTCTGCTAGCTGATAGTCCAGAGTCTTGTAATATGCTACTCTCTTCTTCCATAATTGAGTGTTTTCTATGAACATCTTGACTGTAATCCCCTGCAAACTACCACTACTAATCCTTGGAGGGATTGAAGTTAACCTCCGGGGCCACTTAGGCAACTGCCCCCCAGAAACTTCTCTTATGTCAGTCACGTCAGGTAGTGGGGTCAAGCAGGTATCCATTTTAGTGTACCTGCAATGACAAAAGATCATTGGATTAAGCAAATGGAAGGAAAGAATTTTGAGGGACCCAGAGAGAATCTTCCCTTCTAAAATGCTTGTCATGAACCTAATAGGAATGGAGTGAGAATCAAGGCAGACGGTGCAACATGAACTTAGGTGTAATCTGACACAAGAAAATATACTGACTAATCTCTTCTAACATCAAACTGGTTTTGGTATCACAACAAAGTTCTATCTTGCAGCAAGAATAATTTCCTTTTGTCCCTTGGAAAAAGAGGCAACAAAAGCTTGTTCAAAAGCAAAATTCAATAGCATAGGGAACCAAGAGTAACAAAGATTACAAGTCAATAAACCTCACATAACTAGGGGAATTATCTGTCAAATATGCTAATCTACCTATAAAAAGTTATGGTGTTAATTGTAAAAATATTACCATGCATTGTCAGGATCCTTTGGCTCGCAGAAGGGGCGATTCTTGTAGACTTTTCGGGTGATCTTGCAATGTATGTGATTGCTGGGCTTCTGCCACACTGCAAGGTCATCTTTCTGCACCAATTTTTTCCAGCATAGGCTTCTTGCTACTTTCTCAATTCCATCCTGTTCTTCCTTAAGACTTTGGCGAGTTCTTGCCCAGCCTTTCCAGTGTTTCTCCCAGTTTATTGGTGGCCCTGAAAGAATCCAATACCCACCAGGGCGTAGTACTCGATCAACTTCAACTAAGTAACTTCCATCTGATCAATGAACAACCAAATCAGTCTCACATTTACATGAACACTATAGTCTATAGGGGGAATTAATCTGTTTTTACCATTCTGTCCCCAGGGAATGAGGCAACGCGAGCAGTGAGCCATGTCAAAGGCTCTTGAAGGGTAAGGAAGCCTAATTGATGCAAGAACTCCAATCAGTGCAGGAACTCCTCTTTCAAGAGCAAATTGAACCTGAGCTTCATGGGTATCTCTAGGTGCAAATGACATTGCTATAATGTCACGCGACAGAAGGTAAGCGCCCCAACTTGCAACCTGAATTGTAACTCGTAACATGTCAGATACAGTAAAAAAAATTTCACAACAATTGCAAATTTACAAGAATGATGTTCTGCTTATTACAACTGCGCACTGTTGTATCCTTCAATAGATGCCCACATGCAATGTTTCTAAGAAACGTGCTTTGATGGAGTTCGTGTGATATCAATAGGAACTGTGCATGGCATGGAGATAATGACACAAGCATGTGGAGCATGTTGACATAAGATTTCACATCCTAAAAGGAAATAAGGGGAAAAAGGGCTAATTTCATATGCAATGCAGATAATGACACCAGCATGTGGAGATAGAGAAGTTTGGTAGTCTAATAAATGCTAATTCACTATCGTCAAAAACAAGTAATGGTAGCTTCTAAACAAATCTGAGCATTAGGTAATTAAGATTGAATACAAAATAATTAAGACACATATTTCATGAACTACTTTACTTCAATTTGAAGAATTTATAATTAAGATTGTTCCTGATGATTCTCTTTTTCTTTTCTCCCTCATTTTTTTAACATATTAGGTAAATTTTACTAGTACCACATGGATTTAGTTCAGTCAATAACTCAGTAAGAGTAGCCCACAGGCTAACCTAAACCCAAGGCTATCTAGCTGAAACTAGAAGGCATGCCTAAATTAAAAATACAAGGAGCCTCACTGGCCTGAAATTATTTATGACAAGCTTTTGGCCCCATGATTTAAGAAAACGATGTTCCAAGGGAAAAAAACATACTCTAGCAAAAGTCCCCACTTAGATTATTCTATTTTTTCCAATATTTAAAAGGAAAAAAACAAAACTAATGCAATTTATGCCTTAATTTGGGGTCAACAATTGAGACCTTATCTACAACTGTACTACACCAGATAATAACATCCAATTATCCATCAATTAACAGCAACACTCTTTTGAGATCATATAATTCCGTAGAGATAAATTAATTCAATCACAATAAAATAGAATTGCCAAAAAGGACCTGCATGATGGGTTTATTTTATTTTATGAAAAATATCTGAAAATAGATTAGAACAATAGAAATTCAAACAACATTCTCAAACTTGTCTCTCTGTTTCATAGAAGGATGTGAAAAGGAAACAGTTATTTTCATTTCATAGAAGGATTCTCTTAATTTATATTTTCCATAATGACGTATTATCTCAAAGGAAACATATATCAATTAGAATCTCATATGAATTTCAAAAGTTCCTAATATATCAGACAAATTTCAAATTCTATCCAAAATTCACCCATAAATGTGAAAAAAGAAAATGTGGTAAAAAACGGAAATTTCTCAATTTTGTCCGATTTAACCTTGAGGTGGGCCTAAGCATTTCTGTTCACGGGTTTACTTTTCTATGAAGTTGCTGAACTACTGCTCTCTATATATAGAAAGAAAGAGTAGACGGAGAGGTGAACCATCCCGGTTTAACAACAAAACCGAGCGGTTCATCTGTTAACAAAACCAATAAGAAAAAAAAAACTTTAATTGGAATATTGCATGGCAATTGCTAAAAATAAATAAATGCATGGCACCAACACTGTGAATTCAAAAGCCAAGAATTTGCCACCGGTTCAAGATGAATCGAACCGGTTCAAAGAAGAACAAGACTATTATACGCACATACCCCGCAGCCGGTATCAATGGCCGTTCTGATAGACCCATCGTTCAGGTTAATCAACTTTCCGATATCGTCGATGTAAGCGTCGGCGCCACGTGGAAACATGGTCCCACCACCAGGGAATCTGAACCGGTCCCCTTCGAACCGGACCCAGTTCTGGTTTTTCTTCTCTACAGTCAACTCCTTATGGGGCACGTTAGCGTACCACACCGAGTCACGGCTCTCCGGCCACCGAAACGGAATTCGGTACCCGTTGGGCGCCGGAATTCTGCACTTCAGAACCTCCCCCGGCTCCGGGCAATGCCGCTCACGGTAGATTAACCTGTTCCGGTCGAATTTCAGGGACCGTTGGACGTCCTCGCAGGGAGTGTACTCGGAGAGGGAAGCGTCGCAGGGAGGGAAGTCGAATTCACGCGCCGCCGTTGGAGGTGGGTCTGGAATGTAGTGGTGGGCGGCGAAGTCAATATTGGTGGTGGTGGTTGATGGGATTGGGGTGGAATTCCGCTGGACGCAGACGGAATCGGTGACGATGAAGCCGGTGCCGGAGATAGGATCGGCGCCGGCGGGGGAGTGATACCAAAGGCCGAGGAAGTAGAAGACGGTGCAGGCGAAGGTGGTGAAGGTGAAAAAGTAGAGATTAGTGAGCGATCTGTTGGGTTTCCTGGAGGTGCAATTGGGAACGGGAATTGGGCAATTCGCCATTGTTCTTGCAGTTCAAGAACAGAGCTAAAGAGTGAAAAGAAAGAACTGGAAAATGGTGGGAAAGAAAACAGAGGAAGGTGGTGAGTGGTGACG
>QAOA01002936.1:52167-87171 GCA_003255065.1 Cercis canadensis
AAAAATAAAATAAAAAAATGTATGTAGAAACGTAGTTGGATAGACTCCAGTTGGTTCATCAGTTTTAGATGATGTATCAAAAACATATAATATAATCATATTAAAAGGGGGATTACTTCTGAAGCAGGTAACAGTTTGGAGGCTATGAAACACGACTCTTTCTCAGTTACTCCTTCGTTTATATATCGACTAAGGCAAGTAGATAATTAATTATAACCTAACTTTAAAGTGCATAAAAGTTTATATTAAATTACATATGTATTGAAAGGCTGATGTTTGTGTCTTTACGCTATAGTTAAAAATGATAATAAATACCTAATTGACATGAGTATGAGAAAGTGCATATTAGATATACAAGTGTCATGCAGCTTGTACAGAAGAGGAGGAGGAGTACACATGTCATGAAATTTCAAAATATACAAAGACGTGTGAGTCATAATATATAGTTAAAAATATTTAAAACTAGATTTTAATTTAACTTCAATTTTTTTAAAAAAAAAATTGAAAACCTCTTTTGGAGTTTCCTAGAGATAAACAGTTTTATTGATACTTGAAAAACTACAAAAACCAACACACAAAAGGCAAAGGAGACTTACATATATCTAGACTAATTATAATAGCCATATATTATATAACGAGAATTCTATGATATTATATGTGTATGTCATACTACACTGACGTGATAAATATACGTAATTTTCATATTTTATTTGATATAAAATTAATTTATCTTATTTTTTTAAAATTAACTTAAAAACAGTTAATTTATACACATGTCATTCACATATTGATTATTTTTATGTAATATGACATACAACAAAATATCTAAAAAAACCTCCATTATATAACCTAGTTATTTCTAGTAATCTACACACAACTACAAGATACTTATTAGTGTTGTATAATATAAAGATTTAAAGCCAAGACATTAATTTGTTAAATTACTTAAATTTCTTATCACTAACTCATAAGTGAATTAACTAGAAGATATTTTAACTGGCTACATGACCATGTAGTTTGGTCTTCCTTTAATAAACTTTTGATGGTATTGCCATCTAATTTTATAAACTTTTTATGTGGACCTTGTTTTAGATAAGATGCGAAATGGGGCTCTTTTAATTGTTGCTTACTAAAATGGATCACAATTGACTTTAAGGTTTGATCTTTAGGATCTTATGTTACCTTCCACTACACCTTCATCTTTATATGTCCAATGCTATATGTTTTTCCAAAAGTCACTAACTGTATCATTATACTTAGCAAACACCCATTTTACTTTATTTCCCTTCATCTCTTTTATTATAGGGAAATTAACTTCCAAAATTTCTCACTATTGCCATTCAAGACATTAAAATTCAATTTTTTTTTTAAATTTTAGTTAATACCATGAGTATCTCACTTTACCCAATTGAACGTGAGACTAATCTCGTTGGAAGGTTAGAGCAATTATAATTTTTCTTTTTTTAACAATATTCTCACTAGATCTCGAACTCTTGACTACAACTAAAATCGCATACTAAAGTTCAATTTACTAAAAGTGTTTTTTTTTATTAATACAAAAGTAACACAAAAACATACAACCCATTTGGACATCGATTTTCTATAGATGTTTAAGGTTGTAGTAAAAAAATAAAAAGCTTTGATATATGAAATGATAATTCCATTCCATCCTATATTTCACCTAACGGGAAGGGGAAGAAGGGAAAACATAACTCATTTGTTTGACATTTACATCCAATAACGTGGATCCACGATGTCCCATGTGGTCAATGGATAATTCATTTATAATTTCCAATGCACAGAATCTTAAGCAGATTTCATTTCCATTTAAATAATGGGTATTCATAAAAGCAAGAGCGTGAGAAGATGTGGAACTGCAAAATTGTTCTATGTGCTTTGGGAATGTCTGCTATTGCCAATGCCAAGGCACCAGTAGTCGTTGAGAGTCTTGAGACTGTATATTTGATTGAAAAGTAAATTTAGACTTTATTATGGTGAGTGTTAAAATTCGCATAAAATACTTAACGTGCTAAAACGAAAGGGCCTTTTTTAACTTTTAAGTAAGTGTCTGTTATAAAATATAAAATAATATTATATTTATATAATTATTATTTAGTTTATATTTAAATATAATAACACCAAAACAAAAGTATAAAAATTAGAGTATGATTTCCCTAAAGGGTAGGCAGAGTGTAGAGAGAAAGAGAATGGTGCATGAACTTTGTTGTGCTTCTTAACTTGACAAATGGGTTTGATGAAGACTTTACGCTGCTATCACAAGAATAGAAATTCCATGTCTATTAACTCACTTTATGCACCTATATATAATCACGTGCTATTTTTTGATGTATATCTAATACTGAACCCAACATTTTCAAATATTTATCAATAAGGTGTTGACTCAATAGAAATAAGCTAAGCCCTAAGACATTCTAGGTCAAAGGTTCTGAGTTTAAATCCTTGGAATCACACTTGTTGAAAGGGATTTACTAGTCACTGCTTCCATCTCGAACAGGAATTAGTCCCATATCTAAATGGTGTGGGAATACCTTAGGTGTAAACTAAAAAAAACCTTTCCAAATATCTATTTACATGCAATGTTTTAAATATTGGACTGCTTACTTCCTTCAATCGATTACACTCTATTAGTCAAACCAATAATTTTTTTTTATAATATATTATTAAAATCATTTATACAATACAAGGCATAGTATTTTCTTATATTTATTAATTTAGGTTAAAATGAGATATATATTTATTTATTTAAAGCTAAACTTATAATAATATATTCAAAAATACTAAATTTGTATTCTTTAAAAAAAAATTGGTACTTATTTTAAATTAAGTATCACTAAAATTAGGTGGGCTTGCGATTAGGTTTTTTTTGACTTGAATATTGTATTTTCACAACTTATTTACTNAGGTCATGAGTTTAAATCTTTGGAATCGCACTTGTTGAAAGGAATTTACCAGTCACTGCTTCTATCTCGAACAGGAATTAGTCCCATATCTAAATGGTGTGGGAATACCTTAGGTGTAAACCAAAAAAAACCTTTCCAAATATCTATTTACATGCAATGTTTTAAATATTGGACTACTTACTTCCTTCAATCGATTACACTCTATTAGTCAAACCAATAATTTTTTTTTATAATATATTATTAAAATCATTTATACAATACAAGGCATAGTATTTTCTTATATTTATTAATTTAGGTTAAAATGAGATATATATTTATTTATTTAAAGCTAAACTTATAATAATATATTCAAAAATACTAAATTTGTATTCTTTAAAAAAAAATTGGTACTTATTTTAAATTAAGTATCACTAAAATTAGGTGGGCTTGCGATTAGGTTTTTTTTGACTTGAATATTGTATTTTCACAACTTATTTACTTAATTATTGTAGTTTTAAAATTATTTACTTTAATATTACAATTTTTTATTTAAAAAAAATCAGCAGTGGGGCCGCATATGACGTGTCCCACCTGCAAAGTCTATCGCATGTGCATGTGGTGGAGCCCACTGGACACACCACATGACATGTGACATGTTCTCAAGGAACACGTCCAATAGCATGTGATGTGTTCAGTGAGTCTCACTTATTGACATTTATTTTTTAAAAAATAAAAAAAAAAACTATAATAGTACGATAAATTATTTAAAACTATAATAATAAAATAAATAAGTTGTCAAAATCTAATATTTAGGTCAAAAAAACCTTTACGATTATGGAATAGAATAAATTATCCCGTAACCTCTAATAGACTAAGAAAATATATTAATATGACACTACGTGCATTAGTATTATATAGAATGAAAGAATAAGAGTAGAGCCCACCATAGGCACATAGCACTATAGCAGCCCATCAAGTCAATAAGAGTTCCTTGTAGTTCCATGACTCATTCAACCCTTCAAGGCCCAGGCACTGAGAGCCCAACTGCTCTATTATTATCAGCAGATAAAAAGAAAAGGGACAAGTAATATTTTAATGATTTAGATTTTAGTTTTCTCTTATGGACCAAGGAAAGATAATAAAATACTTAGAGGATGAGTTTTGAATTTTTCCCTTGATAAATATAATAGATAGAGAATTTATAAGGGAGAAATGTTATTCATATATTATAATTTTATATTATAATGGGCTTCAATTAAATTTGAGTTATTTATAAAAAGTTTTGAGTGGGTCAAATTAAAATTGTAAGATAGTTGATAAATAATAAATGTAATATGAAATTGTATAAAATTATGGTGTATGAGTAACATAACTCTGTACAGAAATGGAGAGACTTTCAATTTTCTCGCTATAAAAAATAATAGAATATATTGAGACATACTTATCAGAAAAACAAAAATAAAAATTTAAAATTGACCGAAATAATTTTTTCAAAGAAAATAGCCTATTTGGCTAAGCTTCTGTACAGCTTGATTAAAAGCACTTTTTGGCAGAGAAAAGCGCTTCTTGGCACTTCTCATATTTGGCCAGAAACCAAATTTATGAGGCATCTGAAGTACTTTTTCTGTTGTGAATGAGACAACAATATATTTGGAACTTCTGCAAGGAAAAAAAAAANTTTTTTTTTTTTTTTTAATACAATAATAATGTTTACAAAAGCACTTTTCACATAAGCGATTCCCCTAACAGGGAAAACCTCGTAGAAATCAAACTCAATGATGATGATGATGATGTCGCTTATTATTAACTTGAATAATTTCCACTTTGTCACAATACTTGTGGCTAACGCGCACCTATCTGATTCACTTAAAATATGAGTTAACAAATTTTCCGAGATAATCTTTATGTTGTTATCCCTTCATTTTCTCAAACTCGATTTTGTTGATGACCATTTGGTTCAGCATAACACTGAATTGGACTTTGCTGCGGAAGCATATATAGAAAGAAATAGCAGAAATTCACCTGCAAACAATGGCAGACAATGACCATAATCATAATGATATCGACATGGGGTACTTTCTGGTTTCTTCCTTTATTTCTTTCTTTTTCATGTGCTTTCATTTTTTTAACCACAACCTGCTAACTCTGCTCCGCTTAGTTACTGAAAAAAAATGTTGGAGAGGAGATGTTACTGTAATGTGCATTGAATTGGTTGCTTTGATTGTAATTATTCAATTTTCAAGAACAAAGAATCATGCAAGATCTATTTTTGTAGAGTTATTGAAATTTGTGACCTGCATATATAATTATCATATAAGTGATTTGAATTGCGTAATTGCATTCTAAATTAAAATTAAGTAGTTGCAAACCTGTGTAATGCATGGGCAGCTAAAACAAAAGGAAAAGAAGACCCGTAAAGAGAGAGAAGAAAAACAAAAAAAGGAAGAGAGAATAAAAAGTGAATACATTAACTTTAGATAGCTATACTCACAGAAAAATGTTTCTCTATTAGTTTAATTATCATATAAGTGACTTGAATTGAGTAATTGTGTTCTAAACTAAAACTAACTAAAGTTTTTGAATTAATGAAATTTAACATGAATTGTGTAATTGCAGGTTAGCCGAGAACTTTTTGGCAGCAGATGATGAGGTTAAAGACAATAAGTAATTGTATTTTGTGGTTATAGGCACCTTATTATGTGTGATTAATATAAGATAAGTAGTAATGTGGTATTGCAGAAGGAGAAGAGGAGGATAAGAATAAGCACAATGTTATCTGTGTACAAGCCAATGGAAAGGAGAAAGCAGTGATGACAAAGTATGAAAGGGAAAGAGTTTTGGGAACGAGGGCGCTTCAAATCAGGTTTAATTTGTTTCTGCATTATCTAGTTTTAAATTATTCCCTTCTGAACTTGGACATTTTGTATTACTATTATGTTACATGATATTTCAGCATGAACGCACCTGTGATGGTACCTTTGAAAGGTGACATGGATCCACTTGAGGTAACATCAATTTTTCTGCTCATCTACACTTGTGCTACTCATATATACACAAAATTTTCATGCAACATCTCATAAATTAACCCCATCTTTATTTTGTTACTCAAATTTGTGAATGTTCTATTGAAAATACTAAGAATCATTAACGAAAAACATGAATTGTCTTAAAAAAAAAAAAAGATACTTGTGATTTATCTTAGTGTTACATCTATAATTTTTTTTAACATATTATTATTATTATTTCTATTTTATTTCTATTTTTATAGGCTTGGGAATAATAGTGGAGTTATCATTATTCTTTTATTCCTTTAGCATACACTTCATTTATCTTCCTGAACATGCATAGGTGCAATTCTAAGTGCTATGTAAATAGAGTGACTTGTTATGTTAACCCCTTTCAATGATCTCTTCACCATGCATGAACAAGCTTAGATTGCATTGAAGGAGCTTTATGCGGGGAAATTACCCTTCTCTATCCGTCGCTGCTTTCCTGATGGATCGTAAGTTCTAAGTCCAAACACTAGTAATTTCATTGATGGGCTATGTAGTGCGTCTTTCACTGTCTGCATGTGTACTCTGAGTTTACTATGGGCTAAGGGAAGAGGATAAAGAGTCTTGGAAGAAGGCAGTGGCAGACAACAATTCTGCTTAGTTCTTCACTTCGTGGCTCAGAAGTTGCCCTTTTTATTTTATTTTATCATTAGACAACAAATAATGATGTTTCATTAGACTCATTAGCACAGAAGCTGTTTCTTTTTTCTATATTAGCAGTGATTATGATTAATTGTTTCATAGTACGATAATCTAATTGTATATGTAGACACCAAACTATTGTGACACAACGATTGTAAATTCATCATCATTCTCATTTTTGTAATTGATAATTTGAACTCTTATCTCTTATCCAAACCTCATGTCCCTCACCCAACCAATCTTGAATGGACCATGTGGACGTGTAATGACCATGAGCTGCCGTAATTGTCAATAGGGTCATCTTGATCAATCAATCTGACTCAGCTATGCATTAAGAATGATCGATCATGTTTAATTTTATGTTTAAGAGGATCAACTTGATCCCTCAATAGGTTACATGGACAGGTAGATATAAATCGATTACATTATAATTAAACTAATCTAGGATTTTCAGTCCCATATAATTAAACCAAAAATAACTTTGCTTTTGGTGCTTTTCCCTCATTTTTTAATTATCTAAAGTTAGCATCTTTTTTTTTTTTAATCAGAAATACAAATGGTGGTTAGGAAGTTAAGGAGAACTTAAAAGAGTCCATTTTTAAAATGAAATGAAAGTGAAAGTTGCCGAAAGTGGATGGGTTTATGATTGGTGAATAAAACCTGGTATTTGCCTATTTGGATAAGGATTTGATTTGTTTAATCTAAATGGATAAGAATGAAATTAACATCCAGAAAGACAAAGTGGAATTCTTGTTTGAATGTGACTAGAATACACATTACATGGAATATGACAATCACAAAGCTTGTATCCGATATTGTCTTCTTATTTGTCATTATGAGTACGAGGAAAACCCATTCCAAATAAAGAAGCTGTATTCAATCTCACCCTTTCTAAAACAAAAGTGAAATTGCATCACTTTGTGAATTATAACATGGTGAAGTTTATGTCTTTTTTATGCGAGACATTCTATTTCTTCAAAATTTCCTTGGAGCTCCTAAAGAAAACGTTTGAAATTGTATTGTTTCCACTTTTCTACCTCAAGTGGCTAATGCTATTATGTTTTGATTATACATATTTACAACTCAATTTGCTTATTTGTTTATTAGAATGTGATTTATCCACTCTCTTATAGAAAAGGCAACAGAATTACCATAGTATTTACTACCTTGTACGAATAGTTAATTTCAAAGTATCGACATAATAATATAACTAAATTAATGCTAAAATTAAAAAGAAATTTAGTTATTTGATTCTAAATGATAGATGTATTCATAAATTCTTTTGAAAAAAACTAATGTTATAGTCACAATATCTTTTTTATATTTTTATTATTATATCTATATATTTGACACTATTTGAGTANAACTTAAATCCATGATCTAATTTTTTGTTTTCTAATTTTTTTTTTACATATGTTAAAAGAATTGTAAGGTATTATTTCTTTTTAAAGAAAAAATGTAGGGCCAAAAGAAAGTGCGTGAGAGACTAGACTACTCTGCAGGCACCCTCCCTCCTTTATCTCCCGCGAATAATCGTTGTAGACTGTAGTGGATAAGAGCCCCTCTTGATCTCTTATCATCTTCTAAAATCTGTAGCCGTGTTCAGAGGAAATCTCGGTACCTGGGTGACGGCGGAGAGATACGTGTCCGAGGAATACGTGTCTGATCCGTACGTGTTGTTCCCGTATCCGATCTCTGTATCTCTCTCTCCTTCTTCCAACAACGACAACTTGGAATTCAGCGTTTTCTTTCAGTGAAGCTCAGGTTTCAGTTTTTTACCCTTTTTACTAAATTCTCGGGTTTAGTATGTGAAACCCAAGCTGTAAAGTTTTGTCTCTTTTACTGGGAAAAAGTTCTCTAATATCTACTTTCAGCTTCTGGGTTTGCTCGAAAACCCATGTCTTTGACTCCAAATTGTGGGGGTAAAGCTACCCTTTTTCTCTCCCTAGATCTCTCTCAGAAAATTGACAAATTCAGGTTCAAGCTGAAGTTTTGAGGCTAAATCTGATTCTGGGTTTTGCTCCTTTTGTGTAAAATTCAAAGGATTTGGTTCCAAATTTGACGGGTAGAGCGGTTTCGGTCTTCATATGGGTTCTAGTTTTTCTGGGTGTGTTTCGGATTCGGATGAACCTTTGGGGCCAAGACTTGAGGATATACCAGAGAGTTGTGTGGCGTTGGTGTTCATGTACTTGGACCCTCCTGATATATGCAAGCTAGCTCGATTGAACAGGGCATTTCGTGGTGCTTCATTAGCAGATTTCATCTGGGAATCGAAATTGCCTTCTACTTGTAAGTTTCTCATGGAGAAAGTGTTGGAGGATCCTTCTGTAATGGTTCTGGGGAAGAAGGATGTTTATGCAAGACTCTGTAGGCACAATCCATTTGATAATGGAACAAAGGTAAGCTCTCTTAGCCCCCTCCACCGATCCCCTTATTCATCCTTTTCTAATGCTTGATACTTATTTGTGAAAATGTTTCTTTGGTGAAGGAATTTTGGCTGGATAAGAGGACGGGTGGGATTTGTTTAGCTATTTCTTCTAAAGCATTAAAAATTACTGGAATAGATGATCGGAGATACTGGAATTACATTTCCACTGACGAGTCAAAGTGAGATTATTGTAACTAATACTTTACTTCTCCTAGTACTAGAACTTGTTAATATTGAATTTGGCTATATTGTGATCATTCTAGCGAGTTGTTTATCATTTTATCTCATGCATTAAAATTAGTGACTCAACTTAAATTTTTATATTTTTCTTTTGATGGCAAACCTTTTGAAGCTTTGGGCACACTACCATTTTTGTTATTTCAAAAGTTTGAAGTTTTAATTATTCATACTTCTTGAACTCCTCTTTTGCAAGTTAAGTTCATCTATTATGAAATCTGATACGTAGCTGAAGTTGAAAAAATCTTCAATCTAACTTGGGGTAGACTTTGGCCTTAGTTGAGTGAACTTTTTGAACCAAGGCTTGCTTATAACACTCAATTGCAGTAACTTTTGATGTCTTATTTGTCATGGCTTCATGGATATTTCCTCTCTGGCTCTTCTAAACCTCCAATCTGTTTTAGGTTTTGTCTATTTTGATTTATATAATCCTAGATCTGTTAGGACGCCATCCAATTAGGAACCAACAATTATGATAGACTTCATGAGATGATTCTGATATTCTATTCGAAAGGCAATCCGAATGCCCCAGGTTCTGCATCTGTACTATTGGGTGGTGCTTATAGCAAAATGTCATCTGTCTGTTGCAGTGACACTTTACTATGTTATATTAAGACACTTTGCATATCTGTTTTTCTTTGTATTTTGGTCCATTTTACGTGTTTTATTCTAGTTCAAGAGTATGGTGCAACCTGAATCTGATATTTATGCTTTTTGTTTGGGTGAATAGATTCCAGACAGTTGCTTATCTTCAACAGATTTGGTGGCTTGAAGTGGAGGGAGATATAGATTTCCAGTTTCCGTCTGGGCAATATAGCGTGTACTTCAGACTTCAGCTTGGCAAGTCATCCAAGAGGCTGGGTCGTCGAGTTTGTAACACGGATCACATCCATGGCTGGGATATAAAACCTGTAAGGTTTCAGCTGACAACTTCTGATGGTCAACATGCTGTATCCCAGTGTTATTTGGATAATCCGGGGAACTGGGCCATCTATTATGTAGGAAAATTTGTCTCCAAGAACCCTAATGATTTGATGAAGATCAAATTTTCATTGACTCAAATCGACTGCACGCATATCAAAGGGGGTTTGTGTGTAGACTCTGTATTCATATGCAACAGTGAGACTGTAGGCAAGGAGTTTAGATAGATTTTGTAGGTAGGAAAGTTGTAGAAGTGTAGAAATGAGCTGAGACACCTGAGTAAGTTCTTGCGAGTGGGTTGGGACTTGGGGTGGTAGTACTCTCAGCTGTGCCAAAAAATGAGCTGCCCTGTAGAATTTTGGTTTCTCTGATAGGGCTAGCATTTCAGTACAGGTGTGAAAAATGTATATTTCCTCTTTTGTTGATACTGGAGATTGATTACTGTGTTTTCCCAATGAATAAATTGCTTGACATGTTGTTAATATGCATGGGCAGTTTATCTTTTATAGTGGATCTTGTTTGGGTTTCATTCCCAAAGCTTGGGTTCTTCTGCATAGATACATAATTGGGCTTGGTGTTCTGTTGAAGCAGTAAGTTTAGGGCTTGAAAGTACCTTTAAATGGTATATTCTTCCACTTCCATACTTGCTTCTGGGAATAGAGATATTCTTCCTGGGACTATGAGTCTATGAATGTGGTGAGTTATTGTCTTCCATCTAACTTCAACTGGTAATTTTATCCTCTTCTATTGTGGTTATTTTTTGGTTCTAGTGTTTCTCAATGATTTTGGGTAAAGTTCAAGAAACTATCGTTCATATTATCATGTTTTCGACCCTTTCTCTGTAAAACGTTTGAGAAATAGGAGCTTTAAAGAACAAATAATGTTGACGATATTTTAGTCATTTCACACAAGGTGACATGGAGTTATTGCCTTTGGAATTTCTTGATTTTTCTCTCAAGTATTGAAAATTAAAAGACTAATTGTCCCATTTTTTATAATTGATTTACATTTTTAATATTCTATGAGTTCATAATATATATGAAAAGATTCAATTTGGTATAATTATTCTTAGATTTTAATATTGAGAAAAGACCAAAATAATGTTTTTAAACATATGTTTTTTTTATGTGAAATGACCTACATATTCTTTAATAATAGTTATTTTATTTATATATATAATTATCTTATTTATATTTGAACATAATAACTATATTTTAAATAAAATAACAATGTATTTTTTGGTAAGATAATCACATATATAAATATATTAATTGTAAGATAACTAATTAACTATATAGTTTAGTGCGACTAAAAAGGATGTGTATTTGAGAAGCTGAGAATGATAGCCGAATGTGCCAAGATGAAAATGATGGGCACTGGGATGGTGATGTCAACTCCACATTAGAGAAATTGTTCCAAGAAAAGGTAAAAATTCATTCACCCATTCTCTGGTCTTTTTGGATCACTCACCGACTAGTGTTTTACAACTAATACTAATCTTTTAAAGGATAAAAATGTTCAACAGCTAATTTGGAGAATTCACAGTAGTCCAGAACTGACAATGGATTCAATTACTTTAACATATTCGGCATCTTTCTCTTTTAAACTATGGAACTGGCTTACTTTTAAAATCTCCATTTTATGTTCCTGTACCATAACCTTGATATCAAGTCATATGTTAAATAGCATGCCACATTAAAGATATCAAATCATAACCTTAATATAAAATGTTGTCTTCAAAGAAGTGTTTCATAAAATCACTCAAAGAGATATGACATAAATTGAAACATATAATATTTGTAAATAAACATATAAACTCTAAAGNAAATTTCAACAGGAATTAATCTAGCTATTAGGAATAGAAACACTTTATTTGTAATGCCCATATTTAATTTTTAATACTAAGAATTTCACCTTATAAATAATATATAAAATATTATTATAAGTTCTTACT
Source organism: Cercis canadensis (assembly GCA_003255065.1). NCBI lineage: Eukaryota > Viridiplantae > Streptophyta > Magnoliopsida > Fabales > Fabaceae > Cercis > Cercis canadensis. Next base: position 64,303 of record QAOA01002936.1, read on the forward strand.
AAAACTTATGATATATATTAATTTTAGAATATGATAACTTTTTTTATTTTTAATTTTTTTTATAGAAAAAAATAATTTTGTCATAAATTTTCGAAAAAAAAGTTAAATAAAACAAGAGTGAGCACTTAGAAATACACATACTTTTTTTTAGATTTATATATATTGCAGAATCTAAAAAACATATTTAAACTTTAACTCAACTCACACACTATATTAAGTGTGCAAAACATCACTTTGTATAAAATAGGGAAAAAGAAAACTCCTTTTTTGGTAATTGATTGGTTTTTAAGGAAGGAGAAGCAGATAACTTGTTAAAAAGAAAAAAAGAGCAATGTTATCTTTGCAAAAAACTGGTATAAATTTTACATAAAAGAAAAAGGAAAAAAGAAAATTAGAACATAAGGGAGAGATCATTTTTATTTTATTTGTAATTATCAAAGAAGCTTGGCTTCGCTGAGTTCCCCGGCTTCCTTCCACTCATACGCCATCGCTCTCTTCATTCTCTTCCCTTGTCTCTGCAACAATTCTCTCTGTCCCTCAATTTGTGTTGCTCTTAGGGATTCGATTCTACCACGGACATGTATTCTGTCCGTAAAAGGTGAACATTTTCGTGCTTCTTCTTTCTTTCTGTAGTTTCGATTGAAGACCCACGAACTCTGTATTTGATTTTGTTGTTTCGGATTTTTCTATATTTTTTTTCATGTATTTGCCTCTTCTTTCTGCTTTAATTCCTTTCATTTTGTATTTTTGAGTTTTCATCGTTATATCTGTTAAATTCACTAAGGATGCTTCCCTAAATGCCTGAAATTCATGGCCAATTACAAATTTTTCTCTGATTTTTTTTTTTTTTTTTTTTTTTGGTACATTGTTTTTGTTTCATACCTTGAAGCGATTCGCTTTTTCTTCTATGCTATCTATAGTACAGTTTTCTAATTCTATCATGATTTAATCGGCCTGAATTTTGGAAACTTTTACAATTAGTGTAATTCCACTATTATGCTATACGTCTCATGTGGAAGATATCACATTTTTTAGAGGAAAAGTGATTAGATGTCAATTTTGATAACATTCATGCGAAAAAGCAATTTCAAGAAAAAAATATTTAAGAATGACTACTTGTTAGTTTTTATGTCTTCATATCTTCTTCTTCATTGTTACCAGTGCTTATTCTTAAAATTGTGCTTATGTGCCAATTCAGGTTTTGAGGTTTAAAAAGATAACTGGGTGTTGCTTGTACACCAACTATCTGATATGGAATCTTGTGTGGATTTCCTTAATTGGCTTGATTATGACATGTCGCTCAAGATTCTCATGTGTCTGGATGATCCATCTGATCTTGTTCGTGTCAGTTGTGTCTCACGTTCTTGGCGACACTATGGTGAGCTAAACCTGTAAAAAAATTTAACTTTATATCATTTTCTTAATAGCTCTACTTATAGAGCTATACATTTCACATTACTTTTCATATTTGAACCTTTTTGTCCACTTAGAAATGTCCAACCTTTATAGATGGATGCACTTACCATTCATGGTTATATCTCTACAATTTTTAGATTACATTCTTATAGAGATTGGAATTTCCCCCCTTTTAATCGAACATCTATTTGCATATTCTTAGGACATCTCATGTAATTACTGGATCAAATATTGTCTCAGACATGAGTTCACACTACTGAGTAAAAGTGCTTTATGATGTTTTATGCATGTAGTGGTAATCAGCAATTATCAGGATAAGTGTAAAGTAGATCACTCCAATCTCCCTGGAGCTTAGGCAAACATGCATGGACTTCCCTTGTATTGTCAGTATACATTAATCTCCCTAAGGTTTATATAATGTTGTTGTTAAGTCCATTTGTAACAGATTTTTACAGAAATTGTTAAGAGAGAGCTCCAATGTTGGCCATTCTGTTTTTTTTTTTATTTTTATTTTTATTTTTATTTTTTTTTATTTTTATTTTTTTTATTTAAATACTCTTTTCTTTGTTTGAAGTACTGCCTAAATGGAAAAAATAGAAAAGTTGCATTTTTCATGCTAGAGTCTTTTGGGGAAAATCTTTGTCTCTGCTCTTTTTATGGTATAGAATGGTTTCTTCGCTTCTCTTTGGTGTAAATATCACAGGATTTCCTTGTCAAATATGCAACAACATTGGAGGCCTTAGTTGTATATAATATGGTTTCTTGTACTTTTTGTATTTTGTGTTTGGTCTTTTAGGATGATGTCGTAACCTCCTTCAGAAACATGATCCAGAGTTTGTTGTTTGGGAGATATTTATGGTCTTCTGTAATGATTTGCAGTGATCGCAAATGGTCTTTGTAAGCAGCTTTGCTTGAGAATGTTTCCTCAATTATCTAGAGTTGCTTGTGTTGTTGAACTAAACAAACAAGGGGCAAATGAACCTGCAGAAGTTGGATCTAGCTATTATATGGAGTGGCAAGCTCTAGAAAGAGATCATAGAGTGTATGCTTATTTAGCTAGAGCTTCCATGTCATCTGTTATTGAAGATTGCATTGAAGAGACAATTAGTGCTTCCAGTACTGATAATTATCCAGAGGAAAGCATTGTTAATACTCTAGAACCAAGAGACAGAGTTGCAGGAGGAAGAGCTTCATACTGGTCCAGTAAAGGACAGAGTAATCCTGGTGTCCCTGAGACATTAACATACAAGTTGTTCTCTCAGATTTGTGTTATTACAGAAATCAGTATACATCCATTCCAAGGTGATCTTTGAAATCTTCACTGTGTGCTTGCCATGTTTGTTTTGCTCTTGTAAGCCTCCTTATTAACAACAACATGTTTTCATGCCCAGCTTTCTTTCAGTTGGGATTACCTATATACTCAGCAAAATCTGTTCGATTTAGAATGGGTCATCCTAAGGCCTCTTCAGATGCCTTGGGTGAAGAAGAGTTTGTATGGACCTACACTTCACCAGAGTTTGCTATGGTTCAGGTATGCAACTTCACTTCTTAAATCTTTGCTACCTTTTATACTTCCTATCCTTGCCTCATTTCTATGTCATTGACTTCCTGATGCTTGATTCGAAAAACAAGATATGCATTACTAATAAAGTATTCCTCTCTGGGTCTTCCTTATGATTGTATTATGAAGGTTGTCAACAATTGTTTTTGGAAATTAAAGGTCACTTTTGGAGCACTATCTTCAAAGTAATCCCAGATTTAAATGGTCGGTTGTTACCAAGGGCACCATGCAAACTATACTAGTATTGTCCTACAATTGAAAGACAAAGTGCAATTGACCTAAAATTTGTTTTGGCAACTAGAAGAATAAACTTGCCTCCAAAATAACATGATCTAGCCTAATGAAGTTGAGAATACCAGGCATGAAACCAGAATAAGAAGCTCCAATTTTTAAATCGTTTAGCTTGAGTAGTTCACTGCATCGTTGTTGTAACTTGTGAAGCCCCTCCCCCAGCAATGGGGGCTGTCTTTCTGTGACTAGTCTCTCAAAAGAATTCCTCATGAACAGGAGAACCGGTTACAGAAGTTCAAGCTTCCGGAACCTGTGCTTTGTATTGGTGGTATTTTGCAGATTGAGCTTCTGGGAAGAATTCAGAGACAAGAAATGGATGGTTTATTCTACATTTGGTGTGTTTGATCTCTCTATTCCTTTTTCTTCTTAATTCAATAATTTTTAATGCATTATGGTCCTTGGTATACCAAACTCTAACTCCCTATAGATATTTGAGGTGCTAATTTTTAATTGCATTTTAGTTTCTGAATGCACAAATAATTTGGCGCATCATGCAGAGTCTTTAATATTGGCCAAAATGTCTTTTGTGGCATAATGCCTTTTTGTCAATATCTACTGATCGAGAGTATGAGGGGAGAAATGATAGACCGCTTTTCAGTTGCAAGCCTTTTATATTTCAAGTGCCTTGCTTGCCACATCCCCATTTTTTGTTTTCTTTTCTTCCTCTCTTCTTTTTTTTTCCCCCCTTCCTCTGCAAACCTATAACCTTTCAATGTCGTAGCCTGGTTTGACTTCAAGAATCAATTAAAAGTATGATTTTGCTCTCATCTATGGTTATGGGTTTGGATGCCAAGATTTTTCCCTTTCTCATGTTTTTTTTTTTTTAATTCATTTTTAAATTATTGACTTTCATCTTGTTCTTGATGAAAAGAAACTGGACAAAATCTAAAGAAACATATCCTCCTCCTTTTTCATCATAATAATAGTACAAGCTTTTGTCAAAATGGTGCGAGACTGGCCTTAGCAACAGAACAACTTCGTATAGAATATGCATGCTGGGAGTACACCAAAGAGCATGTACGGGCATTCTTTTTAATCATCCTCCTAATTGCGTGATCTACAAGTTTATGCAAAATTGATTAGATGGTTATTGCACTGAATTTCTGCTTTTCTTCCATAGAAGCATGCATCAATGTAGCATTGAGATAGTTGTCTATGGCTCCTGATATGGAGAAAATTGTGATTGCAGTGTTTCTCATGTTCAAGTTAAGGGACGCTTACTGTTACCTGCATTTAGTGTTCAAATTCTCGAGCCCTCTGGAAACTTTATGTTGAAGAAAGACCAGCTGGCTACATGTCATCCCCACGCAATCTTATCCGAAAACGAGTCTGATGCAATCTCCAATGATTATGTGCAGAGGCGACTGAGAGATTTCCAGCAAATTGTGAATATGTTGCAGGAAAACGTGGTGGAAGTTGTGGAAGATGTTTGGGATGAGGAAGAAGATGAAGTTGATGAACTTGAAGATTATGTCCTCTGATCTTTTCATAAAGCGCTTATATAATTCCCTCTTTTAAAACAGTAAGGGAAAGAACATAAAAATCTCTTTAGGTAAAGAATGGTTGTGCTGAAACCATTTTTCCACAAACCCCTTTGTGTAACCCTCTATCAAATGCTTTCTTTGGTTTTAAGTAAGTACAGATTTTTTTTCAAGGTTGAATCGCTGAATCAATTTAAGTTTCTACTTTCTTTTCCTATCTAATTAGGGTGTTGAGGTTGAAGAACATAATTTTTGTGAAAATCTTAACTAGGTGTAAGTTAATAAAAGTATCCTCATCTTAGTTGATAATCACATTTTATAATAAAGTTTCTACTCTTCCTTTTTATGTGTACATGCCCTCAACAGTTATCATTCTTAAGTAGATAAATAAGATTACTTTTTTAATTAAAAATTAAACAAAATATAGTATAAACAAGTACAAATCATAACTTTGATCTATAAAAGTAAGACATATATTTGTTTATATCTTTATGGATGAAAATATAAAGGAATGAGTAGAAGCCTTTATTGAGAGCAAAGTTGATTACTTTTATTTGAGTCTAATTCACAAATTAAGAAAGCTAACTTAGGCAATTAAGGCATGGGTTGACAAAATATGAAAACTTATTTATGTAATTAAGGAATGACTAGATAGGAGTATTTGGAGAAAAGTCAAAAATGCTTTTAACCAAGAAAATAATTCATGAGTGGCTTATTACGCTTGTCAAGCTTAGATGATAGTAATAAAGGACATTTGATCTAATATTACATTTTGATAACTTATTTATCTTATTATTATTGTTTCAAAATCATTTATCTTAATATTAGAGTTTTTAATTTTTTTTTTAAAAATAAATATCAACAAATGGGGCACATTGGACACTTTATATGTCATGTGGTATGTCCTTAAGAACATGCTGCATAACATAAGACGTGTTCAGTGGGCCTCAACTACAAAAGTCACATATCCCTTTCTATAAAGTGGAGCCCATTGAATACACTACATGTCATGTGACATATTCTCAAATGACACGTTACATGTCATGGAACATGTTTGATAAGCCCCTGCTAACATCTTTTAAAAATAAAAAATAAAAAACTATAATATTAAAATAAATAATTTTAAAATTACAATAATAATGTAAATAAATTATTAAAATATAATATTCAAGTCAAAATAATAAGTGCTTTAAAACTATATATAAATATATATATTGGTGTCATTCTAATTGTTGCTTGATAAATGCTAATGACGTGTGAAAGTCAAACGTTGCCCTTTCAGAATCAAATTCTTAACACTTGCCAAAATTAAATAAGAATTGGTGAAGATTACTGTAGTTTTTGGGACGAGGGAGCAGAGGTAGAAGTGTGGACTGCACCAGCGTCACAACTAGTCAATTTCGTCGCAATTCTATTAGGAACTCTATTACATACCGTATTTATATGATGCTACTTTATGCAGAAGGACTTCCATTATACTGAACTTCACAAATCTACCAAATTACATAATGCATTCTTTGTTTTTGAGTATGTTTGCCATCCATATAGAATTAATATAATGCTGCGTGCCATCAATCAATTGGTAGATAATAGGAGGCAACAAATATTATTACTGCTATAAGGAAATGTGAACTGTGACATTGGCATTCGTTATGAAGACATTTCAAAGACACCTTACTACTCAGCAAATTGCTCAATGCTCACACCAACACACATTTACTGACAAATCTAAATAATTATTTTCATGACAACGAAGCATGATGAGTGTCGACTTCCGTCTTCATGATGTTTTCGACTTGGCTGGGGCAGGAAGCAACTGCAATACACAACAAACCAGAGATCCCTTGTCAATGAAAACTGAAACACTCCCAGCACAATTGCAGTGAAAGAAAAATAGTCCCTCAATTTGTCTAACGATATCTAAGTTTCTCAAAAAGTTGAAGTAGTAATCTTAAGTACTTTCCTGCACAATGTTAATACAGTTTCTTGCACCTTTCCAGAAACACAATCAAGTGGTAGTTTTCTCTTTCATTTTGTTTCCAATGTTGGTTAGTTGTGCATGTGCATGCAGAAGGCATGTGCAGATGGAGCACATAAACATATTTTCAGTGACTTCAGATGCGCAATTAAAGGAGAAGCACTGGGAAAGTTAACTAGAAATAATGATGATGGTAATGGCAGGAACCTGATAACAAGATATTAGAGATGTAACAAATCCAAATCCTCCAGTCACACGGGCAGTGACTTTCTTGGGTGCCAATTGAAGCAGTCCAACTGCTACCACTATATCCATGGCTGATTTGATAAGTGCCAGAGTCCTCTCATTTGACTTCTGTAGTTTTGCACGGTATTGCTCATTCTGCATCCATGGATTATGAGTTTATTATATATGAAATTGAAAATAAAGGTAAAGGCAGACACAGCCTTAAGGTAAACAAAACGAACAAAACAACACTCAGAACCCATAAGAAGCTTAGAAAACATACTTCATATTTATTGCTGTTCTTGAGTTCTTTCTCTAACTTCTTCATTGATGCAGAAAGTCTTCCCAGCTCCCCAAGCTGATAGAATTAGAGTAAGATAGACCATACAAAGGTTAAAAGCAAATGGGTGGAAGGGAATTCATTGATGCATACATGTTAAAAGCATAGAAGAAAAAAGGGAAGCCACAAACCTCAACCAAGGTGCTACACGCTGAGGAACCCATCCAACAGAAAAGAGATATTCGGCCAATTAGATCAGCACGTTCTTTGTTCTGTAGTTGGATANGAATTAGAGTAAGACAGACCATACAAAGGTTAAAAGCAAATGGGTGGAAGGGAATTTATTGATGCATACATGTTAAAAGCATAGAAGAAAAAAGGGAAGCCACAAACCTCAACCAAGGTACTACACGCTGAGGAACCCATCCAACAGAAAAGAGATATTCGGCCAATTAGATCAGCACGTTCTTTGTTCTGTAGTTGGAAACAAAATTATATACTGCTGGTTGGTATACTCACATAAACTAAATACGGAATAAGCAACTAAATACTTAAGAAAAGTTGTGATTTTTACCTTGTAGATGCCCGATCTACCAAGCCACACAATTTGATCAAGAAACAAGAAAGTTGACAGTAATGCATTTTTGGACTGGATTAAAAAAAAAGCAAGATATTAGTAAGAATAAGAAAAAAGAAAAAGGTGGAACTTTTTAGAAAAAGTAAACCATAAACTCATACCTTTCCCAACAGAATTAGAGGGAGAGGAGTTCCCTTAGGGGTTGGACTTATCAGACCGTGCAGGTCATTGACAAACTGCATATTGAAGGGTGAAGCATAAGAGGTGATGGCTTCCCAGAAGATACAAGAATTAATTGTTTTTCCAACATATTTTCTAAGCACAAAATTCCTCTTTCAATGTTAGAAGGAAAAAAAGAATGATTTTAAAAAGAAAAAGTAATATTTTGAGACTTTTTTTTTTTTTCTAATATCCTTTCTGTTTTGATCCTTGAGACGCAAAACAGCAAAAAATATTCATGCTGCCAGTCCCTTATCTTCTTCAATCAAGCGAATCAGAGGAGACATATTTACAGAAAAAGAAAGAGAAAAATTTCTTAAACTAAAAGCAAGGAGTAAATTACTAAAACAGAAGAACAAATAACAGATAAATAGATGAACTAGCTATTGTTTAAGAATTACATATAGACAACCTAACCTTGAATAGACGGAAAACTTTCCGTGCCAAGCTGGTTGATTTGTCTACATTCTGAGCGGTACCAGGTTCCCCATTACTCAGGAATTTGGAACCATATTGTATTGCCCTGCATATCTTGTCCCTGGCTTCAGCTTTGTTCAAATATAAAACTAGAAGAGCAAGCTCTGCCCTAGTTGCATCCAATGTACTCATCTTTTACACTGATTACAGCTGTAGAACAAACTCATAGCACAGTTTATTTCAACACGGTATCTATTTTCACAAAGACATAATGAAAACAATCTTTCAAATTATTGCAAATTATGTTTCTGATAAACATTCTAGGAATGCAAAGGAGGTAAAATGAATTGCCCAAAAATTCAATTTACTGGGAGAAAAAATTTGCTTTTTCATTTTTATTTGCTTTCTCCTCCTTCTTTCAAAGCCTCAAATCGTCAAATGTAGCAAACACACAAATACCAAAGCAAACTACACTTCTCTAGGCTTTGTAATGACTAAACAAAAACAAAGCACCTAAGTTTGTCTAATAACAAAAATAGGCCACCTACCCATCATTCATTACTTAATCAGGTTTTGACTAAACTGTGAAATATTTCAGAAAACGCGATAAACAAAAGAACAATAAGTTAACTATTAAGGATAAGATTTCCTATTGTCAAAACGACAAGCTTTATTCAATTAAGCCCCATACAAATCATTGAAAGAGCAGACTCCTATATCACAACAACCACATGAATCACAAGCTTAAATCACCAATTTCCCACTTCCTTTCCATCAATTTCCCGGCAACCAAGCAGACTATGAATGATACATAAACAACAGAATATTGAAAACCCCAATTTCAACTAAATCACAAAATTTCAACTACCCACTTCCGCAACCTCAATTCAGAGCTATATTATCACCCCAAACTGACATAACATTAAAAACCCAGAAAGCATAAGATCAAAGATTCAATTTTTGTACCTCAAAATCCAATTCAGAGGATCAAACAACTAGGGCTTGTGAATTAGGGACCTGTTAACTAAGGCAAAGAGCAAACAAGGAAGAAGCGAGACAGGGAAAGAGCAGGAGAGAGAGAGTACCGAAGAGAGTGCCCGCTAAATTGGTCTCGATAAGCCTAATCAATCAGAGATTCAGAATGTGGTGTTTTTCTGTGAGAGCCTTGGCCTCGGAGCTTTTTTCTCTTTATTGCGTCAGCTTGCACTGTCTTGTAGCATCTCTCTCTGATAGGCTGTGATAAGGGCTTGTTTGGTCCTCTCTCTCCCATACAAACCAACAAAATATTTTATTTTTTAAATCAAAATATAGAAAGGACTTTGATTTTATCTCTAGCTGCCAATAACTTGAATCAGCCACCGTAGATAATATCCATGAGAGTGGGACCCGCACTCTGAACTCGAAATCTTCTACGTACGATTGGACCTGCTTTGTCTGAAACTCAAAGACAGAACTACGCCGTTTAGGCTACACACGTTTGGAGGTCGTTATGTGATGAAGAGAAGAGGGTGCTATGATATGATGTGACTAATGACTTGGATTGGGTTCTCTCTGTTCTGACTTAATGAGAAAAGTTTAGATAAAGCCTCCAGCATCAGCATAACAACACAAGATTGCCCATACAGATACAGAGCACTTTCTTTCTTGCACGCAGCAAAAGAGGATAATTTCACCTTGGATAACTATTAATCACAAATTGGATGATTGTTGTCTTATTTTATTTTTAAGGCAAAGATTGTGTATATTCTTTGCAATAATGCATGACTAACATTAATGCTATGTTGCATGGGTATTGGTACGAGTTTCATATTTGGTATGGTACAAAATACTAATACAGTAATTTTTTAAAAAATAGGGGTATAGATATGTCACGTCATATATATAATAAAATTTTCTGGTACAGCAAATCATGTCATATTCCTTCAANAACTATCTAGTATAGCAAATCATGTCATATTCCTTCAATTCAATAGAGAATAGAATGAGGTTGGATTTGTGAAGGATCAAAGCTAATGGGAGAAAAGAGAATAAGTGTAAAATAAGGTAAAAACAAGTGTTTTAGCAATTCAAAATGTAACAATTTTTTTTAAATAAAAAAAGAAGCTAATATGAGTTTCCTCTTCTGATACAAGTTTCAAATTTTAGATACATCTCGAAAACGGATACGACACTAATTTTAAAGTACCTGTGCAACATAGCATTAATGCAGTTAGAATTAGGAGACTAACATTTGGACGATAGACCTCATTGTTACAAAGCTCTCTTGGCAAGGAGAGCATATTATGTTTAAGGTCTCTTTTTGACTAAAAATGAGATTTTTAAAACGCATTCATATAAAGTTATAGATGTAAATACTTCGATAATAAGACTTTAGCACATTTTAAGTTTAATAAATTAGGCATCATTCAAAGAGTGATATTAAGCCAAGATTCCTAGATTATTTAACAAAAAAAAAAGAATTAAGAGACTTAGTCAAGAAATTCCAACTCCTTTAAAACCAAAAATAAGAATTAGGGGACTCCATTGAAATTTTACAAAAGCTAACGGGATTAAAAGTTTATTTAGGTCATTTTAAAGACGGGTTCATTTTTTAAAAAAAAAAACACAATAAAAAGAATGACGTTGGAATTTTTTTTTTCAAAAAGAAAGTAAGTAAAATGACAAGTCCGATCAATTGTGGTCTCGAAAAAGTTTACACAATAAAAGTTCAAATAAAAATAATACAAATTTTCATGATTTGTAGAACATTGTTCATGCAGTGATGGTGTGATCAAAATGGGTGGTAGGAGTAAACGCATTTCCAAGGTGGTGGGGTTGTTGCACACCAAATGCATTACCAAAACAAATGTCGTGTGACGTTGTGTCAGTTTCACTAATATCATGGTGGAGCAAGCACAACAAATATAAAATGACTAGTCCTAAAGGAAACTTCCCAAAAGGAACTGGAAACTTTTTTCTGCCACTTCCAAGTTAAAAAGATTGGATCTACTTGTTTTCATGGAAAATACCATGTAATTTGGTTTTAGAAGTGGTTTCTGTTCATCCCTGTCAGGTGGCATCACAATAAACTCCTGCAAAATTGCTTTACTCTCTGTAAAGATTATAAGCAGTGATCTCCAAAGCATTATTCAATCTCAAAGCTGGTAACTCGTAACACAAGACATAGAACATAGAACACTAGAAACACATGATGATAGGTGAAACATCTAGCCCATGACTCCTGAGATTTGAAGCTATCTTCACCATACTCAAAAGAATTCAATTAGCATTCAAGAAGAAATAATATCCCTTCAAGAAAAACTTGCCTTTAGGTACTACTTTTCTATGTAAGGTAAAGGAACCTGAACTGAACAATAGAACAAGATTGTATAATACCTGAGTGCTGGTAGGTAATACATAGCACTCATCATCAACCCAGTAGTCACGTGGCATCACCATATTTCCAAATTAAATACTACAAAATTTGGAGACAGAAACATATATAACAAGAACTAAAAAATTGTAGAAGAAAACACAATAGAAGAAAGAGAGAGGATACATAAAGATTAAATATTTATAATAATCTACGATTTTGATTACATAGATTAGCAAGCTTGCGATTTCCAGTTTACAGTTTAAAGCTACTCTGTTTCATATAGACAATGAAACAACATTGATAAGAACCAAAGAACAAAGCCATAACTTCATGTTACAAAAAGAAAGTCACAATTTTTCCTCTATTTTTTGCTGAAAAAGCTTCTTAATTTCCCTCTTTCCAATCGCTCGAGTAGCTTCTTGGCTCCTGGAATGTCCATCTCTGTGAGTTTCTTCAGATACCCAATTGCTCCATATGAGATCATCAGCTTCTTACATTTCTTACTAGAAGAAAGTGATCCAAGGCAGGAAACTGCATATTTTTTAGCAGTGTTTTGTGGACTTGGATCAAGCAATTGCACCAGATTTGGCACGCTTTTATCATCCTTCTTGACCTCTCTTCGGTTCTGGGATAACGTCATCAGGCTTGCCACTGCTTGTGCAGCTACCTCCCTAGCACTGTTTGATTTAGCCTCGAGCATCTTGACAAGGAGAGGGATGCACCCAGCTTCACCAACCATTTTCTTCATCTCATTTGAGCTGCAAACCTTGCAAATTGCAGATGCTGCAGCTTGTTGAGCACCTAAAGATCCAGACTTTAGCACGTGAACCAAATGAGGAAGGAAACCCAGAGAAACTAAAACTTCCTGAGAAACTGATCCAACCAAATTCCTCAATGCTGCAACTGCAGATTCTTGAGGAAGTGGACCATCAAGATAAGCCAGAAGACTTCTAACACCACCTTCTGAGATAACAGACCTTTTTAGATTGTCATTGCTTGCAGTGAGATTCTGCAGGCATTCTGCAGCATACTCTTTGGCACCCAATAGAATCCCACAGTTAAGGAGATTGATCATAACCTTCACAATCCCTTCTTCAGCCAGAGCTTGCCGCACCTCAGGAACAGCTGATATATTCTTTAAAGTACAAGCAGCAGCAGCTTGTGAAACAGAATCACCAGTTTGACAAAGTTCAATTAGTGGACGAACCCCACCATGTCCAACAATTGCACGCGCTGTTTCTGATGACATTGACAATCTCTGGAGAGAAATTGTAGCCTTTTCTTTACCCACTGCACTTCCTGATTCAACAAGTCTAATAAGAGGAGGAAGAACACCTTCAGAAACTAGCCAATTCTCACAGCTTCCTGATTCAGCAAGAGAGCATATAACAGTAACAGTCTTCTCCCTTATCCGTGGAGATGTTGCTGTTAGCAACTGAACTAAAGCAGTAATATTGCTCCTGCCCAGAACAGTTAAAACATTCTTTTCATCCTCTTTCATAACTTCAACAAGACTATCCAAAGCTCTGTGCTTTGCTTCTAAGTGCCCGATCTGAAGCCGTGCAAGCAATTCCCTTATATTGCTATGTGTTGCAACGTCTGACTCGGCCACAGAACCAGACACAGCCAAAGGCAAAGTAGCCTCACCAAGCACACCAGTCTTGATCAAGAGGCCACAATCCCTTAAATTCAAATCCAGTTTCCCAGATAATGCATCAAGATCACTCTGCATTTGAAGCTTGCCCTCATACTTCTCCTTCACACACAACTCAGCCAATTCAATGGCTTCATTGAGAGTTTTTGACACAGCCTGCAATTGCTCCTTGCAAAGAGCGTTCTTTGAGAAGCAAGGGTGGCTTGACAAGTCTGATAAACGAGATGGGATCTGTTCTAATTTGGAAATGATCATCTTCCACCTACCAGGGAAGCCCTTAACCTCTTTTGCTTTACGAAGAGCGACAGGTACAAGCTCCTGTGCATGCAACAACCAGTCTTCAGTCGAACGAGCATCAACAGCAACACCATCTCCACCATCTTCCACCATGATTTCGTTATGGGTTGGATTAGAATTGCGAACCAGAAGCTGCCACAAATGGAACAGAAGAAAACCGAGCTTCAAAGAAATGACTCAGATGCCAATTTGGAAAAGGCAATGATGGTATTAGCATAGAAAATTCAAAAGGCAGTGGAGCAGTTGCAATCATAAAATTCATGAATTATAAATTAAGACTCCAATACAAAAAATTATGAGGCACAAAAAAACAATCAGGTCAACGTCAACAGCTTTGAGAATCTTGTATGATCACACGAAGCTTGTTTACAGAAAACAAGACCCGACCAACGAAACTGAAGTACCTAAAGATACCCCACGAGTCTTTTCTATTACTTTAGCAACTGATCATTTAATGACCCTTTGAAAAATTATAATCATAAACTATTTCAATATAAATAAAAATGATAATCTAAAATAGTCTTGATGAAAATAAAGAAAATTACTTTAAACGGCTACTACAATGCCGTCTAATTAATAAGCCGTCGGCAGATATTTTCTCAATAAGCCAAAAACACCCCTGCACATAGGCCAAAAAGACACCCCTAGAACATGGTACATATGTAACATTGTATACTTTTGGAGGGTAGTTTGGTAAAAAGGATGCAAATCTCTAACTTTACTTTTCAACCATGCAGGTAGGTAGAGAGAATGAAAGGTAAATCTAGGGAGCTTTGGTCAGGTTGATTCCGACTCATATCAATGGTCAAGGATCCCAATAGAGGCTGCGGAAAGTAGAACTCTTAGCTGTGTTTCCATCTTTCTCCTCATAAATGGTTTGAGAAAGAGACAGAGAGAGAGAGTCAGAGAGGCTTTCCTTTCAAGGGAAGACACTAGTCTCTATCTACAGTTGGTACATACACGTATATTAAATTTCCAGATGGATCATCACCAGAAAAAATGCAAAGATAATTCAAATTACATAATAATAAATCTCGTTATACCTCAAATCAGCTTGACTTCCTCAATGTTAAATGAATTGGAACTGTTCAGAGCCATTGCTGATGCCAGACTCTACTTCCCCACTGTTTGCACAAGCCCAAAACAAAAAGTTTTTAAAAAGAAAATTCATGATATTCAGATAGTTATCTAGCTGAAAGAAATATAAATTCTTGACTCATAAAAGGAAAAGGAAAGAAAGAAGGAAACTTTTCTTTTCTGAAGTGGAAGATCAAAGCAAAGAAGCTAGAAAACAACTTGAAGGACCAACCTTTAAGTGTCAGCAACTGAGAAAGCAACAAACTATAGCTTAATCTTCAAACTTCTCTTCCTCACTGACACAAAATGCAACCCAGAAATGCCTCTAAGAAGCATCAACCATCAAAAAAATCTGAACTTTATAACGCCCCACTCCAGCATTTGGCCCTGAAATGCTTCCAAAATCAGCAATTAAGATGCAGCAGGGTTTTCAACAAAACAGTGTCCCTCACAAGGAACGACCAGAAACAGTTTCTCAGAATCAAAGACACCCAGAAGCCGTTTCTGCTTCCTAATGGAGAAACAGACACGAAACGCTCAAAATCTGAAGAAATCAGAAGAGGAATCTTCAACGTAGCATAAGAAGGTGATCAAGTTTGAAAAACCCAGCTAAAGTATTCAAGCTTTACTAGAAGACGACACAAGCGGAGCTATATAAACAATCAGAATCACATTCAAAAATCAAATTTCTTCTTCTCTCTCTCTAAAATGGAAGCAAATGTCAGTCTCGTTGTCTCAAGATTCTCTCTGTAAAAGTCATTATTTTACTCCACTTAAGGAGAAGAGGGGGCTCAAAGTGTCGGATAATAACGCTTAAAGGTCGAGCAGATTTGATGATCCAACGGTTACGATTGTGGGTCGGACAGACAATCCGACCGTTGGGATTGGGTAAAATTTTGAATATGCTTTCGGGTTTTTACGTTATCAAAGCGATGACGTGGCTGTGAAATGCCACGTGTGAGGTGGGGACGGGTCCTTACTTTTGAAAGCGGTGCTTACTGCTTATGGTTGAAAACAAATCCCACGTGTGAAGTAGACAGATTATGGGAAGTTGTGTTCGGGGTCCCAAATGACATATTTAACCATGGTTTTTGTTTAAAAATTCGAAGATGCCAATGGGTTTAAAAAGTTGACATTTTTTAAATTGAGACAGCTGGAATTACATTTACTTTTAGGATATATTCTTCTTCTTTTTTAAATTAACATTTGGAGATATATTATTAATCTGTCATTAATCCATTGGATGATTCTCTAATGACATAATAAAATGTAAAAAGTAACGTTGTTTTCATAATTACAGAATTAATTCAAATTTATAAAAGAAATCATAAGATAAAAAATACATCTTTTAGTTTAGATCTATTAGTATTGGTAAATAATAAGAGATTATAACTTTTCAAATTTCAAATTCATATTCATAACAAAATTTACTATTCATCACGAATAAATAAACATTAATTTGCAAGTAATGTTTAAATCACTCGAAACAAATAGATTTAAAAGTGGCGAGAGTTATACTACCCATGTTTTTAGAGAGGGTAGTATTATATCACCTTTTTTAAGTAGAGTTTTGGGTAAGATTTAGTGAGATTTATAATATAATTTTGGTATTATTTTGAAAATTTTAAAAAATTGAGTCACTCAGTATGTGTCAGAACATACAAATTCATATAAAATATAATAACGTCATAATATAAAAAAAAAGGTCAAAAATTAAACTTGAAAAAATTATTTCCTACCATATTTTTTTATATATTGTTATTTTTACATTTTATAAAAAAATTGTATTATGGCATGTAATAAGTGACTTAATTTTTTGATATATATAAATTATCAGCATGTTATTAGATATTTACAATTATAAATTTGTCTAGAACTTCGTATGCTTGATGATTTTTTTTTTTTGTTTGTATTTTGGCTATAAGTTTAGATTCGAACACAGAATTCATAAGTTACGCAGACAACTTCAGTATCACTCAGTCATTGATCGTTTGATTGCTTGATTATATACTTTGAATCAATAACTACAAAGAATATGTATATCAGTGTGTATATTCTAATGAAATTTGAATTCAAGACTTCCATAATAAAATATGAAATATTTAATTATTAAAGTGTTTTGTAGAAAATTAATTACATCAATGTTTCCACCACTTTTTGAACTTTATCTTACATGCAAAGTTTATGCCAAGTTCATGATACGAGGCTTAAACACTATTTTTTTTACAAAGGAATATATTACCAATTAAAAATGATTATAGGATTCAAATTGTGAATAAGGAATACAATCATGTACCTCTCTGTAAGGCACATAGGTACATGATTGGCGGAGGAACACAATAGGTCATAAAAATGATTAGGCTAATTATTTGTACACGTTTCTTTGGTCAGAGTTGACTGGGTCAGCAAGTTTTTTTCCACCACGAAATTGACAAGAATTGGAGTAACAAGATTGGATGATTGTGATTGTTTGTAAATATTATAGTTTCACTTTTCATTTTGCATCCAACCACCTCGTTTTACATCTGCAGCCGTCAATGAACTAAGGTGACTATAAAATTTTATCGTTAAGTCAACGTGAGCTTTCTTTGGTCCAAAAATATAATACGACAAAATGTTGTGAAAATTTTCAATCTTTATACATCAATTTCTTTGAAGAAGTAATTTTCTTTCCATTACTATCAAAATGGATCTCTCTTATATGTAAAAACAAATTTAATTATAAAAAAAACTATTCAACTACTTATACTGCACCAAAGTTGAAACTTAAGACTATCTAAAAATACTTGAATTCCTTATTACTAAACTTACCTGTTTTCATTTACTATATAAAAATATATATATCTTCTAAATACACAAATTAAGCTCCATAAAGAAAACAAAGACAAATTTAGGTAAAGTAACTACAAAAAAAAAAAAGAAAAAAGAAAAGGGATACAAATGTTAAGATAAAGACTCAAAATTAAATAATCTTGATAGTGTATAGCATGGGTTTTAGGGGCTAAATGACAAAAAAAATACTATTTTATAAAGAAATTACGTAAATGAGATAGTTTAATTTTTTTTATCGATTTAGGATAATTTTAATTAAATTAATCAAGAGGTTGTAGATAAATTATGTCACGTTACTTTTAAAGTATTGTATTTAGTTGAGTTATGCTATATTGAAATAATAAGACCCAACATTATTTTACGATCACATTTTTTAAGAGATTTCATTACTTTGAAAATAGCGGAATTCCAAGTGATAAACTACAACAAAGTAGTTGATTCAATTTGAAAACAACACGACTCAATAGAATCAGTTATTATTTAAGTGTGGGGACACCTTTTTCTTTTTCAAATTGGTCTATAATAAACGTGATATGATATTGAGTCTTACTATTTTAATGTAACGAGACTCAACAAAAAAACCACTTTTATTTATAATATATTTTTATTTGTTTGTATATTTATAATTAATTTAATTAAAACTATCCCATCTTGATAATAAAATTTTAAACTATTCAATTTGCCAGGGTTTAAGACAAGTAAAATTAAATAAAAAGGTGAAGGACAAAAGCAAAGAGAAAGGGAGCCTTTGGGTGCAGCAACCAAGACAAAAGGTGTGGAGTGGAGTGGAGATTGAGCTTGGGCATTGCGTCAACGTAACCTGAACGCGACGATGTCGGTTGTGCTACTTTTTTCCAACTTTACCCTTTCAGTTACTTACACCCAATCCTCATTGGCCATGCTTTCAAGTACTGTACGAGGCCCCTACTCGTCAAGTACTTTTCACTCCCTACAAACATACGAAAATGAAACAAATAAAGCAAGAATTATTCAAACATAAATAGAAGAGAAAAACATCAAAAAATATTATTTAATTAAAATTTCAATACTCAAAATGTGATATCTTTTTACAAATATAATTATTTGATATTAGATTAATTAATACATTAAATTATCCTGTTATAAATATAATCATCGTAGATTAACCATATTTACACTTAAAATAACTTAATACTTCATAAAATATTAATATTTTAGATCTCTTTCTGATAAATTAAAAATATTCTGAATCATTTTGATTTGTACTCTCAAAACAATCACCCCAACCCCAATGGACAGCCATTAGATCCAACACTGTCCAGAACTTGCCGGCAATGGCTCCGTAACCCAATGCGCACGCCACACAGTTAACAGTTAATGACAAGGTACAAATGTCAAGAGCAGAAAACTCTATTAAACAGCAAACCAAATTCTAAATAATCGTATGATTGAACAAAACCCCAGATTCAGGGTGGTAAACTAGAACAATATAGAAAGAGAAACGAGAAAGGGGTAAAAGAAAGATAAAAGCTCAGAAGCCTACAAGTTGAGGCTGCGTTCCAAGAAAAATTGATTAAGATAGAATCACTAAAACGAGGCTCGCAAAACTTTCATCCATACCCAAACATAATTTATGCTTCAAGGAAGCAACCCACAAACAATGAGGACCAAAGCTTTAAGTAATGGTTAATACATGAATTTAAAAAGCCCACAAAGTCATTGAACATTTTTTTGCACATTAAGGTTCTAACTAAACATATAAAAGTACATACAGGCAATAAACAAGCTTTGTGTTGTCTGCTGCCAAACTATGGACTGAAAAAACAAAAATAAAATCAAGGAGGTCTAACAACAATTTCACAGACAATCCTACTCAGATTCTCCTCAGGAACGAGACCTATCTCTGGGTGGGGGCGAACGACTGCATTAATGGCAACATAGTCAGAATTAAATGATATGTATAAAACAACACAGAGAAAACAAAAGAGGAGCTTAATTAAAACAAACCTGTCATATCTCCCATTCACTGGGCTTTCAGCTCGATCATACTTGGGGCTTCCTCTTGGTTCTGCTCTGGAAGCCGGATTTGATCCATGACCATAGTCTGGGCTACCCCTCCCTCTACGATATGGACTTGGGGATCTCCCTCGACCATATCTCCCATCAGGGCTGATGTCACGGCCTCTTCTATCAGGACTGTATGCATTCCTTCTATCATCATCGTCTCTTATCGCATATTCCACCGTGATATCACGATCCATAAACTTGCTGCATGCCAAATATGAACACAATGTTAAGAGGTTTAAATTAATTGGGAGCTATTAGCGTGTTTATTCCCCCTTCATTTGCCTCTCCGCCTTTATTGAAGGCACTGGCATATAACACGAAACCTTGAGTAGGAAGAAAACTTCAGAACAACACTAGTGAATAATCTGGGAAGGAAAATAACAACCTCATGTTGGTAGCCTCCAATGCTCGAGTAGCATCCTCCTGGGATTCAAACTGAACAAAAGCAAAATTCCTTCTGATCCTTATATTCAATATTTTCCCATAGGGATCAAAGTGTTTCTCCAGATCCCTTGTCCTGGTATGAACTGGATCAAAATTTATTACAAACAATGTCTTGGATGCTCTCGTATTAGATGATGATCTTCTTGAATCACTTGGCCTTTTATTATCACGTTCTTGCTGCAACTCAATATAGTGAGAGTACATTTAAGTTAAAGTGTGAACAAAATTATCTAGAAGCTGATCGAATACGACATGCATCTTATCATATGTAAAGATAAAAACTTCCTATTAAGAAAGTGATGAAATGATGTAGCAATTACAAATACAAGTTCCTTTAAATGGACATACAAGCATCAATGAATGAGAACATGCGCAGAGAGAAGAGTATAGATATTATCATTGTGAAGCCAACAATATCAATAAATTCAAATTTAACTAAGTGAAGGTACTCAAAATGATGTATTACACCACTCTGATGTGTCAGATTTTGATCTCAACTCGCAAGAGCCATGCTTTAACATCAATACATGATACGTGTATGTTACTAATAACAGAAATTATAATCATGTCACTGTTGATCACCCACTAATGCAACTTCTTATCACAATGTACCTTAGTCCACTCAACACGTAATCGGCGCCCCTTTCTACCAAATTCTGTTCTATCAAGTCTTCTAATTGCATACTCAGCATCACGTTCATCTTCCATGTACACAAAAGCAAACCCTACAAAACAGGAATGTTAAAAAAAAGAAACAGCTCAGAAACAATTTCAGTTTGGTTAAATAGTTAGATACGCCCCTTTTGTGGAGATGTTTTAGAGAGGCAAGCAGCATCACTTTTCAAATTTGAGAGAAAACATCAAATATAAAACACAAAAGAAAACTGTCAAGGAGTATCGCAAAACCTGCCACTGTTGCGCA
This sequence comes from Cercis canadensis, assembly GCA_003255065.1. Lineage (NCBI taxonomy): Eukaryota > Viridiplantae > Streptophyta > Magnoliopsida > Fabales > Fabaceae > Cercis > Cercis canadensis. The sequence goes on from QAOA01002936.1 coordinate 85,375, forward strand.
ATCATCAAGATTTCTATGTTGAAACATGTCGGAAATTGAACATTGAGCAAAAGTCATGAGGAATGAAAAAGCAAAGAATGCTGAGGGAAAGCAGAATGGCAGGGCTAGGGCGGATCAGATTATTTCTTCTGGAAAAATACAAGAAGATGAAGCTTGGGCACATGCTAGAAAAGAAATGCAGGGAAGCACATCCACCCAAGAAGAGCATGGGCATTCCAAGTAATCCTGCGCCAAAGAAATTGTTGAGTATGGGGGTTTATATTTTAATGAAATCTTGCTTCTTTTTAAAAGGGAAAACTAAATGTGCAGCCATTAGAAAGTAATTATTCAAAGAACAGCATATTGACCCTTTTAAGTATCGTCTGAGGCAAGATGTCATCTTTCACGGCTCATGTATGGTAAATTCTGGAAGAAGGGATGGTGAAGAGATGGTTTTGATCCAATTCACATCAAAGAAGAAGACACAAAATTTCTAAGCCTAAAGGCACAACACATTCTCAACCCCTTATACTTTGCATCCTGCAACAAAACCTTCCAGCTGATAAAATAGGAAGCATTTTAGTATTTGCACTCTCTTTTGGAAAATAACGGAAGTACTTCACCCATAAAAGTCACTAATTTCAAAATTTTACCAGTTCCAGAATAGTATAGGATTTTTTTTTTCTTTTGGTCTCCAGAGTCCATACTGATATCTTAAAAGGGTCAATGAATTCTTTGAAAGATTATTTCTTTCAACGGTTGTACATAAGATTTTCCTTTCCTAAACAATATCAAAACCCCACTGTGACTCAACATAATAGGAAACTTCCATCATGAGTTCCTTATTCTCAAATAATGAGCCAGAAACACCTTCATTCATGTAATCGCAGCCATCAATCTATTTACCTGCTTTGTTGCAATACAAATTATCTCTGAAATATACAATCTGTGCATAATCTATCTAACTACCATGAAACATGTTAAAGAAAGACAATTCAGTAGTAAGTTTACAAACATCATTTGGTACAAAGAAGACTAGAAAAATCATATCCCAAGGTATCTAAATTCTAGAAGAAAATCAAAGTAACACATAGCGAGTAAAATGAATTTTATCAAACCAAGACCACTCAGTAAAATAAGTAATTGGGTACCTCTAAAAAAAGCAGAGCAACTCAAAAAATAATTAAAAGAAAAACGCCAAGCTGAAGAATAACATACCGGACTTCATATCCACTCTATCAACTTTCCCATATCTTTTGAAGAGTCTCTCAACATCAGACTGGCGCGCATCAAAATCCAGATTCCCGCAGAAGATTGGCCTCATTTCCAGAAAATTGAAGATAGGAAACTCCTCTGCAACCTACAATATATGATATTGAATTTCACACTTTAAACAAGTTTGAAATTAAACAGAAGACTCGGATAAAATCCGATCGATCATCAATGCTGGAAGAGGGAAACAACGCAGATCTGCTACTTCACAGAACAGAGGTAAAAGATTCATACCTTGTTTGATCGTTTGCGAGTGAAACCCTAGGCGTGATTGCGTTTGCGAGTCAAACCCTAGACGTAATTGGGAAAATTATGAGCTCCATACAGAGTGAGAGTACAAATTAAAAAAAAAAAATGGGACTGTTTGGGTAAATATCTGTTCCCATTCGCGGGTGCTTATGTTTGTGTTTGGGGATAGACTTAAACTATTCCTTTTTTCTTTTTTTTGGCCACCACTTATACTATTCCAGGTATTCCTCAATTCTCATATGATCGAGTTATTAACTTATTATTACTTCATCATCTCAAAAAAAAAAAAAAAAAAAA
>QAOA01002936.1:90449-276546 GCA_003255065.1 Cercis canadensis
GTGTGGCCTCCATTTTGCTTTTTCACTATTATATGATCATAATGGGACTAGCAAAGTGAATAAATAATAACCTCGAGCTCATCCTTGTCACATAACTATAACTTAGCTATATATAATAATATAATGTATAAAATATGCATGGTTATCAACTTATCTTAAGGACGAAATAAGTTACATTTATTATTTTCCTTAAAAAATTTAAATATAATATGTCAACAATCTCGATAATTCATGCTTTCGTTTTATGAAAATAATAATGTGAAAAAAGTTTATTTAAAATATATATAACACTAAATTAAATCCTTCCATATATTTGCTAGGTAAAATGGAGATGATACACATCAGTTTCACAACTGATTGATCTCAGATGAAGAGGAACTCAAATGTGGGGATCAAACATATGCAAATCAAGAAGGACCATCATGTTTCGTCTTCCATTATTAGATTTTTTATGGCACTTAAATTGTGAGATATTATTTTGAATATTTAATCATTGATAGTCTTTAGTATGTATAAACTATTTGCAGCTACTTCTTCTCAAGTCATTAGATGATTTTACAAAGAATTAAGTTTTCACAAAATTATATATTTTTTATATTAATCAAGACTCCTGCACTTATTTGCTTCACAGTTTGTTACTTAATATTTAATATATTGTCAGCATATTGAAATGGTCATGCTTACTGTACACAGATTACATTTAAAAGCAAAATAACGAAGTAGCATACATGATAATCTTTTTCATATATATAGTATCATTTCAATTTTAGACACATTGTCAAATAATATACATACACTAACAATGTAATAAAAAATTTAAAAACTGAATTAAGCTGAACTGTGTGAATTTAAATGCTGGTTAGTGGGCTCATGGACCTGCAAATCCTACTTGCAAATATGAAGAGTGAGGAAGAGAGTGAGATTTACTCTCTTTAATTTTTTTACTTGTTTTTTATATTATTGTTCTTCACTTAGCTTAATCTATTTATTAATGTATATTTTTAAATTTTATCATGCTTAAAATTTTATTTTAAATTGTGAATCTTTATATATAAATTTGAATATAATTCTTTTTAAAAAAATTCATAAATTTGTTTGTGAAAAATATATAAATGGAGAGGAATATCATATTTTGTGTATTTTCAACTTTAACATAATTTAATTACCAAAAAAAAGTTTTAACATATATTGTTATTTTAAGTGGGGTGCTAACACAATTTTAGTTAAATTAATGGGTCATATTAATACTATCACACAAATTGAGAAATGACCAACTTAACAGGTAACCAAAAATAAATACTCACCATTAGATTTGGCACATAACACAAGAAATGGTGGTGATTGTGCCACCTAGAATGGAGTTATATAATCCTATATTTTTGTCTAGGGTAAATTAAAGTCCCCCTTATTTCAATTATAAGTAATCTTACTTTTCCTTGGAGTGCCAACCAGAGATATTGGCAACTTCTCTTAAGGCATCTCTCCATCTTTGCACCGTTTCGTTCTCTCTTCCAAATTTTTCTACATGTTTTCCGAAAGCTTCCGCTAAGGACCCCCCCTAGTATCTTACATCAAAGGGCTCCACACTATAAAAGATTGGAAAAAAATTTTGCCCCAAAATTTTCTTGCACTCAAGAATCTTTTGGAGCTCATCTAAACACCAAGTGGAAAAAGCACAGTTTGGGGAGAGAATGATGATTGCAAACATAGACCATTGAATTGCTTTGATGAGTTTCTGATGAAATAACTTCTCTTCTCTCCAATTCATTGTCATCTTTGAAAGTTATGATTACCTTTTGAACAAGTGAAGCATACAAGTAGCTTGTGAATCCTCTGCGGGTGTCTTCCCCCCTGAAGCTCAAGAAAACTTGGTAGTCCCATCGTGGGGTTGAATCAGAAGGGGAGGAAGAAGAAGAAGAAGAAGCTCCATCAAGCGGAAAAGCCATTAAACGTACTCGCCAGTTGTTTTTGGGGTTCTTGATTTATGCTTCTGGTGGCCAACGCCAATGAGCAATGCAAGTTTTATGAGGCTTCTGGTTCTACTGTGATGACAAGCAGAAGACATATGTTTGCTAAGATGGTGAACAAGAAAGAGAGGAGAGGTTTGGGGGAGGGGGGNGGGGGGGGGAGTTGATAGGTGTCGTGGGAGAAGGAGAGAGGGATTTTAAGGAAATTTGAAATACACTATATTGAAACTTTGAAAGTCACTAAAAAAATACATTGACACTTTGAAAATACTTTTAAAAATTATACAAACAGTGTAATTCAAAATTATTATTTTAAATACACTATACAAATACATTACACTCTACAAATACCTCATCCAAACACCTCTAAAGGTATGGAAAGCATTGCTAATTAAAAGTGTATGTGTGCTTTCAATTTAACTTAGGCTGATGGTGGTAGTATATATATATTACATCCGAAACAGTACATAAAATGAACTTTGACTTTAGAAGAGTTAATTTGCAGCTTGATGAATATTTGATCATGTCCTTATAAAAAGCAGTGTCTTTGAGTTTGTTGTTCAGTAACCTTGTGCTATATATTAAAATATTAAGCACCCTTTTTCCCCATGACTAGATTGTCTTCAATATTTACATGCTTCACAACACCATGGACTTGCTTAATCAGAAACCTCCCACCTTTGTAAAGAAGTTTAACACGCGTTTTGTGCACCAAATTGATCAAAATCAGCAAATTACACCCTTCATACTAATTATATCATTGATCACCTTGTGCTTTCAATTTCACTTCCCACCATTATCATATGGAGAGGCATAAGCACTATATGGTGAGGCACAAGCATTATAAGGAGAACCGCAAGCCTCATGAGGAGAGTTACTGAAAGTTGGAGGCACAAGCACGGAAGAAGACACCTTAAACCTCTTACTCCTTGAACCTTCCTGACTTCCACTAGCATAAATATCAGGACTATCCACCCACCCCAACAAGTGTTCCAACAACCCTTGCTCCCCAACACCAACTTCCCCTATATCCGACCCGTCAGAATCCAAGCCGGGTTGCCGGAACCCGACCCACTCAGAGCTACAATCAGATACACTAGAGGTTTCCCAAGAAGGTGAAGGCTCATGAGTTTGATCAACAGGGGGCACAATTATACTAGGCTGCACCACTTTCTCCATGTTCTTCATATCCCCTGCATGGATTTGATACTGGAGACTCCTATTACGGTGAAATATGCTAGCAAAGGTGAAATGATCACTCACCCTACTCTTCGAAGACTTGGCATCACTTGCCCTTGCCATGATACTCTGCAGGTTCTTGCTTAACTTGGCTTTCAACGAAGCAAAGCTCAAACCATGCCTTCCATCAGACCCAGAAAGCCCTTCACTAGAAGGAGCTGACCCTGATTGGCCCGTGGCCTGGTTCACGGAGGCGAAATTGGTTCGGGCATTTTCGCCACGCAGAGCTCGAGCTGCTTCATCATAAGCCCTAGCTGCTTCTTCTGGTGTGTCATAGGTTCCAAGCCATAACCTCACATGCTGAGAGGAGTCTTTGATCTCAGCCACCCACCTCCCTGAAGGCCTTTGCCGGACCCCAATGAACCTTCTCATGCCGGGTTTGCTCGATTGAACAATATTATTCGCAGCAGTGGCTGTAGCAGAAGCATATTTGCTAGCTTCAGCTCCTGCCATTAGTGTCAAACTCCGAGACAATAGGTCAAATTAAAATATTTAAGCTTTGGTTAGCTTAGCCAAGCTTAATTATTTTGGCTTCAGTAGTGTTTAGCTAGAGAGAGAGTAGTGGGTTTTTCTTTTTTGATTGGATACAGAGAAAAGAGATTGGCGTAAATGATACTGTTCTTCAAGTATATATATGTGTAAGGGTTTGGCAGTGAGTGGGTACGTGGGCATATACCCATCTCCATTATTACTTTGTACGTTTCTTCAAGTTTTATTAATTTAAATAGTTGCGTCGTGTGCATGTGTACATGCAAGTTGCACTCATCGATCTCAGCTACCTTGGCTTTTGTAAACATGGCTTTGGCTTTGGCTTTGGCTTTGGCTTTGCTTGTGAAAACTCCATCTCTCCTACTGTACAAAATACTGCGTAACTTCGACAGATTCATGTACGTAAAACAAGTACATATAAGCAGGTTAATATTTTACTAAAATCCAAATTGAACCCAGTTCGATAGAACTTGCCATAACATCATCCAAACTCTACAAAAATGATGTGTAAATATATGCCTGCACGACAAAAATACCAGGCTACGTACTTCATATTTGCTCTTTCTTTTGCAACTTTGATGTACAATCATTATAGTATGACTCAACTGATGAAAGGAAGCTAGAACAGTAGGGACCATGTGTAACAAAAAATATAGAAAGAAAGAAAAGTAACATAAGAAAGAGGGACAAACGAAAATATTTAAGATTATTGTCAGAATATATATAATTACTCTTAATTAAATAGGTAAGTGATTGATAAAATCTCTAAATTTCTGTGGCCAAATCTTTAACAGTGCTCATTTGTTATAACAGAAAACACGTGTCAACTTGTCTAGAAGTTGATTATGGTTCTGTGATTAATGCGAAGTAAAGCCCTAGTTTTACTATGACACAGTCTTAGAAAGTAGAAAGAAGGAAGTGAGATTAGAAAGTGAGCGGCGGCTAAGTTATTAGCCGCCGCCAATACGGCTAAACAAGCATAAAATGCAGAGAGAAGGCGACAGAAGAAGGGCGGTCAAAGTTTGTCGGGTTGCAAATGAAGAACGGGTTCGGAACGTTAATTAGGAATTTTAAAATCCGGCGGGAAAAGTTAGTTTATAGCTTTTCGATGATGTATTGGTTACCTTTGGAATTTAGTAGTTGTTGATAGAATGGTTTATGGGTCCACTTCTCCGTACCGTGTCCTTTGTGTTGTTTGCATTTTACCTCCCCAAAATGCCCACACCACTATTATCAAGGGTTGTTGAAGAATACTTAATTTGCTTTAGTTTGAGTTTAGTGAGTAAATTTAATATGATTTTTTGTCTTAATTACCGATGACGTGGCCCGTTAATTGGGACTAATCACCTAAATGCGGTCTTAAGATGCTCAAATTTCATTCTTGGGAGTTTGGGGAGAATAATTTGTCCACTAATATAGTAAATTTTGTGATAATGACAAGCAGAGAATGACACGTGGTGCGTGTGAGGTTTAGCTATGTTGCCAATGAGCAATGACAAGTGAGAGGGGAGGGAGGAGTTTGCTAATACACACCAGCAATTATTCACCTTAATAATCAGATTATATTAATGTAGGATTAATTAAAAAAGGGGTTTATGAAAGGAATCCTATGAGGGTTTTGATGTGGAGGTCATTATAGGGGTACACTGTCGCAGCATGTTCCCTAAAAGGTTAACTAATTCAAAATGCCAAAGTCTTGTCCACTATCCAATGTTGGATACCAAAACTATTGTTCTTCTCAGACGATGATATCAACAAATGTGTTGCTCATCATTCTGATGATAATAAGTAGGTTGACTCCATCTTATTTCTTAATAATAGATCAATTGTATGCTTCTCATTGATTAAGGTACTTGTTTCTGTATGAAATGACATCACTGTTTCAGAATCTACTATACACTTTTTTAATTACCACGGCTACTCGTAAAACCTGAACCCTTAGCTTGCCCCTCTCTTTCATTCTCTCTCCACCCTTATCTTTCCAATGGAAGATATTTGGTTAGAGTTGTTTAGTTGTATACATTATCCTATTTACTCAAAACCATGGCTATCAGCAAGTTGGCGATACCCACAAGGCCACAAGGGAGGAAACATTTGTCGCTATACACATGTGCCCTTTCTCACATTGTGGTATGTTAGATTTTTGTTGCAAACTTGCTAATCATGTTTATCTTATTATTTTATCTTTAATTATTCATAATTTTTAGCACCCGTTTAGCCATTTGATGTGTTGGTAAATTTATTTTACAAAGTATTGCTATTGTGATTTGAGGTATTTCATTATTCATGATGATTTTTGAACATATGTGTCGTGAGATTCCTTTAATATATAAATTTTTAGTATACTTTTAACTACGATTTTAAATTTAAATAGAATGATATTAATAATTAGTATTACTTAATTATAAATTGTTAGATGAGAAGAAAAATANGACATTAATAATTAATATTATTTAATTATAAATTGTTAGATGAGAAGAAAAATATAATATTTTTTATTGAGACTGGAGAGTGTGTGGCATAGCCTAATTAACTAGCAACCTCCCATTTTGTACACCAAAAAGTATAATTTTATTAATTAATAGGGTATAGGGAATATCTGATTATCAAATAATAAAATAATAAAAAACATTATCATTATTCATGAATTTTTTATAATGAAATAACTGTAAATGGGAGGCATGTTGATTATAATAAATAAATAAAATGATTTTTTGGAGGGAAATAACGAAACGCTTTAACGACCGATGGAATATGGAATATTCTGTGTTTATTCTGATTGGGCACTGTTCATTGTGTTGAAGATCTCCAACTCTGCTCTCACTCTCACTCTGTTTCTCTTTGCTTCACAACTCTGATGGCTGACCCTGTTCTTCACCCAGAGACCCATCACCACCACCAAACCCAACCCCTCAAAGAGATCGCCGTTGATTACACCCCAGAAGCCTGTTCCCATTGCCAAGAATCCAATTCCATAACCCTCACCTACGACCACCGCGGCGGCGCACGGTGGCGCACCACTACCCGCTTCCTTTACGGAACCTTCAGCACCCAGATCCAATGCCCAAAAGGCAACACCAATGGCCTCAATTTCAACATCTACCTATCCTCCCTCGAAGGGGACAAATCACAGGACGAGATCGATTTTGAGTTCTTGGGCAAAGACAAGACCATTGTGCAAACCAACTATTACACCACTGGGACTGGGAACAGAGAGCAAATTCACCATCTGGGTTTCGATTGCTCTTATGGGTTTCATGTATATGTGATCAAATGGGGTCTTGATTCGATTGAATGGTTGGTTGATGGGAAATTGGTGAGAAAAGAGGAGAAGAAGGACAGGGAAGGATTTCCCCAAAAGCCAATGTTTTTGTATGCTTCGGTTTGGGATGCTAGCTACATTGATGAGGGAAGGTGGACTGGGAAATACACTGGCTGTGATGCGCCTTATGTTTGCCTCTATAAGGACATTCGAGTACCAATTGGGACTGCGGTGGAGTCTTCCATTGATTCCTGATCTGGATTCCACATTTTGGTGATGTTTCTGAATCATAAGGCTTTGTGTGATTTTTTTGTTTGATTGGATAAAGCACAATTTTTTTGTAAGCGTTGAATTTCAGAATTGGCTTCATGCTCTTCTTGCCATGTATAACTAAAATTAATGTATTTTTTTCTGTTTGTGCTATATATAGCTTGATGATTGTTGATGGTTAATGGCGACTTGGGCGTTGGGTTATGATAAATAGAGGTAAAAGTTAACTGAGATGATACTGTAATGAGCTCGGAATTATATTATTTGGTAAGTGATGCTGGTTTACCTGATATATGTTCTCTTTATTTGACTGTTTCTATATGCTAAATCTATTTGACTGCTTTTTGAATCTTGTTAGGCAAGAAAAGTAGTATAAATGAAAATTATAAACTCAAGGTTGAGGTAATTGAGTAATTCTTAGAGACACATTGATCCATGATAATATGCGCTTTTGTCAATTTACCTTGAATACTGAGGAGTTGACTTAGGCAGGTTTGGTTATGTTTTTGCTAGAGATTCTCCGCAAGATGTTTGGTTATCTGGTTTAGTGATTTTCTGAGACTGCCTTTTCTTATGTTTGATTGATTCTCTTCCGTTTTTGGGATATCATATTTCTGCATGTTTGGAAATGGGAATTTGTATGCTTTCTTTTCTGAACTGGAAAGTAGTAGTCTGTTCTACTCCAATATAAGTGGATCAAAAGGCTTGTTTTACTGCTTGTTAAGAGTAAAAGCGTATCATGAGTCTCCTTGCACTGGATTTTGATGGAAACTAGGAAACCTATATGGAATACCACTTTTCAGGAATAATTGGAAGTTTCTTATGTCATACTTATAAAGTTTTTGAAATCTAATGCATTATTGTATATTGAAGGTCCACTAGCATTGCTGGTTTTGTTTTTTAGTATCTTTTCCTTTGATGACATGATGGTATGTTGGATTTTTGTTGTAAAGTAGAACCTGGCATTAATAATGCAATGGCATATTGATAAACCGTTGTGAAATATTTCAAATACCTCTCCAAAAGAGGGTAAGTTACATCTATTTTCTTTTTGTTAATTTTTAACAAATATTTTTAAAATTGTTTTAGTCATATTATATTTTCATCTTTATGTCCTGCAATGGATCTATGTTGATAAGCTATTACAATGTATAAATCTACTGTTAAAAGTAATTGATTTGCAGCCATAAATTGTAAGTAAAAAGGAGACCAACGTAATTTACTTTATCCCATTTTGAGAGAATATTTGTAATATTCCAAAATACTGAAGGAGACAGATATAATTTTCTCCTTTAGGTTAATTTTTTATTCCATTTAAGTTGATGCAACAAGCCGTGAATTATGAAAAGCTCAAATTTTGAAGAAACATTTTGTTTTGCTCACAAATGGAATCATGGATCCTACTCACTTAAACGTAACATTAATGAGGCATATGAACTCCCGCGACTCATTAGAGAAGCACCTTTCTTGCTGAAACCCTTGGTAATATTCAAGGCCTTCTTATAGCATGTTTGTTTTAACTTCAGGAGATTTTCAAAGCATGATGAGATTGACCATGAATTCTTGGGTAATTAAGGACAAGACCATCACACAAACAAATTATCATGCACATGGGAGTGGGAACAAAGAGCAGATTCACCTTCTGGGTTTTCTATATGCTTTCTATTTAGGATGGGCTGGGAAATTCAATGGCTGTGATGCTAGCAACATATTGTTGTCTCTACAAAAAATCAAAAACATTGGTGTTACCTATTGGGACTGCACTAGAGTCTACACAAGATTCCTGATCATTGTTCCTCGTTTATATTAATGAGATTTCATATTATAGCAGGTTTAGAAAGGGGAATTGATCTGTCTCTTTGTCTAAACGGGCAGTAACAGTACTCTGTTCTACTTCAATTTAAAGGGAGTAAAATGCTAGTTGAGAGTAAACCCTTGACATGAATCTGCTCACACATGGGTATGATCTAAGCCAGTAAACCAATACTGTGATAAAGACTGTCACTTTCCAAGAATAATTTTGAAATGTTTTAAGTCATTTTTTTCGTACAGTATTGTGATTTGCAACGTAATGCATTAATTATAGATTGAGAGTCCACCTACTTTTGTTTTTAGTCACTTTTTCCCTGATATTGGTCAGGTTCTCAATTCAACCAACAGCTGTTGAGGTCCTGCTGGGAGAGTTAAAGTGTAAAATCATATATGATATCTCACTATTACCTTAACTTTTGCAAGTGTTTCAGCCTTATGCTACTATTATATACTACTATGCACAAATATTTGTTTTGGTGCTTTATGCAGGCATATTTCTCTAGTTTGATGTGTTCTGTTAGGAAATCATTAGCTGCAAAACTCATTGTGCTTAAAGCTGAAAGCATGCTGCTTGATTAGTGGATTTGGACTTTTTTTTTTTTTTGCTGAAAAGTAATCGGATTTGGAATTTACTATCAAACTTTGGACCTTATCCTTGTTAATCAGGCATTCTTAGATATATTGCGGTTTAATTATTTGCCAAAATTGGACCATAGTTGGCGAAGTGGATTAACTTTTTGGTATGGTTGCTATGTAGGTTCTACTTTTGCTTTTTAAAAGTACAAAGTAGCTTTTAATAGCATTCCTTATGTGTCTAAAAGCACTTAAAAAAATACTATCATGTTCCAAAATTTGAGAAATTTTTACCAAACACTTGAATTCAATACTCGTTATGTTGACAAGTGGCAGCCACTCGTAACAATCAATGCCAAGTTTAGCCCGAGTTTTCTGCAATTCTTCTTTTGACTTTGAACTGAAAAAGTAACTAGATATTGATCCAGTAATTATCATGTGAACAATCTTTTAGGAAAAAATTAATTGTCATTAGAATAATCTCCCTGTTGTCTAAAATGAATTAACTTGTTTCTAATGAGCATGTGCTTCAATGAAGATGCTCTATATTTTGCTCTAAGAAACAGTGATTTAATAGTGTTTGAGTAATAGATGATTCGATTTATACACTGAATTTTCCCTTATTATATTTATAAGCTGAGATTGGCTCCTAGGCATCATTGGCTATAGTGGTGATGGTTGAAAGTTGAAACTTTGTTAATTCTGAGTGCATTTCAATTGCATTTAAAATATTGTGATTTAGAACAAGTGGATATCGTTTTCTAAATATATATAGAGTTGACAGTTGACATGTGATTAAGTTCCCCTAGTAGCCATTGTCTTTTCTTGCTGTCTTTTCTGAGCTAGGAGCTAGTGCTTGTTTTCTTCCCTTTTTCTTCTCCATGCTTAATATCTTCATATCACTATTACGTGACTCATGAAAGCCGTGGTATCTTACAAGTGCCTTTTAGTGTCAGCACCGCAGTTGGTGGAATGGAAAATAGTGCTTGAATTAAGAGTGGTATTGTAAACACTATTCTTTTTTCACTCACCACTATCCATGCCAATACCATCTGCATCTTACACTTTGAGAAATGGTCTCAATTAAATTTGAGCTGTTTTAATAGCCTTTTTTTTTTTTAAATTAATGATGTAAATCAAACCTAAGCTTATAATGATAAGATAATATGAAAAAATTAGTAGTGGTTTTAACTTATAACAGTACTTTACAGTTTTAATTGGATCTATTTAACATTTTTTGAATAGCTTAAACTTAAATATGAGCAAATATGAGATACAAGTAGTGGTCTTTAATAAATTATTTTCATTTGCATTACGTTCTCTCCCCAATGGAACTGGTTGTAAAACAATAGCAAATTGGAAGAAACATATGCATTGTGAGTTTCACTATTTCCACAGAAAATGCTGAGGAAAGGGTTTAGATTTATATGGTTTTGAACTTTCTGATGTATTTCACTCCTTTCGTCAGCAATTGCAGAAGATGTGATGATATGTGGATTTAGCTTTTCTTTACTTCAAATGTGAATCTTGCTTTCCTTTACTCATTTTTTTTTTCTTCCATATATATATATGCTGATTTCATATTTAGTGAAAAAAAAATCAGATCATGACTAATATATAGAATATATGTTGTGAAATGAACAAAAGTTTTAATGAGTTAGTTTAGACACAACATATAACATAATTTGTCTAAGTGATCTCTCATATATGGCTTAAATTTTTTTAATATCCTTAACTAGAAAAATCTAACTTTCTTTATTCATTGACAAAAAAAGAATTACTTGATTTAGACTTAATATTCATTCTTTACTCTCTGCTATTCATCCATAAATTTGAAACCTAGAAATAATAGTTTTGTTAAAAAAATAAGGCCTAATTATTTGAATTAATTTTCATTACACATAATACCTTAAGATTTGTATTATAAAGCTTGATTTTCTTAATCATAAGTCAAGCTTTGAAGAGATAGCCATGCTTAATTTTGCACTTCTCTATCATCAATTATATATTGTATATTCATGGTGGGAAATAATACTAGTCAATTAACCTTTTCAATGTAAAATTTTGATCATAATGAAGACACTGCTTCTAATTTGTCTAAAGTGAAAATTAATTTTAATGGGAACAACTTGCTGGTTACTGCATTCCTCTCCTTTAAATTACTCTATGCATTGACTTGCGTACAAGATTCCATTTTTGTGGTAAATTGTTATTAGAATAATTTTGTCATTAATGACAACACATACTTTAATTAAACAGATCAAGAAGGAAAGGAAGCTAAATATGAGATTAGAATCTTTGTAATAGAATAAATACCTTGTCAGGGTTTTAAGTATTCTCATTGCCCTCAACTTAATAAATAAAATAAAATAAGAAAAAGTGAAATGAGAAGCAATTGGCTCCTCCATTGTATAATGTGTACCTTAAATATTGATAATGAATAAATTATGGAGGTTTCTTTTGATATTTTTTATATTTATGTAGTATATCATACTATATGAGATTAATCAATATGAGAATGACATGTATACAAATTAACTATTTTTAAATTTATTTAAGAAAATAAAATAAATTATATTTATACTTCAATAAAATATAAAAATTATGTATGTTTGCCACGTCAATGTAGTATGACATACTCATGTAGTATCATAGAATCTCCGATAAAAAAGTGGGTGACAATGAATGAATTATTGTTAAGACCAAGCACCAATACGAAATATTATAGTTGTATAAAATATAAAAAAAAAATTAATTAATTAATAATAAAAATACATTTTTATTCTTGAGTGAGAGCATATAAAAGTGGCAAAATTTCTCAATTCCGGTACTTATCCAAAAGTAGCGCAGCAGAGCTAAGCAGTTTGAGGGTTGTCAGATCCTCAACTTTAAATCCACATGGAATCTCTGATGATCCAATTCTTACCGTTGGGATCTTTTGCCGCCAAAAATTGACAGCCACTCTCAGCCGTCTGATTTAAAACTCTTCAATATCGTGGGTCAAGTTGGCAAGTGGACCCCACGAATACGATTCCAGGGAGCAGAAACAATCTTCTTCCACAACTATCTTCTGTCTTCCCCACCATCCAATATTAGCTTTGAGTCAGACCAAAGCGATTTCGATTCTATCTATGTAGTTTGATTCTTTCTATGACTTTAAAAGATTTACCATTTCTTGAAGATTTCTGATATGGGTTTCTGTTGTTTTCTCTGTTTTTCTTGTTTCTCATCTTCTGAATCTCTTTGAGCTTGTGGGTGTTCTCTGAATTCTTTGCTTTCATCTTCTGAAAGTGGGTTTTTTTTTTGTCAGTTTTGTTGCTTGTCTTCTTTGTTTTGGCTTCTGGGTTTTGTGGGTTTTACCTTGCTTCGTATTTTGGGGAGTGGGAACAAGTTGGAGATGTTGGGTTCAGGTACCAATTTGGTTACTACCATCATTGGGTTTGGCATGAGTGCAACTTTTATTGTATTTGTCTGCACAAGAATAATTTGTGGAAGACTACGAGGGAGCGTCGAATCACGAGCTTTGTTTGAGATTGAATCAAGAACTGATATAGAACAGGTAACTTGAGCTGTGCCTTCCCCTTCCCCTTCTTCTATGCTTTGTCTTTGCTTGTGAAAATGACTTATTTGGGTGTTCTGCTCAATTCTTATGAAATTTTGCTTTATACTATAATGTTTTTCAATTTGGTTATGAGTCTTATGATATATAAATTCATGTCTTCTAATCCCGTAGTTTAGCCCATTTCGCTCCACTGACTTAAGTCAAAATTTGATTTTGAAACTTGGTAGCTTCTTCATTAGCTTAGAAACCTTAAAAATGTGAGGTTAGCTGCAGTTATCTGTTGTTCTTAGACTTTTGATTCTGATGCAAATACTGCATTCCTTTTCCTAAAGAAAATCCATGAAAAAAGTTTATGAATCTCCATTCTAACTTGACATTTGGCCACATGAGAATATCTGTGCAGGTTGGGTGCTTTAGATTTTAATTTTTCATTGTTTACTGATAGCCAGAACATCATGTTAATGCCGCTGAACCTGTTCTGGTTGCTGCAATCCCCACCATGAAGTTCAACCAAGAGGCTTTCAGTGCCATTGAAGATACACAGTTAAGTTTAATGAGCTAAGCCCTCTCATTTGTAGATCATAGAAAACAAGTTCCTTGTGTTTTCCTTGGCATAGAAAAGTTTCTTACTGACAACATTATTTATTTAAGGTCCATTTGGATAAGCTGTTGAAATAACCACTTATACAATAACTGCATTATGGAAACCGCTTATCGATTTTGAAATAGAAATAGCTTATTTTGGCTTATTTTCCTAATCCACACATTTAAGTTTATGAAAGTATGCAAAACAGGGCCTATTTTGTTCTTGTAAGTTGTTTTCATAACTTCATCCAAATGTGTGGTAAATTCTTGATTATGGATTGAAGCTATCTTGCCATTGAATCGGTAAATTAATCAGTTTGCTTCTACAGGTGTGTGATTTGTTTGGCAGAATACAAAGAAAGAGAAGTATTGCGCATCATGCCCAAATGCGGCCACAGCTTTCATCTTTCTTGCATTGATATGTGGCTGAGAAAACAAGCTACCTGTCCAGTGTGCCGTTTGCCATTGCAAAATTCTTCTGAAACAAAACATGTTATCAGACCTGTAAGTGTAACATTTAGCATGGGACAATCTCTTGAAGAGTCTCAAAGTTCGGAAGGAAATACAGGTAGTGAAAGTCATGTTGAACCTATTCCTAGTAACTCTTTGCAGCCTACTTCTGGAGAATCGCTTACCGAACCTAACTCTTTTCGAAGAACTTCTGAAGAATCACATATTGAACCTATTCCTAGCAACTCTTTGCAACCTACTTCTGGAGAATCGCTTACTGAACCTAACTCTTTTCGAAGAACTTCTGGAGAATCACATATTGAACCTATTCCAAGCAACTCTTTGCAACAAACTTCTTGAGAACCAGAAACAAGGCAAATGATCCAAGAAAGCCAAGGGCTTTTTCTGATCAAGAAGGAGTAGTATGTATTTTCTGTTTCTTGTGGCCAAAAGAAAACAAAAAATGAAAAAAGAAAAGGAAAGAAAAGAACGCTTCTTAGGTTGGATTCAAATTCTTTGTCTGTCACATGGATTTAGATTCAGTTCATGGTTTGCATGGCATGCCTATAGAGTTTTCTGCAGCTTACTTGTGTATAATTTTATCTTTTGTAGTCTATACAGGCCTAGGTTTTGGTGGAATCATCATAAACTTGGCACCTTGGAGCCTACTTATAGTGTGTTTGGATTGAGGAAAATGAGTAGAGCAAGGGAAAGGTTTAGTCTTGATCTTTCTTTTGTTTACAAGTTTTTAAAAAGGTGGAAGGGAAATGGATCATTTTAGAAAGAATCCTCCCTTGTCTTTCTATTTCTTTTAATCATCTAAATAAGGGGAGGAAAATCCCCTTAATCCTTTCTTCCATTTCTTTCCTTCTCGCCCTATGCCCTTCCCCCCTTTTTCTTCCAAATAAGCAAGCACATCATTTCATTTTAAATTGAAGATAAAAATGTTTGTTAAGATAATGTAAACAGTGGACACTTTTACTTCGTGTTTTTAACCCTTTTATTGTTCTGTCAACTTGTATCTCTATCAAGCATACCTTAATCTTGAACTAATTCCAGCATGATTGAAACTGAAATCATACATTTTTGTTGCCACAAAAGTGAAGTAATAAAGTGATGGATCCGCAGAAAAACAAGTTTTTATGATATTTTTTTTCCATATGTCTTATGAAAGAAGGGGCCCTTGATGAATGGTTTTGGGTCTTTGCCTCTTTGGTTTCCATAACTATCACAATCGCTGCCTGTGGATTAAGGGGTCCATGATTGTGGGAGGAAAAAAAGATTGTAGCCTTTTCATGAGGCATAATTCATTCATTTCTTCCTTGTCTGCATCTCAAACTTTGCAATCATTCTCTTTGCAACTTGTAAGAACTTGTGTCCACAAATTATGCAATAGAATATGAATTTCACAAAAAAGTTTGAATTTAGAAAGTGCATATAAGAATTTCTCTTTTGAACACAAATTTGTCTTAACATTATTAAACTTGCAATTACCCACGATTCTCTGCATCCCTTAGATAACTACACTTTTTTTTTTTTTTTTTTAAAAAAGACTCTTAATTAATTATATATAAAAATATCAAAATATCTTCTTACCATATGAAAGTAAGCTTTTTGCTACAGCTTCTAAATCAATGTCTTGTACTATACCTTAGAAAAAAATATCTCAAAATTCCTAAAAAAAAACATAATATCAAAATAATTTAAATCAAAGCTTCTAAAAAAAATACTTAATATTCTAATTATATTCTTTTTTTTTTTTTCCAAATCTTAACATTATCAAGTTCCAATGACTTATTCGTGAAAAATATCAATCAAAATTAAGATTAAAAACAGGTGGTAGGACGTACAGAAAATTTCTTCAGAAAAAGGAAAATACTTTGCAAAAAGGTTCACAAAATAACTCATTGACTTAGATATTACAATTTGATAACTTATTTACATGACTATTATATTTTTTAACTTATTTATTTAAATATTACAGTTTTTAAAAATTAATTTTTTTTAAAAAATAAAACCTGTGCACTAGGACTCACAGAATATGCCAACTGCCAGCTCGCGTATCCCTACTGGACACGCCGACTGACAACTGGCGTGTCCCACAACATTCATTGTAATTGAATTTTTTTTTCTCCCTTTTGCTCGTTATTCTTGGTTGCTATGAGAGTTGGTGTGGGAGAGAAAATAGTGATATGGATTTTGAATTTTTCTTCAAGTTTTTTTGATTTTTTTTGCATTTGGCTTAAGTGTGTGAAGTTTTTGTATATTTTTGAATATGAGAGGACACGCTAGCTGACATTTAGTGTGTATTTTTAAAATTTTTAAAAATTATAATATTTAAGTAAATAAATTAAAAAAATATAATAATTATATAAATAAATTGTCCACAAAATTACGAAATTAAAAAATAAAACCAAAAAACGAAAGAGAAACAGAAACTAAGAAAGTAAAGATAGAGAGTTTTTCTCTGTAGAGTTTAGACGAGTCGAAGCGGCCAAGCTAGCTACTGAGAGGTAGATCACTGGGTAAAGGCAACTAGGAGGAGGATAATGGCCGCACACGTGGGACTCTTATCCCATTCTAGCTGCTTCCCTTCACGTCCTCGTCTTCCTCCACCTTCTTTCACTAAAATCAAATTCTCACCTAGTAAGTAACATTCTGAAGAAACTTCATCGTTTCCACTTTTATATTTAGTGTTATTTCAAGCAATTCTAGTTGACTACGGTCAATCTGAGTACCCATTGAATCGGCATACTGTCTTTGAGACATTGCCCACAATTTGTTTTTGTCTGCAAAGCATCAATTTTGCATCTGCATATCTGTATACAGTAAAATTTCTCACTTTCGGTGTTGTTTCCCATATATAGTTTAAGATGAATTGAAGTTGTTTTTTGGGGTTTGAGATATTACCCATTTATGATACTTGTGCGTTATGATTTTTTTTTTTCTCCGTAATTTTGTTAAGGTTTAGTTCATCAGGGAAATGGAATTCATTGAGACTTAGGGACTATCTCTGCTATTGCATGCCATTTCGTGCTTTTTATTTTGATTGTAATGTTGGGATACTCCTTTTTAAATTATATTATGGGTTTTTCCATAGTTTATGGTTAACTGAAGCTTCAATGGAGCAATTCATCGGGTTGCAGTAGCCTGCCTCTTGTTTCATGGTTGTTTTTATTTGTAATGTTCATGATTCTTGTGAATGGAGTATGGAGATTATGAAATCCTAGTATAAAGACAAATTATTTTGGACTATGCTGCATCTTTGTGCAAAGAATTCATGTGATACTTGTTTACTGTTTGAGTTATTCAAGGTCATATGTTGTGTTTTGCTGAAAGGAAAAATGGTTCATTAGCTTATAGTTTTTGGACAGTGGCCAGCATGAGTGATGATCCAATCCGTGAGTGGATCCTATCTGAAGGAAAAGCTACACAGATAACCAGAATTAGTCCTGTTGGTGGTGGTTGTATCAATCTTGCTAGTCGCTATGACACCGATACTGGTTCTTTCTTTGTTAAGACAAACAGGTATATTACATATAAATTTTAATGATGGATCAGTAATTGGTGGCTGTTCTTTGGGGATCATATTTGAATATTGCTTCTTGTATATGACAAGTTTTATGCTTTTGAAACACTGTATCAGGAGTATTGGACCTTCAATGTTTGAAGCAGAGGCTCTGGGCTTAGGAGCTATGTATGAAACCGGCTCCATCTGTGTGCCTAAGCCGTATAAGGTGTGGA
This sequence comes from Cercis canadensis, assembly GCA_003255065.1. Classification (NCBI taxonomy): domain Eukaryota; kingdom Viridiplantae; phylum Streptophyta; class Magnoliopsida; order Fabales; family Fabaceae; genus Cercis; species Cercis canadensis. The sequence continues at coordinate 108,403 of QAOA01002936.1, forward strand.
ATATTTAACGGTAGTGTTATGGCAGTTACTAGTTGCCATGTCACCGTTTGATATGATAATGTCAGAACTTAAGTTAACTTGTTGTTAGGAATTGTAGGTTGGATCACTACCTACTGGTGGTTCTTTCATCATTATGGAATTCATTGAATTTGGAGCATCTAGAGGCAATCAGGTGAGCTGCTTGAAAATAATTCCTAATTATTACAAACTTCTGTAGTTTAATTGTATGTTGTTGTCTGCAGTCTGTTCTGGGAACGAAGCTTGCTGAAATGCATAAATCTGGAAAATCTAGTAAAGGATTTGGTTTTGATGTTGACAACACCATTGGCAGGTATAAAATATCTGCAAAATGAAATTCTTCAGCCATTTTATCATCATCACTGTTATCATTTAGCATCCGTGTTGAGTCTTTCTTATCTAAACTTTATAATGCACAGTGTGCTAGGATTTATAGATATACTTGAAAGGAGGTGCTTGTACTAATTGAGTTCTAATGAGATTTTGTATATTACGTTGTAGCACTCCGCAGATAAACACCTGGTCATCAGATTGGATGCAGTTTTACGGGGAGCATAGATTGGGCTACCAGCTGAAGTTGGCACGACAGCAGTATGGTGATAGCACCATTTATGAAAAAGGTAATTTGATTATCAACTACCGTTCTTCCATTGATTGTTTTTAAGTTGTACATCATACTTTATGCTGTACTATATTTATATTGATTAAAGGTGAGAAGACCAGTTGAACATAATTGAATAAATGGGCAAATAGGAGATATGAATGAATAAATAAGCTTCAACTTCTTTAAGTGATGGTTTGATCTATTATTACATTACAAAAATTGTATCAAAATTAGAGTAATAGTTGTTGATTGAACTTTCCCTTGCTTTCACTGTCTTCTTGGTGCACTAAACTCTGAGAAGGGGTCAGAAGCTGAATTTTAGGAAGTAGTATATATTCCATACCAATATTACATATGCATTGTCAAACTTATGATCTTTAGGAGTTTTTTTGCTTATGAGACAATATAGATTCCTGGAACTATCGACAATTTTGTATAGAAATACTTGGTTATACATTTTGCTGCATGTACTAAAATTTTGAACGTGACTCTATGCTTTTTATGTCTGATTAACATGTTTAACAGGACAAAGAGTGGTGAAAAGCATGGGACCTCTGTTTGACAACTTGGTGATAGAGCCATGCTTGCTACATGGAGATCTCTGGAGTGGAAACATTAGCTCTGACAAGGATGGTGAACCTGTTATATTGGACCCGGCGTGTTATTGTAAGTCAGCTCGGAAATCCATGCACATATTCCAAACTTCATAGCTCAAATTATACAACTTAAGTTTGTGATCTAGGAAACTTTTAAAAGTGACGAATACCAATGATGTCTTTTCTTGTCTTATTCTATAGATGGACACAGCGAGGCAGAATTTGGAATGTCTTGGTGTGCTGGCTTTGGAGGATCATTTTATAGTGCCTATTTTGAGGTGATGGTGAAAAATTCATAAATTTTGCGTCATGTTTTAGCCCTCACTGAATTTTGTCCTTTTTTCATGTTTATATTGAGTGACTGTTATTACAGTTAGAATTATGGAAGAGTAAAGCAATCTGACAGTTGAACTAGTTCAATTTGGTCTATTTTTTTCTTTCTTTTTAAAAAAATGAGAACTAACCCAGCCATGGAAGCATTTTGTACAGGGATTAAACTGGAATAGGAACTAATCAAACAAATTTTTGTTTTCTGCATGTGGCTGAATAGTGTGTGTAGAAATTTTCTTGTGTTGATAATTTTCTGTGGCTTCTCCAGGTGATGCCTAAGCAGCCAGGCTTTGAGAAGAGGAGAGACCTTTATATGTTGTATCACTATTTGAATCATTATAACCTTTTTGGTTCTGGCTATCGATCATCTGCCATGTCTATAATAGATGATTATCTTGCAATGTTAAAAGCTTAGCATGTAATTAGGAAGCATTTATTTTGAATCAGGTTCTTTTCTTGTACATACCACTACTCTTTTGACCACGACAATTCAGTTGTAGTCAAAAGTTTATCAAGTTCGTAGCGCGTTGCGCTCCCTTACAACCCAAGAAAAAAAGAGTTTATCTAGTTTCTTACTTCGTCAAATGAAGACATGATTCATACTGATGCAGAGCCAATATTCATGTATCCTCATGCAAGAATAGGTTTACCTTATAATATCAAGTTCAAATATTTCGCGTAACATTGTAGGTTGAAGTTTACTGTATACAAAATTGCTATGAAGTTTACAATCTATAGTCTACGAAAGAAAACTAAGAGAACCTTCTAGAACTATAAAAGAGACGAGAAAGGGAAATAAAAATAAATAGAATAGGTATTTATTTACACACAAAATCCACCAAAAATTTCTCTTTTTTTCTCCACTAAAAGTCTCATTTATATTCCTTTAAGAAAAAAAAAAAANAAAAAAAAAAAAAAGAGCAGGGGAAGTACCTTTTTAACTTGCAACTGCGCAATTTTAAGGGCCGCAGACAAATTTGTAAAGGAAACAGATTCATCATTCATGTGTATGGGACAATGTGAGTAAGTAACGTCCCAACATCAACTCTAATCAAACACACGCTTTACTATCCCAGACAGAGTAAATTAAAAATCTTTTCTTTCTGAAGAAAACCATGGATTCCATGGGAGAAGCACCTCCCCTGCCAGACCTTATTCTCTCTCTGGAACAAGCTACCTTCATGGCCAAACAGCTCCCGAACACCGCCGACCCCACTCATCTTCTCCAAATCTATTCTTCCCTTCACCATGCCCATCAACATCTCTCCAATTTCCTTTCCAAAATCGAATTCTCCCTTTCGCCGCCAGCGGCGGAGAACTCGTTTTCCTCCGCCACCGGTGCAGTCCCAGATGACAATGGGAATGACCCCATGCAGGTTGGGGACGATGACGAGGTTGTAGTGGAAGAGAATTCTAAGGGCACAAGCACAATTGAAAAGGTCGAGGAGAAGATGAGAGATTGCTTTCTAAGGAATAAGCGGCCGAAACGGCCGTTATCGCCGTCGGCTGCGGCGGCGGTGGAGGAACGGCGATTATCTGATGATGGGTTTGTTGGGAGAGTGACGGATTTTGATCCCCATGCGACGAAGTTAAGGGCTTTGGATCTGGTGTACCAGTTTCATGGGTGAAAAAGCAGAGGACGATGAAGAAACAGAGCCTGTTCATCATGATGATGTAGTGTGAAGTGAAAAGATAGAGAAACTAGGGTAATTAGCTGTTTTTTTTTTTTTTTTTGGAATGGGNTTTTTTGTGGAATGGGTTCAACTCAATTTTTTATTATAGTTTCAATTTTTCATCTTGTAGCAAAATTTATTGGATGGAAATTATTGCCTACAAGAAATTTTGGGAAACTGTAGACTGAGCTAAGACTGCATAGTACACTAGTGGAATAATATCTTTTTTTTTTTGCCCCCATAACTATGCAATTATGCAATTCGTCTCAGTTTTGTTCTTTGCCTGTTTTTATCCATATTATGTTGATGACTCGGGAAAATAAGAAAAACAAAAGTGTCACGTTTGATGAACCTACTTCAAAGTGGCTCCTTAAGCAACATCATTGGGATGAAGTACAATTTGCTCTTTATTTACAGCTTGGTGTCTACATTAAATCCTGCTACACTGCCTCTGTTCCTTCAACGCAGTAACATTTACAAGAGTATACAATGCACAAGGGAGTTCGGTCAAATTATAAATCACTGACTGGGCATGGGGCTTGTACCTGGAATATTGCATTCACTTGTGCGTATGCCACTTGGATTTTTTAGACATCAGCAGAAGGAAACCGCTTTTGATCGAATTCATCTCCGACCGGGAAACATTACAGTTCTGTTTCCTCTTATTCTTCACTGTTTGTCTCATATCAGCTTCAACACAGAAGCTCTACTCATGTGGGAATCTTTAGGATCTTGTGTGAGAACTTGCTTCATATATGCTACTCTTTCACAATCAGGTTATGCAGCTTCACAAAGTCATCCAATGTGAGTTCTTCAGGTCTTGACTGTGAACATTAGATGTATACAACAAGATTGTGAGAGTGATTTGAGAAACAGAATACAGAAGAGGTGAGTTTTAGCAGACAATGAAAGTAGGACACTAACGGTAGCCGGAAGATTTATGCTTCCCAAAGCTTGTTCGATCTCAAGGGATGTGCATATGTGCTGAAGTGACTTGCGCAGCATCTTACGTTTCCCATTGAATGCCGAATTAACCTATAACCATACCGAGCTAAAATGTTAATGAAAAGGTACAAGTAGAAAATAAATAAAAATTCAATGCATGATAGCGTATGTCGGCAAAAGGACTACCATTGAGAAGAAACTTTTTGTGGAAGAAACTTGGGGATAATCTGTTGCTGACTTCAGCTTGAATGTGACAATGGCTGCATCAATCTATGCAAACACAAAAGGAATCAGTTCAATTTCTGGTTCAAGCCACGAAAGTGTGCATGTAATTTGAAACAAGATACAAATTACTAGATATCCTGCTTCTATTTGACAGCTTTAGCTTCCAATAATGAACCATGCTAAGCAGAATAATATAACACTGTCAATCACATGTATCTCTGGATGTTAAAGAGTATCTTTTATTCAAGCACTGGTCTATCAATATCAATATTTGTTGGTTTCCTGAATAAATCATATACAGTCATTATATAGAAACAGTCATTATTTGTCCTCAAGTGCACCAAAAGATAATGGTACAATCAACATCATGTAGTTGGATTTATGGAATATAAATCACTTACATTAGGCTGAGGAAAGAATTCTGTTCTTGGCACCTTAATTATGTATTCAGGATCTGCAAAGGGAGTTCAGAAGCAGAAAGCCTTCACTATAAAAATAAGAAATGCTGGATAGTACATACTAAACACTCGCTCTTTATTTTGCTTTTACAGGTTTTTAGCTCTTAGCTCTTACTCCATGAAATGCATGTGATCCTTGAGTTTAGAAGGATACCATCTCATCACAGATAGCTACTAATTAGCTTATTAAATAGATTATGTATTTCAGATGTACCTGAGTAGAAATCAACAAAGATGTTGATGGGACGATACTCAGATGTCCGGAGAGATGATTCTACTAGGCGCAAAGCTGTCTCCTCCTGCAAAGATTTGATCTATATAGTCAGTAACATTCATTTGGAATTCATTACCCTCATTCCATTAAAACCTTTAACAATTCTCAAAATGATTTAAAAATTTTTAAATTAGAAAAAAAATTTAAAGCGATATCTTCAACCCACAGTGTGATTAAATTACATAAATTTCTTAAGACCTTTTAAACAAATGGAACTTTTGCAGTTTAGATAAAAAAATGACATAAACCCTTCCAGCTTCTGGATTATGTATCTGTCTTTTCCTAATTAATTTCAACCTTATCTTCATAATTTTTTTTTATCTTTTTTGGTTTCTTTAACCATGCTTCAACCTAAGAGTACTGATCAACACTAAAATGACAAAATTTGAGGAGCTCTTGAACTTTGGCTCAAATATCGGGTTGGAAGAAGTATGGTGATAGGGATATAAAGACAAGAAATTCAAGGCTTTTCAAGGCCTAGGTTGGGGAGAGAGAAAAAGAACAATAAATTAGCAATAATATCTTGTGAAGTTATATATGTTTAGTATCAACAGATATATGGTTAAAGTAAAATATACAACAAAAGATACTTAACCAAGAGCTAGCAAAGCTAACCTGGAGTAATAGAACCACTTCAGAGAAAATGTCACCCATTGGAAGGAGTAGTTTGATCACATCTGTACTGATATTAAAGGGAATATTGGAAACTACCTGCAAACAGCATAACAATAACAGACTATTGAGAGGCTAAAAATGATGTTTTACATATTCAGGAATCATCTCGCAAAGTTTGTGGCTTGAGCGGAGCAGAACAGCAATAGCTATTCTAAATGATTTTTTAGTATATTTTGGAACACGATAAATTCAATCCATTTGAATAAGTATTACAAAATTAATATTCCAGATGAGACAGATTCATGACAAGGCACATAAAGATTGGAATGACTGAAAGGGAGTGTCCAAATCTAATACAGCAATACAGACACAAGCACAAGCGTAAGAATCAATGTGAGCTTAAGTTTATTAAATCTACTGTGTCTATGCCAGGTTAACCACAATGCGTCAGTGACACAAAGGTCTTTGGTACATTGTTTCTTTTATGACAAGAAAAATGTATATACTTCTGCATATGAAGTGGAGTCCTTACTTTTGAATATCTAGTTTCTGGGTCCATTTGCTTTATGCTTCCAATCAATGATGACATATGAGAGCGAACATGGCATTTGACAATATCCTCGGTCAAGACCTACAGGTATTTTATGACAAATTCAACATTATTCACAATCCATACGGCCAATGGGACCCTGGGTGATTTACAATACTAACGTATAGAAATCATACACATGACATAGGCATTGAAAGTTGAATTACTGTCACACAATATTATGAACAAACTGAACTGGCAAATAAACTGAAAGGTCAAGACCTAAGAATTCATAAAGAATTATGCGTGCAAGAAGGCCCTTCTTTTTTTTTAAAAAAAAAAAAAAAAAAAACAAAGTAAATAGAAGAACTATATTCAAAAGAAGAGCAAACAAGATGGATGACAACATAACCTCTAAATGCAAAAGGAAAAGAAAAGATACAAAGAGACCCAGCAAATATAGAAATTTCAATACTTTAAATCCCTTCAACCCGGTAAATATCCATAAGAGAGACACCAAAGAGAAAACCACAAGAATTTCACCAATGGGAAGCCAAAGTGAAAGAATCCATACATGCATAGCATAGCTATGCCAACTTTTCTAAATCACAACCAGTTGCAACACTAAAGTATTACAAATGATGCTGAAGCACCAGTTGTATTATCTAAATCAGACTAGTGTTCGATAAGACTAGTATTTTATTGAAGAAAAAGGAAAAAACATGTGTTGTTGAGGCAAACGAAATGTTTAACATTCAGAAGGACATTATTCAGAGGTGTTCCTTAAAAGTGAACAGTGAAAGCATTAAGTCTACTGAAACACTACCTAGCTAACATATTGTTCAACTTCTTACTACTCAAAAAAATGAAAAAAAAAAAAAAATTCAATTTGCTAATTGGATAATGTACATATGAGTTGTTCAGTTTTTGTCTATCTTCCCAGAAGTATATCTCAGTACTAAAGAGAGAACCTAAGACTGGTGACACGCAATATAAAGTTGAAATTATGACCATGAGTTGTACCTTCAACTTTCCTGTGCTTGCAAATCTTTCAATCACGAGAGCAGCCATGTGTTTATCCTGATTTCCATATGAAAAAAAAAAAAAATCATAAATATGAGAAAAAAGTAAAAGAATTAACTAGCCTTACCCGCTTGAAAGTTGGAAAATTTACGTCATCAGAAAACTTCAATATCCATCTAGGAATTAAGAAAATACCAAAGAAAGTTATAATTTTTAAATGTATGCGACAATGATTCAATGACATAACCTATGCTGTCACCAATATCACAAAAATGTAGGATCGTGATATATAAGGCACGTTAATGTGTATCTTTGTATAGGAAAACACTAATTCCCCCAATGAAACCAGCTAACCTTTTCAACAGCAAGAACAAATGCCCCAGCGTTTATAAGAACATTAGTCAAAGAACCTGTTCCTGGCCCAATTTCCAACACCACATCACCTTCTTCAACACCAGCTGCACTAGAAAGCTGCTCGTTTATGTCAGAGTTCAACATATAATGCTGCAAAACCCAAGTAAACAAATTTCAGAAGCCAATTCAACTCACACCAAGCACCACCTACATGCCCACCCAATATTCGATAAAACATCCAAATGAAGTTCCCAAGCATTTCCCGGAAAATCATCCACAAAGAGAAGTTGAATGTTACAACACAAAAGAAATTCCAAAACTTTCTGGGGAAACAAACAGATATAAGAATGAGGAAACCTGGCCGAGCGATTTTCTCGGGAATCGGCCTTTAGAGTTCAGAGCTTTGAGGGTTGCATGGTAATCATCTGGGCTTCGTTTACTGGTTTTGGCACTCTTTTCAGCACAAGCTATATACAGTTTTCGTCTCTGTACGCCGGTGGTGCTACCGTACGCCGGTAGTGGAGGTTTCAGTGTACTCTTAAGGCTTGTAGTGGGTGATATTGGCGGGAGAGATCGAACTGAGGATAGAGGCGAGGGAGACATGTTTCGTTGTTCGTTTTTCGGTTGCAAAGCGTTAGAAATTTTTAAGGATATCGGGTTCGGGGTTTCATCTTTTTCATGTTTGTTTACTAAACTACACCTGGCATTACTGAAATTGCCAACCGAGGATTTTAATCGAGTAATTGTAATGGATCATAAAATTACTCCTAATTAAAATATCAAACAAGGATATTTTAAATATTCAAGATTACAGTAAAATTTATGGATGCCAAACACCTTAAAGTGGTCATTAGAATTGTACCAATTGAATTGTCAAATTCCTTTGAACTAATGCAAATTGGATATTTATATTGCCAAGAGTGCATAGTAATAATATAATTCAATGTCTTATAAAAAAAATATATATATAATTCAATGAATATTTTTATTACCAATAAAACAAATTGGATATTTGAATACCTAAACATCAATAAATTTTAACTATAATAGACAACAGTTAAATTAGAGGATAAAAATTATAATTTTTTGATAAATAGAAAGATCAAATTATTTGAAATGAAAATGGAACATATTACATTACTTGTATTTAATTATTTCTAGTTAACACATTATCTAGGGCTAGTCACTATAGGGTTATTTATCAATTAGCTTTTTGAATGACCTAATACCTTGTGGTTCTTATCCAATATCCATTGCACCTAAGATAAAAAGTGTATGTTGGAATGTATCTTGGCAAGATTTCTCCCCTCAACAAAAATTGAGTAGTTTGACAAGATCGACTAAGACTAGCTACCTAATATGCAACATTGACAAAGGTACTTCTAATTCATTCATTAATATTAAACATACTCAAAACATTCAAGTATTCAATACAACATAAACTCTTTTAAAATAAAAATAGATAGTACATATATTTTAGTTGAGTATCCAGCAATACTATTTACACATTTTCTTACACTGCTTTTTTCTTTATAGTTCAAAGTGTGTAAATAGCAATAGCCTTGAATATTTTACTGCTTGGTACAATCAGCAGGAGCAAAAGAAACCTTTTTCCCTTCAAGGTCATACTCCACCTGAAAATTAATTTGTGCCACATTTCCAAAGATTGAAAATGTATCCCTGGGAAGCACCAAGAAGCAAAGAAATTGGTTTTGGACTGTAAACATGTTCCCAGGCTGCAAATTAATGTCAGCACCTGTAAAATGAAACACAATATCAGGGAGTTTGGTGCTTGCAGATTCATATTGGAAACACAAATTGAATGGATTTGGAGGATTTTGCACTGCTTCAGCACCAATGGCTTCCTTCACCCCTTCTGCTACACTGTTATATAAACTTGTTTCCAACATTGTCACTGTTGTCCCAGAATCAATCACTATGTTACCCCCACTTTGACCTGTTTGCACTGTCTTTTGCCCAACAGTGATACCTTCAAGGTTAAGGTAATAATATGCAGGTGGATTCTTGGAATATAAAGGAGTTGAAACAACTCCATTTCCAGATATTGTTGCTTCGCTTCCGAATTTAAGTTTACTAGTTGAGCTTGAAGAGAAAGGGAGCAAACAATAGCTGAATTTGTGACCAATTTGGTCACCAAGTTGAGAAACCAAAGACAAGGGGCCACCTCCAAGACCAACAAGCCCTGTGGGGTTTTCAGATGTGGTAAACTGATTGTTATGTCCACAACCAAACACTGATTTAGGAAATGAAACAACTTGGCCCTTAGTGGATCCAAGACTGATGGATTCTGTGGCTAAGTTTCCTATGGTGAAGGATTGGTCCCCATAAGCGTACAAGTATATGCAGTCCCTTGAAGTTTTCCCACAAGCATGTCTTGCAAGGGAATTACAAGGTTGTGAATCACAGGGCAGCACTGAGAAAGTGGAAGATTTTTTTGGATCAAAGGCATTTTGTTTGTTGCATTGGCCACAAGGCAAGCATGGCACCCATATTAGATCACTTCCTGTGTCTGCCACAGCAAGAGTCTCTACAGGTGGGGTACCAATGAAGATTTTCATTAGGTAATCCCCTCTGTTTGGAATTATAACAGTTTCGGCTTTGTTTTCCTCCAAAGCCGTGTTGAAGTGGTTGATTCCAGAAACTGATCGCTGCGCCGCGCTTCTAATGAGCTCTGATGAAGTCATTGAAGAGTTGTAGAAGGGTGATAATGGTGAATCACGATGGATAAGGTCAATGCTGAACCCCCTTAGTCGTTTGGCTATTGCACAAGGGGAGGTTGAAAGTAAAAGAAATGGTATTGCAACAAAGAACACAAGACCATGCATGTTTGTAGAGTGGAGAAGAAAGGAGAGACAGAGGTAGAGGAATAGGTATGGATGGATTGAGAGGAGAATTGTTGCTTCTACTTTTATAGACAGGTTTACAAGATTTGTGTGTCATAGACAAGATATTCCTTTGTATTATGTTAGCATTTTAATTTGCCAAAAAAATATTTAAGAATTACAAGCTTAGTTAAAAAGGAGACATATTACAAAAAATGTTAATTTTTTAGTTAGCTAATCTTACCTCATCAACGTCATGTCACGACGCTTAAGCTTGAAACTTTTGAGAAGGTTAGCTATGATTGTATCATGGTGAACTTCAGCTCAACATTGTTTTTGTATGATCATTAGATTCAATGTACAATCAAAAAAGGGGAAAAAATGGAATTCTGATATACATTTTTCATCTTTTCCTTTATTTTCTTTTTCTGCCAGAGAAGTGAAAGCGACTGTCTTTCTTTTTTGTTTCCTTCCTTTTGTTCTCCTTTCTTTCTTTTGACTAAAGAAGGAACATAAAGAAGTGGTTAATAATCTTCAATGAATAGTTCAGTGTGAACAAAAATCCAAAGTAGAAAGGAAAAATAAAGAAATTATTACAAATTTGAGTTGATGTCCGCGAACCATTATACACGGCAAATTGAAAAATTGGGTTAAGTCCAATTGAGTTGCGCCAATTTCGCCATATTTTGTCTTAGAACGACTCACCAAAGCAATTGGCCATCAGAAAATAAGAGAAGAAAATGTAGTCCAAGTCAATTTTTCTTGCCTATTTCAAGTCATGTGTTACCTTGTGCTATCTATGTCACAACTTGAATCATTTTTGAAGTATTTTTAGCTATTTAAAGCTACTTTGACATTTGGATGGTAGGACTTAATAGAAGAACATGAGAAGGGCTAAAGTTTTGTGTGTCCCAATAGGCTTTAGTCACCATTGGTAGAGGATGCATGATGGGCTGACTTTTTATCATCAATAGCAAAAGAGAGAATGAAGTGGAATTCAACATTGGGATTGATATGTACATCTGAAAAAGTAACATTGTTACCCTCAGCTCCAATGTATTCTCTGAAGAGCTTTGCCTTTGCTGGGGCTGCTATAACCAATGTAATTCCAGTGAAGAGAACTTGAAAAGAAAAAAATGTGAAGAGCTTAAGTGAATACATGTTTACTCAAGTGAGGAGTTATGTTCTTTTAAAGGTATTTATAGGAGTTAATATGGGTTATACTTCTATTTCTTTAACAAAGTATTTATTTTCTGCAGGTGTACTGGTTTGGTTTGGGAGAATAATGTGATTCTCTTGTAGGCAGAGTAAATTAGTGTATGCGGTTGCCTCCAACTCCTACTATGAAAAGAGATTGGGTAGTTCATTATTTTACTTTGTAAACCGATGAAATACAATTGAATCTTGAATCTTTATTTGTAGTAAATCTCGTCTTAGTTTGGATCAGAGATGATACTGCGATAAGAATGAGAGACTAAAAAGAGTTGAGCTAGGACAGCTGCCTAGGAGTGAATCACCAAAATGTCGCCTCTCACTAGGACTCTTGTCTGCCTCTGGAATCTGTAGACTGCAGTGATAATGTGATATAGAAGAGTCTTAATATAACCCACTTTTTTTTTTTTTGAGCCTCTATAAAGAAAAATGATACTCGAGTTTTTGTATGCTATATACCATCCCAAGCCTTTGTGTCAATACCAAAAAATAAAATCACAAGCCGATTATGTTTGACTACACTTTCTAACATATTTACTTCGACTTAACTTTTAACCTTACCATGACATCCAATTAATTGCTTTTAATATTAACTTGATCATTTAGGGGGCAAAAGGAACAAAGTATAGATTTTCAGCTGCACTTAAAATCAGATTACCATAAGCAGGCCTCAGGGTCCAAGTATTAGTTACTGAGATACATCTACAATTTTAGTGCATCTGAACTCTGATAGCACAAGCACCAACAGCCAAATATTATCTGTAATGGTATGGCTAAAAGGGAAACAGTAACAAGAACTATCATTCCATAAATACTAAAAATTCCAAGAGTTATCTGAGTGCTTCTAAAGCTCAACAATGAGGTAATCACAAATTGATTTTTGTCCTAAAGATCAGCCTTGGGCTAAACATGACACTAGAAACAGAAAGATCAACACATGGTTTGTAACTGAGAAAACAAATTTAACATCGAAATCGATGGGAGTTTAAACTCTAGCCTATCCTTTTATTTGTAAGATCTTCAGTCAGAAAGATAAGAAATCTCCAGCCCCTTCAACATTTTGACATACAATATTTCCAATTGAGTTCTCGGGAAAAACCACATAAATTCCAAATTTCCAGTTGCTTTTGATTTGGCATATCAGAAAGTTCTGCGATGTGAACTCCTCCAACTTCTTCCAAACAAGTTCCTCAAAGCCAATGAAGAAACAAGGTAACAATTAGCTGGTGTAGGACATAATATAAATCCCGAACTGCACAGGGAGATCTGATTTTAATAGGTCATATCTGAGCAGAATCAGAGCAAACAAAACAGAAACCTGATTGGTAAGTAAATACAACAAAAGAACTTTACTTCACAGAGATCTAATTTTGATTGGTCATATTTGAGCTGAATAAGAGCAGACAGAACAGAAGGGAGATTGGTAACTGAATGCACCAAAAGAACTGTATTTCACAAAGTAAACACTTTTACAGTTGCTTCATTACAGTCTTCAAGATTATTCAGCTCACAGTCACCTTGCAAAGGTCCATTTTTTCCTGATAAAGCTTCAACAGTCCACCAGCTTCCTTCTCGTGACACAGGATAAAGTTATCCAAAAAGACCTTTTCCGTTGGTATAAATATTTTCTTTAAGCTCAGCTTGTTCACCAGACCCTTTGACAACAAAACTTGAACCACATAACCTCTAGGAATAATTCGCTTATTTAAGCTCAGTGCCAATACTACTGGACATTTGGAAATAGCAGAAGATTCAAATCCCATTGTGTTGAGCAAGAACTTCATTATCGCCTCAATCTTATCCTCGGAAACTGTCATACACAGTGGATACGCTGCAAATGCTGCAACAAACTCATCATCTGACCAACCCCACCTTTTATAAACATCAGCCTTCCTAGCCCACTTTGATTTGCCCATAGATCTCACCGCATGAACAGCTGAAATAAAGTTAAACCTCGAAGGATTAAAACCCATTTCCTTAACTTGCTCCACAATCTCCTTAAATCGATGAGGTATTTCTATCAGTGTATGGGGATCCCTTTGCAAAAATCTTATAATAGTCGATTCAGGAACTCCTTCTTCTCTTAGCAGTTTGATATTAGATGCAATAAAGGTGTCACGATGAAGAATAGCTGCACCTGAGTAACGTTTAAGAGTTGCAATGACCTTCTCATCAGATTGAAACCAATTGCTTAAGAAATCAAAAGCGGGAATGATTTGTTTCTGTAAGCTTCTTCTTAAGATAGCAGGGCACTTAGAAATAATCTTGGGCACGTCAGAGCTCAAAACGCCTCTGGACTTGAAAAATTCAACTTTAGGCAAAAGGATTTTCTCAGGGTTATTATATTTAAGCAATTCTGGGGTTCTTCTTAACATACCAAAAGTCTGGGCTTGTGAGAAACCATGCTTCTCGAAGAACTTAATCACCGAGTCTGGTTGTTCCCGAGTTTGTAATGTAAGATACTTGGAAACTGCAGAAGCTTTTTGAGGAGAAAACCCACATGTGTTAATGAGATACGAGACCGTAAAAGACTGCTTATTTGAAGTGGTTGAGTAAAAATTTGCAGAAAACCATTGGCTTTGTAGAAAACCCAGTTCAAATGCTGTGAAAGAAATGCTATTGCTACCGAGATGCCTATGGGTATGGAAAGGAACGATCTTGAAGAGAAAATTAAACATGGTTCCTCAAATTTCAGTCTATGAGAGAAGCAACTCACCAATTTTTGATCTCCTTCAAAGCTCAAAACTGCAAGTCGCAAACAAAATCCCTCTGCGAAAAACCCTTTTCGCGGCAGCGCAGTGGTAAAGTACTTGCAAGTAGCACACTTGAAACTCGAAGATGGAGTGACTAGATGTCGCCTATGAACCAGCATTAAACGCAACGTCGTTGAACAGCAATTCTAACGAGCCACACGGCCCACACCCGCAACCGCAGCCCAAAGCTGTTTTNACTGCAAGTCGCAAACAGAATCCCTCTGCGAAAAACCCTTTTCGCGGCAGCGCAGCGGTAAAGTACTTGCAAGTAGCACACTTGAAACTCGAAGATGGAGTGACTAGATGTCGCCTATGGACCAGCATTAAACGCAACGTCGTTGAACAGCAATTCTAACGAGCCACACGGCCCACACCCGCAACCGCAACCGCAGCCCAAAGCTGTTTTTGTAATGTGTAACTTTTATGGTTTTTTTTTTTTTATAGTACCCATTGCTAATAATCTTTTTATAACATCTCAGATAAATATTATTTTCACCTTACATTAATAGATGATTCAAGATGATGAACTGATGCGTAGCAGATTCTCGATAACATCTTACAATGCCTGTGTTTTGAAAGGTGTATATGGTATCAATAACATTTGGGTTGGGATCCTTTAAGTTCACTAATCCAAAGGGAAGAAATTGTCCATAGTTGTGTGGTTGAAACCAAAAATGCAAAAAATAAAACCGAATTAAACTGAGATGGCTTGGTTGGTTCGGTGGTCGGTTTAAAATGTAAATCGGATCCAACCAAACTAATTACGCCCCTAGTTGAGATGATTTGATGTCAATTTAATTCTTGGATTGAATATATCCATAGAGCAAATGCAAAATATCAGATTTTACCTGCAACATGTCATATAACGCCAATCATTTCTAAAAGAAACACACTTTGCCAATAAAATTAAAATATTACAAGGAATCAAAATCCGATTTACAAAATACTGATCCATTATTCAGGCAAAATAGTTTATTTGGCTTTATTTGCTTCCCACCCTTCCTCCACAGCTTCAAGCTACATACCTGGATTCAATCATTCAAAACTGATAACAAAAGCTCAAGATCCTCATCATTGAACTGTAGAGTTCCTTCTGGAATGTCCAACAATTCATCAATCTTTCCTACGACAGCCTCAAAATTGTCATGTCCCTTTTCCTCTGATGGCAGTGGCTGCTGAGGAAAATGTGGCTGCATGTAATGCATTTCATTTCCACCACTAGTAATATTATCCACATTGGAGGGAAACACATCTCCATTGAAAATTTCTCCACCATTTTCAACCTGGCCAATGTCTGCAAACTCCTTCCCATCACCATTGATATTAAATTCACCAAGGCTGGGTGTGGTGTTAGCAGCACCTTGCAAATTGCACGGCGGAATCAATTCATTTGGCCTGGAATTTGACTCATAACCACTTGATATTTCCTCACAAGACATAAAACTACTGAGATCCTTCTCATAGTTGCTGTTGAAGTCGGTTTTATTGGTCCTAGATTGCTGCTCTAAGGATTGGAGACTTCTTTCTTGGAAGTAATCCTCAACCTCGCCGAAACCGGCAAATGTGTTGTGGTCAGCAACATGTTGCTGATTGCACGGCAGAATCAATTGATTTTGCTTGGAATTTGACTCATGACCAATTGAAATTTCCTGGGAAGGAAAAAGAGCAGGACCAAGAAAATGCATGGACATAAGACTACTGAGATACTTGTAGTTGCTGTTGGAGTTGGGTTTATAGGTCAAAGATTGCAGCTCTAAGGATGGAAGATATCTTTCTTGGAAATAGTTTGTCTGAGACAGATGGTATGAATCTGATTCCAAGCATAAGTCAGAGGAAGCTCTATTCTTGCTCTGCTGAATTGCTTTATCTTCAAGTTTTAAAGAGAGACGATATTTCTGAGATAGCGTAATCTACAAATAAGCTATAGCTCACATACCTCTAATATATACTAAAACAATAATGACTAAAAATGTAACTTCTAGTATGTTGCATCAAATTCTTATGATGCTACCAGTGAAAACATGAATTTCTTAAAAAATCAACACAAAAATTCATATTATTTAGCAGCAAATCATGTTTCAGGTATTATATTCTGCCCATATTGAGATTTTCAGGTTTTACATCAAAAAAGTGCTTATTCATTTTCCACATATGCCTGTTACTTGAGAAAGAAACAAACTTCAGAAAAGAGAGAATTACACTAGATGACATACATGAACCATCACAAAGAACAAACCTGTAAATAGCTTGATATTTTCTCTTTTCGAAGCCCTGGCACTTTCATATGCTGGAGTATTTTCTTCGGCCGAGCTCCTTATAAGAAAGAAAGCAGCCATCATAAATAAATTCATAATTATTGTGTAGCAAATAGCAAAGGTATTAATTAAAATGAATAAATAATAATTAAATTTGAGACTCACTATCAACTCCTAATATTTTGATAGCATCCAAGAACCTCTTGTGTAAAGCATCAGTCCAGGTAAGTCTTTTTCTTTTTAACATTGATGGTTCTTCAATGGTTTTTCCCTCTTCATCTTTGTCAAGCACTTCTGACTGTTTTCTTTTTGCACGTTGGAGATTCTCTTTCCCTTTATCTGATATATTTCCCTCATCTGATTGATCCCCCTCAAAGCCACTTACTACTTCACTGGCTATTCTCATTTCTTTTAACTTGCTGCTTGCAAACTGCCATAGGATCGCCAAATCAGCAAACATAATTGGCTTCACAAAATAACGTGTGGCTCCCTTATCTAATGCTCCCACCATGGAAGACTCGTTAGCATCAGCAGACATAACTGCGTATTGAATGAATAGATACTGTCAGTTAATAATTAATTAACTCTATGATGATAAGCATCTGAGCTATGAAACACAGACATAGACACGGGACACGACATGACACTGACATTTTAATACAACAAAATATAAAATCTAAGGATATGACACGACATGATATATATTAAAAAACTATATAGATGCATTAATATTTATATATATAGAGAGAGGATGTGTTAAAAGATCTTGCAAGTTTTAAATATTAAAATTTATTAGTGTTCACTCTAATACCATTTAGATGTATTGAGTGTTGACACGAGTGTAGTATTTTTGTGCCTGACATGTGTTGAACATAGACACAAACAATGCTACTTTTTCGAAGTGTTGTGCTTCACGGCAATTGAGCCTTCAAATAACAGGAAGCCAAAGCTAATCCGAGAAGAGAACTTACAAAAAAAGGGCAATTCGGAGTTTTCTCTCATTTTATCAATGAGCTCATATCTTTCCATATCAGGCAAGTGAGCCTCCATGAGCACAAGGTGAAGCTCATTACCCTTCTCCTGAACAATGGATAATGCATCGGCGCCTAGCTTAGCAGTTACAACTGGAAGGAAAAGAAAGTAAAGAACAATTTAGAGAACAATTCAGTCAAATAACATTCACATCAGATACTGTTCAATGTTGTAACTAGCAACTAGACAAGAAAAGAAAGGAAAGAATATCATACACAAATTAGTAGCAAGTTTAACTTTAACCTCATGAATGAACAAATCAAACAATTTCAATGACGTAGATTACAATTACACTACCAAATTATATGATAATCCAAGGAGAGAAACACACATAGAGATCCATTAATTATTGGCTGACAGAACAGAAGCAATGAATATTATCAGTTTATCATCATGTATTGTTCATTGTCACTGATAAACTAATTCACAACCACAAAGCACATAGACTTAATAGAAACATTACAATGGAACTTGTGAAATTTTCAGGGTGCAATAACATATTAATGCAGTATTGAACAGCACACTGCACAGATGTGGCCGAAGCCAATTGCAATTACCTTCATATCCAAGCGTATGAAGCATTTTTGATACAATTTTCAGACATGTAGAATCACTGTCCACGACCAAAACTCTGATACCAGGTACTGGACTAATATACTTGCTTAATTCATCAGATACGGACTCATCAGACTCCATGAGAGGGACTATAATATACACAAGTTTGACACTAAAAATGGTGAACTTGAAACACTACACTGTTTCTCTGTAAAATGCTTCTATAGCATCAACTTGAGAAATTCACTTGCATTTGTTTGAATTTATAGTTAAGTTCAAAATAACAAAAATAAGACATATTTTCCCAATTCACTGAATGTAAGATTAAAATCTTATTCAATTAAACAGTCAATCAGTAGTCATTTCCTTTAATAAACAAAGGTCAACACCATATTAAGTACGTTATTTATCCCTATGAAGAGGGCCATATATTCCTAAAAATGGGAGTCAAAGTCGCTACATTTGAATTCAAGGTCACCATAATTAATCCTCTTATCCTCAAAATTGGACACCTTTAATAGGTCACCTTCCTTTCAAGAATTTGTTATTTCCCTATTCAATTCTTTTGTAACAAACTTCATTTGCTGCATCTATACTACTAACCAAAAGATTGATCCTGGTTGGTAAACAACCACTTAAGAAGTGGAATATTATATCTTAGCTTTGAATTTTTTTTTTTACATAGTAGTATGAAGGTTTGAACTTTTAATCTTTTACAAACTATTCAAACTCCTCACCATTTGACCATATTTAATGAAGAAGAATATACATAGCGGGATTGAATCCCTAACATTAAACACCTAACTTCTTATGACCAAGAAATGTTCTATTAGACTTATCCATCATTGGTCACCTAATAGCTTAATATAATATAATTTGAATTTGAATTCTAAACCAAGCACGTCACCTATGCAATTAATGAGATATTTGCATCTTTTAGATGATACTTTTATTTGGCATTTATTTTTTAAGAACTAAAAGATAAAAATAATTTTTATTTTCTAATTTTTTGTGTACAAAATAATTTTTATTTGAAATGCACCTTGGTTACTAAACTTTAAAGNGACCATATTTAATGAAGAAGAATATACATAGCGGGGATTGAATCCCTGACATTAAACACCTTACTTCGTATGACCAAGAAATGTTCTATTAGACTTATCCATCATTGGTCACCTAATAGCTTAATATAATATAATTTGAATTTGAATTCTAAAGCAAGCACGTCACCTATGCAATTAATGAGATATTTGCATCTTTTAGATGATACTTTTATTTGGCATTTATTTTTTAAGAACTAAAAGAACAAAATAATTTTTATTTTCTAATTTTTTGTGCACAAAATAATTTTTATTTGAAATGCACCTTGGTTACTAAACTTTAAAGGTATGCAGGAGAAACATGAAAGGTAATGCTTCAGAGTAGTTGGATGTTATAGAGCCAAAATTACCCGTAGAAAACATTCAGACACTCTTTTGCAAATGACATGCAGATGTCATAATTTTACTGTTACTGTTACTGCTTGGTGTGGTTTATATTTCACTGTTTCAAATAACCATATAAATGCATCAAAAGGTTCTGATGCTACGAGGCAAACCCTTAGTTCTGGCATTAAGACGACATAATCAGAAAGAGAAGTTTTAGTAAGACAACATAAAGATCTCAAGGGCAGAGAATAACAGAAATTTACCAAAATGAAAAGTAGATTTATACATGGTTAGAAAAGAAAGAGTGATCTTAATTTTCCTTTGACACTCATCCTAGAGCATGCAACCAAATATCTGATAACAAATTTTCTCACTAGCCTATGCTCAACAGTAATAAATATTTACAGTTTGAGGTCAATACAACTTTACTCTTGCCACTTCAACATTTTCCTAATAGCATCAGGAAATCCAAAAGTTCAACATATCCTAGTTAAATAAAAGGCGACGCCTCACAGATTTTGAAAGATTTGAGCTTGACACTTTCCTTTTCACTTTTGAGGTCCCATTGTGTTCAATGTCAAAATTCTTATCTAGCTCTTCTCCTTGTTTTGGTTGATTTTGCACTTTGGTTGAACGGTAGAACTCTGTAATGTTTAGCTGGATATTTCTTGAGTTTGGTGATGCTGAGTTTTCATTCTCTTCAGATCTTAGGGTTGGATTCTTTCCTCTTTTCAATTCCTTCAGCTCCTGCCATTTTTTAAGAACAAAGATGTATCTTACACATAAAATTACAGCAGTACAGGTAAAACATAATCCAGGATAGTAAAAGCAACTTCAACGTCCTCTTCTTTTTTTCTTTTTCTTTTTCTTTTTGATAAAAAAAGAAAATTTACGAGACGATGGAAGAAGCAATCTCCTTCTGGTTGTTACAACCAGGAAGTATAAGTCAGACAAAAATTCTTCCCACTATAAAAGAGATAAAGACCTTGGTTATAAGGGAAAGAATAAATACCTGTTCCTGCCGAAACCTTTCAGTTTCTGCAGGAAAAGCAGCCTTCACAAGGTCCATATTTTCATCTGTCAACAGAAAGCTATATCCATCATCCACATGAACCTCAGGAACATCAGAGTCATCCAGTATATCTATTGATTCATCAAGCTCCCTAACATCTTCTTGCATGCCAGATTCGTTTGATGGAATTATATAGGTAACATTGCCCACTGCACGCTTCCACTTGACCACATAAAATTGATTTCCGTGTCTCATCTTCACACGTTTTATAGAATCAAACTCATATTGCCCAAATAACAAACTTTCCACTGGAGTACTAGCCGTATCCCTCAAGAATATGGTGGACATCATAGGAAAAATTCGCTGCCGAATGTAAGATGGATCCCAGTGCTGATGAAAGTTTAAAAATTCAATCAGCATCACAGTGTCTGGTCTTCCCCATGAGATGCGAGGGTCATCATTTGCTGCAGCAATTGAAGTAATGCAAATATAAAACGAGTGGCAGATATAAGCCCAGTAAGTTTATATAAGGGAAGACAGATCAGCAAAACCTTAAAAATAATTTTAAGAAAACTTACAACATAAACAGGATCTGGAGACTCAAAGGTAACATACCAGAAAAATAACCATTGTCATTGCATAAATACATTTCAATGATTTCATCCTTGGGAAAATTTGGCTCCTTTGCAATCTTGTGACAAATTTTTGCGTGCCAATTTTCCAGCCTTTTTTGTCCCTTCTGTTTCCTATTCTGCAACCAAATACAATAAAGTGCTATCAGAACTATCAAATAAAATTTACTAGCAGCAAAACTAACAATAAATTGGGATGCAACATTTTTAGCTCAATTAAAAGTACAACCAAACCAGTGACATGGTGTCCCAAAGTGACTGAATTGACTTAAAGGGTATACCATATCACAAGAGAAGCAATCACATTTAAAACCCTCTGGTTTTCTCACGCAACCTTCATCATATTTAGTGTTGCAATATTCACAGGAGGACTTCATATGATCTCTTTTACTTCCTGGATGCCCACAGAAGGAGCAGTGAGGTTGTTTTGTTTTTGGAGAGTTACCATCCATATCAGCAAAAGTGTCTGGAGACTTAATGATGGTGGGAAATTGTGAACCATACCCATTGCCTATCTCATGTAATCTGCATTAAAGATCATTGTCAGTCCAGACTGTCAAGGCTAAAAAGAGTCCCAACTGTTTAAATTTCCCTTTCTAATTATCATTTCACACCTAAAATTAAAAACTATAATATAATTAAGGATTTCTACCTATTCAAAATATCATCTTCACTAAAAGCTTGAATAAAACGAAGAGCTGTATCAACCCCAATCCCTTGAACACCATTTATATCATGATCATTCCCAACCAGAAGAGAGATAGCTATGAAGTGTTTCCTCTTCAACCCAAGACCAACTTCAATATCTGACATGTTGTAGCATTCAAATGGTTCCTACATCCAATGAAAATCTCAAACTTTCCAAAAAAGAAAAGGAAATTAAATCATACCAACTACTCAAAAATAGTCTTCTTTTGGGGTGGGGGGTGGGAGGAGAGGAGTAGGGAAAAAAATCAAGATGGCACTTACTTTGGCATTGGGCCGGAGACATTTTATAACACATTTAGCCCCAAAGAGGAATGCATCACTGTCAGCTGTGATGCAAGCATCCACATGACCTTCACTATTTAATTGTGCGCACAGTGCTTCAGCCTCTCCTTTGGCCTTTAATACAGGCATTCCAAGTAGCTCAACTAGTTCCTATTGGAGAACAACTCATAACTAACTGGAGAAGCATTCACGAAGAATAACTAACAAAAAAAATAGTTCAATAATATATGACAAGTAAAGAAGCATTGTTGATATAAGATACAGAAGTAACTGATGGCAAGAAGAATCGAATTAAAGCACACATACGAATGGATGCATTCCATGCAGCCCAACAAGTCCTTATTAGAGAACAACCCCTAACAAACTGGAGAAGCATTGCAAAAGAATAACAAATCAATCAAAATGAATGCATGCAAAAGAAGCGTTCTTGGTATAAGATACAGAAGGAACTAATGACAAGAAGAGTTGAATGAATGCATGCATATGAAAGCACCTGTGTCCCGAAGCAATTAAATCAGAACCAAAAGGACATGGTTTGGCACCTTGATCACCACCAATTTGACAAAGCTAACTTAACGACCTCACTAATTTGGAAATAAATAAAGCAACTGAATGCTGAAATAATAATCAATGTGATTGGAAGGATTAAAGTTAAGGAATCAACGCACCACACATTCTTGAACACATCTTGAAAATGCACGGTTCCTCTCAACAGAAACACCTTTTTCAACCACAGGCAAGCTAGTTAATTCAATGCCAGCATATCGGAAAAATCTTGCAATCCTGGCCTCTGATTTGAGTGGCGATGGAGTCCCATCAACAATGAAGACTGGAAAGGCTCCAAACTGTAAACTTCACAATATCATCAATCCTACTCTAAAATTTGGAGACTCTAATTCTTTGTTTCATGCTAATAAAGCATACCAAAAAAAAAAGTACTGCAGTTCTGAGTTATACAGATTCTTCACATCACAAATTCACAATGATACTCCAGATAAGAACTGATAAAAAATTAATAATAAGTACTTCAAATTATTAAGTCCAACTTGTTATGCCTCAAGAAGCACCCTACTCCATGACAAGGTTGTCTACAGCTACTGCTACTCAACTTCCCAAAAAGGTAACACATTTTATTGAAGTAAGCTATTGATGTCTTACATCTTCCAAACAATCAAAAGGGTCCTTGAAAACAAACTGAACTTCTTCAAAAACAGGACCACAACTCTCCCACTTCCCATCACTTTCCTAGTT
Source organism: Cercis canadensis (assembly GCA_003255065.1). Taxonomy (NCBI): domain Eukaryota; kingdom Viridiplantae; phylum Streptophyta; class Magnoliopsida; order Fabales; family Fabaceae; genus Cercis; species Cercis canadensis. The sequence goes on from QAOA01002936.1 coordinate 132,009, forward strand.
TCCTCACTAGCAACCAAAAGGGAAGGGGAAGAGAGAGAAAAAGCGCTCACCTTAGAAAATAGATTGATGGTGCGGAAGAAGGTAAGCCGTAGATGAGGTTTGAGAGCATGGGTCTTGATGGCATTCTCGTGCTGGACAATCCAGTAGGAGAGGTCCACAGCAACTCGCTTGTTCCTCAAGAAATCGAAGCCTTCGTTTCGGGCATAGGGCTTTAGCAATTCCCAGAAATTACCTCCCACCCCCATAACTGTTCGTCGATTACGAAATGGGTGTGAAAGAACGTCAGCAAAGCGAATATTTCCGATACTCACTGAGCGACCTCTTAGGTTTCATCCAAGAAGAAGACGAAGTGGGGGAAAAATGATTTTTTAAGAAAAAACAAAATTCAGAGAACAGAGCACAAAATTAGCGGTTTGATATTTGAGCAGTTATGATGCGAAATTGCAACTTTTAGAGCCCATTTGTATTTGTTGGGCTAGACCACTAGTGCGCTTTTACAGCCCATGTCCTGTCTGTTCCCTTTCTATTTTTAAACAAATGTTTTGCTATTTAGTTCGATCAATTTTTTGTCAAGTTTAATTTTCAGCTGAAATTATTAAAAAAATGAAATTAAAACTCGAAGCTCAACCTATTGAAAGATCACTGTATACCTCAACCCTGTGATTCATTTTTACATGACTTTTGGGTTAGTTTATGAAAAGTAAGTACATATTTTTATCTCGGCTTCTCATTTTGATAATTCACTAAGTTAATTTTTTTAATTATAAAATACTAATGATTTGTGAGTTTAGTGATATTTCTATTGATCTTAAAAATTAATGTGTTTGATATCACAAGTTATATTCCCATGATGTAATTTTTTTTTTCTTTTATCTAATTACACTCCTTTATAACAAAGAAAATGCTATAAATTAGACAGGAAAAAAAATGAAAATATAAATTAAATTTTTACTGAACCAAATTTCATGAAATACAAGGTTATTCATATATATTTACATTTCCTTCNCCTTCTTATCCCAAAAAAAAAGTTATAAAAAGACAACTTGACTTTCTCCTTGAAACATTTTGCAAATCACAGGGATAAAAAATTGTTTTTAAACCTAATTTTAATAATCTCCAACATGCAACTTTGGGCAAGTACTTATTATTCAAATAATAACCTTATTAATCTAATACTCAATCATTGAACAAGACAACCTCTTTTGAAGCATTATTTACACAATGGTGCACACCCATGTATGTTATTAAAGGATTTTGGTTCCACAGCATTCACATGCCAAACCTTCCATTTCCTCATCTCCTACACAATTTACATCAAATTAATCCTAATTGAATAATATTATGGGCCTCTCAAATGTGCAATGTTCAATATTTAACAATCAAAATCGTATCCATTAGTCATGTGTTGGTCATAAGACATCATAGCTTAAATTGTGATAATTAAACATTAAAAATGTCGAATCAGACATATCACAAGTTTCAGCAATCACCTAATAATCATTTATTCAAATTGCTCTAGTTTTATTAGGATCATGACTCAATTATTGTGAAACATTAGGATCCATAACCTAAGATACTAGCAGATATAATAGACTCCTTGTTTGATTTTTTGTTATAAAACAATAATATATCATATGAGAAAATGATTTTATAGTATAATATATATCTTTACTTCTCCCACTCTTATTTTTCTAGATACATTACACCTTAGAATGTAAGCTAACTAATTGCGAAGACAGAACATTAACTGGGCTTTGGAGCCGAGCCCACATTAACTCACGGACTATGTGAAGTTGTAATCAATGCAACATTGGATCCCTCTTGTGCTCCCTTCGGGCCCACGCACCCTTTTCTTTAGAATTCCATAAAACACGTTTTTTTTTTTCAAAAAAAAGTTATCATCAAGTGAGTTTTCGTATACTAAAACTAAATTTTTCTCTAGACAATCTTAAGGATACAGTGCTCGTAATCTTAATTTAACTAGGCTCCTTCAAGGTGTTCAAGTAACATGAGTTGAGAGCAAACAAGGATTTGCCACATGTGATGCGTGTGGTGACCTGGCAGATCCCCATTTGATAGTCTAAAAATGTTTGAAAGAGAGATGTTCCATGTGATCCCAATGAATTGCAGAAATTAAGGGTAAGGAGGAAAGCGATCTTTAGATTCATGCAGATGGAGCATGCTTTGCTTGCTTGCACGCCTTCACAGATACCAAAATGCATAGCCTGAATCTCAGTGGGATACGCTCTTACAGTCACAATCCCACTAATAATCAAAGAAGAGTAATGCATGCAATATCACAAAAGAAAATAAAAGACAAAAATAAATAATGATTAGATTTTATAAAATAAATAAAGGTTATAATCATGATTAGTATTTATATTTTTAACGAATTCTCCAATAACCCTTGTGTTAAGTAAACAATATTTGATTTTAGAAATTTTTTTGGATGCTATATAATCAGACTAATTAATTCTTTCTATTATCTCTCATCTCACCAATTTATCATGAGATTTAAACTTAAGATTTTCACTTAATTCGTAGTACTATAGTCAACTAAGGTATAGTAGGTCCCATTTGGTGCATGCATGTGATGAAGGTGAAGGGGGTACTTCTACTTCTACGACAGTGGATTTGAGTCAACTAAGTTCATCTACTAAACGACGACACACTTCCAACGCCAGATCCTCAGAATCTCATTGTTATAAAAATTAATATGAACCATCCAAGCTTCTACACTTTCAAAACCATATTATTTAATTCTACACTAACCACTTGTCCCCTTACTATATTTTACACCTTCTCTATCACTTCCTTTGTTGCATGACCTTCTCTTTTACCTGGAGATCTCCACCTACACCCTATCTCTCTTCATTCTTTCAAATTCAAATCTCTCACTCTCTCACTCTCACTTTTCCATTCATTTTTCCTTCTTTCCAAACAAAATCATGGCTTCTACTATGCAGCAAAATAAGTTCAATCCAATGGAACCTAGGCCTCGTTTGCTGAAAGATTTCCTTTATGAGACTTCAAATTCTTGTTCCTCTAGTGGGTTCAAATCGTTTCCGAGGAAACCAATTTCCCCACCAAGTTGTAGTAGCATGCGCAGCCTCATAGAAATCGATCTCAATTCGAGGCATTCAAATCCAAGGATTTTGCGTAAGTTATCATCAAAATCAGCCTTCCAAACACTGGTAAATGCCTTCAAGTTCAAGACCATTATTTCTTTCTCTACGGTAAAATCTCCCTCAATTTTACCGCGGAGTCTCTCACGTAAGCTATCCAGAAGGAATTCTACTCGGAAAGAATATGAGAAGAAAGCCAGTGAAATCAAAATCACGGTGAAAATCAAGGACATCATACGGTGGAAATCGTTCCGAGACCTGGTGGATGAGCAATCTCCACCGTCGGATTTCGCTATGTCCCCACAGCATTGCACTACGGCCACTACCACAACGGGCTCCACCAGCAGCACTAGTTGTAGTAGCAACGGCTCGAGCTGGAGCGACAGTGATTTTACCGCTTCGTGGGACGGTAATTTCGTGGAGGTTGCTCAAAACGACGTCGACTCCGGTAAAATGTTTTCACCATTTGTCGGCAAGAGTAAGGATTCGGTGGAAGCGACAATCGGAAAGCCCAGTTACGCGGCGGTGGGGCCCAAGGTGAGCAATCATTTTGTGCATCGCATCTAAAAGTATATCCTGTGTCTGCAGTTGAGGGTTCTTTGACGTGTTTCTTTACGTAATGAGCTGCTAATCTTTTTGTCTCGTAGTGAAATTTGGATGATACTGTCTTTTCCTTTAAATCGCCGATAAATTATTAATTTATTATCATATAAGACAAAGGAGAAGTTACTAGGAAATAAACCTGATCATTATTTTTTAGGTGAAATAATATTATTTTAATTTATTTTGTAGGANTACGTAATGGGCTGCTAATCTTTTTGTCTCGTAGTGAAATTTGGATGATACTGTCTTTTCCTTTAAATCGCCGATAAATTATTAATTTATTATCATATAAGACAAAGGAGAAGTTACTAGGAAATAAACCTGATCATTATTTTTTAGGTGAAATAATATTATTTTAATTTATTTTGTAGGAGGTGGTGGGGGCAGTGCAAAGACAATTTGATTCGGGTTCTAATAATTTATAATTAACTAACATTTCCACTTTTGTCTTTTTCTAAATTTTTATTTACAATCTTGTACCTAGCTAACTACATGCTGCATATTGTTTTATGTACATAGTACATTTCACTAATTATACCAATCCTTTGTCCTTTACTGCAAAATTTAAAGGGAAATGCATTTGTTTATTTATATATATGTTTAGGGTGTTTGCAGATAACATTTATAGTTAATAAGCATAATTTTCGTATATTATAGTTTTGTTATTTATTTATTTATTGAAATTCATATGGTATAGTTTCTAAGTAACTTTTCAATGTATTAACAGGAAGTATTGACTTGCCAAGAAGAGGAACAACAGAGCCCAGTTTCAGTTTTTGATGTTGGAGAAGATGAATTTTCACCCTTTGATCAAACCCTTGCCAATATTGAAAGTAAGTCCCATGAATTATCTCCTAATTCACAAGCTAACACATATATTAAGACACTATTTAGTTTATATTGATTCAAAAATCATACTATTCAATTTTATGTTTTGTTGGTAGATTACTTGACTTGATTTGCTACTGGATTAGAGAATGATGCCAACCATTTATGACTTTTCAACAGGGAAAAAGCAAAAGTTTATGCAAACCATCCACAAGTTTGAGAATCTTGCAAAATTGGACTTTGAAAATTTAGAGAAATGGCTCTCACTGAATGAGAACACTGCCTCTGATGAAGAACAAGATGATCTAGAGAAAAGGGCAAGGCAGCTGCTACATTGTGTTAAAGCAAAATTTTCTGTCCAGAGCTATGAATCCAATGTGCTATTGGATTTCTTCAGGAATGAGCTAAATTTAAGGAGAAACCAAACTATGAATGATTATGGGTTTGAGTGGGAGATGCTAAAAATAGCAGAACGTTGGATAGATGGCTCATTTGTTTATGAAATAGAGCATAATAATAGGGATGCTTGTATGAAGGAGATGGATAGGAGAGAAAAATGGAGCAAATTTGAGGAAGAGCAAGAAGAATTGGCTTCCCAAATTGAGACTGCTATATTGCATAGTTTGGTTGGTGAGCTCTTCCCTTAATTTTAAGGGTATCACTATGAGTGATCAGCTTTATTAGAAAAGAGAAATGAGAAGATTAACCTTATGACTGAAAACACGCTCTACTTAGTTGGAGTTTCTTCTCAAATTAGTTATTAGTTATGATACTTGCACAATTCTTACATTTACAAATTCACCCAAATTTCTTTCACTTAAACTGAGGTGATGCAGGCTTTGCATTTTATATAGATTTGTGAATATAAGATTGTGCAACTATCATTACTCCATAGAAAGTCTTTCCTTTGTGGTAATGAGATAGAAATGCCTTAGTTTGGTGTCTGTTGGTAATGGGAAACTAGAAATGAGTCAATTTTTTTTTTAATATTTATTTTGTTTATTTATGAATTAGATTTTGGGATGTAACAATCTGGGTGAGGGATCTTACTTAGGCATAACTCTTGCCTCTTTTTGTAAGTTATAGGCACTTGATTAGGCAGACTATGGATCATCATTATCCCACACATCTGTAGAGAAATAATAAAACAGCATTTTTCTTTCTGCATCTTCTTTTGGCCAATGATGGGATGTGTTTCAGTTCAATGCAATTCAATTTAAGCTAAAGATGAAACAATATTAAGAAAAATGGGAATGAGGAGTGTTGAAGTAGGGGAAATTGTTCAAAATATTCATGCTTTACATATTTTACATATGAATATGAAACAGCAAGTACATGTTTTTCTTTTTAAATCTACTAAAATTAATTAAAAATTCCAAAAGTAAAAGAAGAAAATTACTGGATCAAGCATCTGAACACTGTTAAAATGAAATCCAATTGGCTTGGGTCTAACAAGAGCCAATTAAAAAGGCTTGTTAATTGTGAACTAAACTATAAACCAATTGGTTACATAACTCTCCTAGTAAGAAAAAAGATATTATATTTGAGACTTCTCTTGATAAAATGAGAATTTTAAATTGTTCTTCCACACAAAATTACAACTGTAGATGCTTTGACAATGAGACTCTTAGGGTTTGTTTGGAAGTTTTTTTGAAGAGGAGGGGAGAGGAGAGGAGAGGAGAGGAATAAGAGAGCCCATTCCCTTGTTTGGGAGTTTTGAGTTTGAAAGGGGAAGGAAACCAAGGGTTAAATTCTTACCCTTGCACTCCTTTTTTTATTCACAAATTTCAACCTCCCAAATTGGGGGGTTTGGAGAGGTAAAAAATTAATTTACTATTTTGCCCATGTTGTCACATAAAGAGATAGAGTACTGTTTTGCCCATACTGTTTTGCCCCCCACACCCAAATCTCAATTTTTAACACTTTTAATTTAAATATCCATTTATAATCTAATCTACATAAATAAAACATACATTTATTTTTTTTTAATTGGTGTTACCAACAGAATGAAGACAACGTGGATGAAAAAAAAAAAAAACTTGGGAGGCCCCTAAAAAAAAAAAAGAAGAAATTGTCTTTTTTACTTATAACAGACTACGTTAACTTGCAATTGCAATTGACCTTCAAATTATTTTCTCAAATCGCATCACATTCAATACCAATACATAATTATTTATTGTCAATACTCAATAGCTCAATAAATATTATTATTATTATTATTAATTAGTTAAAAATTTATTCTTCTTACTTAATTTTTTTTTTATAAATCAAATAGCTATAATTTGATTATTGTCAATTTTTATTTTTAATAAATAAATAATAATTAAATTTATAATTAAAAAATTGAATTAGAAAAAAGAGAGTAAAAAGATAATAAAGGGTAAATTAGTAAAAATATTTTATAATAGGACATTTCCTTTCCTTTCCTTTCATCTCCTTTTGCTCATTTTAATCATTCAAACAAAAGAAAGAAAAACCCTTCCCTTTCCTTTCCCTTTCTTTCCCTCTTTTTCCTCTCTTCTCCTCTCCCCTCCCCTCCAAAAAATCTTTCAAACAGACCCTTAGAGCAAGAATGATTTATCCTAAGTTTAATAAGTTGTGGCTTTATCCAAAGGTTAAGGTTAGACTCGGTTATTGAATTACCAAAAACAAACAAACAAACAAAAAAGCTCAAAAATTAAGGAAGAAATGTATACTAATGTTAGACCCAAACCAGAGTTATGTTTTCTTCTTTGACTGGAAGGCCCAAAGTAAAGTTATTTTTGGGTAGGAGTTATGTACACACTTTGTTTTTTTGTTTGCTAATGGAGTTATTATATACACACTTACAAGGCTTTATTATTTTCCAGACAAAAAAAGGCTTATTATAAGCCCAGAGAAATACCCAATATCCCAACCAATTGCTGAACATGGTGCTCATAATTGGGCTAGGCTGAAAAGCCCAAATTTTAAAATGAGTGGAATTTTGCCAACTCAAGTCCGAACCTATATAGCCCAAAGGATTAATGAGCAAACCCAAATATTATGTCCTTCTATTGTTGCATGAATTGAATATTAATTTTAAAATAAAATATGAAAAAAAATGGAGGAATGCAAATTATAAGAAAAAAAACAAAGCATGATGATTTAGGGGACAAAAACAGCATGTTAAAGTAAAATTTTATAAAGTTTTAATAGGTTGAATTGAATTAAAATATTATGAAATATATAAATAAATAAAAAATATCATTACTCATATTACATGTCCCTCAGATATTCTGAAAAAGAAGAAAAGAAAAATAGAGTGAAAATAACAATAATTGATTATTAAGCGATTGAGGTAAATTCNGAGTGAAAATAACAAGAATTGATTATTAAGCGATTGAGGTAAATTCCAATCCAGTCAATGTGTGCCTTGCTAATCAAACATTACAACTGTTTTTGGTTGACTTTTCATGGATAAGAATAAACTAAATTCAAGGTAATTAAATTATAAATTTCCACATGGCCAAACCAAAAAATGTTAAGTTTCCAAAACGCCGTCCTCTTTTGTAGCTTATCGAGTCCCTGTACCCTGCTTCCAAAGGAAACTTACAAATAGTCAAATACTACTTTATAGCACCTTCCTTACTCTCTAAACTTACAAATAATTTATTTTATTTTAAAGCCAAAATATGTGGTAGGTTTAAATAAAAACTTACTTACATAAAGATTATTTTACCTACTAAGAAAAGACTATTAATAATAAAATTTAAACATTAAACATCAACCAACTCTTATTCACATGATAAGATTAATGTTATGAGAAATAAATGAAAAAAACCAACATAGAGAATTAAAAGAGGTGCATGAAGAACTGCCCTATACAGTTTTCTTTCTATAAAATAGTGAGATACTATCCCCGAAAACGTACCTGGAAAATCTGCCCCCTTAGTATTTTATCTCTCCCCTGAATTGACTCCTACTTTATGTGGAAACCGTATACAAGAAACAAAGCCAGAGAGGAGGGGAGCTGACTCTTGTGATCTCCATCTCTCTCTATACCTTACATGCATAGAGGTTATGCTGTATGGGACATGGTTAGAATAATCAAACACAACATATTTTCCATTTTCTGCAGTTGAGCTTTCTCTGTCGCTGTTTGGCATAGTCAACATGCAAATGTATCAGACTGAAATTCTCATGGTTTAAGGGCAATTTCATTTTTGAAGATTTTCTTTGGTTGAATAAATTTTGGTTTATTACCCGATAGAGAGTGTGTGTGCGTGAGAGAGAGAGAGGGAGTTCTTGAGAATTGTAGAAAGCAGAGGAAGTGATGAAGAACCAAGAGCAAGCTCGGAGCCTGTTCGGAATTTCGCTCTCAGACAGACCCAAATGGCAACAATTCCTCATTTGCTCTTCTGGGTTCTTCTTTGGCTATCTCGTTAATGGCATCTGCGAGGTATCTATGTCCTGTTTCTTTTNTTTTTTTTTTTTTTTTTTTGTCTTGTTTCTGCTTAGTTACTGTAAAATCATAATATCACTTTGGAGTTTAGGCTTTCTGCAACTGGGTTGCTGAGAAAGGGACTATATGGGGAGAAAGAAAACAAAAAAATTTAGTTTTTTGGTTTGATTCTGTTTCTAGAAATGGTTGAATTTGATGGTTCTTTTTAGTTTCTTTAGTTGAATTGTCATTTTCCTGCATTTATTTTCCTCCTTTATTCTTAATCCATGCCTAAACAAATTTTTTGGCTCAAGGTATTGCTTCCTTTTGTCTTTCTCTGTTTCTGGGAATCCCATTGGAGATTTGGGCTTCAATTTTATATTGGTTCTATTCCTGCTTTCTAGGCGTTTGAATAATTGCAATTTTTGGTATATGAATATATCCTTCTAATTGACTTTGCATTTGCAATTAAATCTTTACCATTGCCTGATTTTCAGGAATACGTGTATAACAGGCTCCATTTTAGGTAGATTTCTTCATCTGGGTACTGTTTTATTTGTTCTTGATTTTGGGCTTTGATTGAGATAACACTTATTCATTTTAATGAAACGGGTGACTTGATTTCTTATTGCAGCTATGGTTGGTACTTCACATTTATTCAAGGATTTGTTTATCTGTTTCTGATTTACCTTCAAGGCTTCACAAGCAAGCAAATGGTGAACCCGTGGAAAACATATGTGAAACTTTCTGCTGTGCTTATGGGTTCCCATGGACTGACAAAGGGGTCTTTAGCTTTTCTCAATTATCCAGCACAGATCATGTTCAAATCCACAAAGGTAAGAGACAAAAATGCACATGGGAAGCAAGCATCTTTCATATGATTTTCTTAACTATCCCTATTTAGAAAAAAAAAATCCATTCTTGACTAATCATAATTAAAACACCTTCAATGTGTTTGATGTTATACCAGAGCTAGCTAGTTACTGGGAATCTGATTACCCCCATTAAGGGGAATATACCATATGTTGGGTGGATGCTATTTATTTTTTTCACATTTATGGGTCTAATGCCTCCAAATTAGCTGACTTAGTTAAGGGATTCTTGCTTGATTGCTGTTTTCTAAAGCTGATGATTGAACCTTTGGCATATTCAAATGTAATGGGGATTCAATTTTGGTTCATTAGGTTCTGCCAGTGATGATAATGGGTGCCTTCATACCGGGCCTAAGACGGAAATACCCATTTCATGAATATGTATCTGCACTACTTTTGGTGGTGGGTTTGATCCTATTCACTCTAGCAGATGCACAAACATCACCCAATTTCAGTGTAATTGGTGTGCTAATGATTTCGGGTGCGTTGGTCATGGATTCCTTTCTGGGTAATCTGCAAGAAGCAATCTTCACTATGAATCCTGAAACCACACAGGTGATCTCAATGTCTTCATAATTCCTAATGTACTCTTCCATGTGAAAAAGAGGCATTCATGTCAAAATTGTGACTGAAACTATTACTCATAGCAGCGCATTAAATTCTTTACTTTGTTTACCTTTATCCCCCGCAGATGGAGATGCTTTTCTGCTCTACTGTAGTGGGTTTGCCTTTCTTGATTCCACCCATGCTTTTTACAGGAGAATTATTCAGAGCATGGAATTCATGTTCACAGGTAAATTAGAACAACTAGTACTTTTTCAACGCTGCACATGCTTGCTTCAATAGCTAGCTTCTTAAGAGAGCTACTTCTTTTCTGTTTCTTGCAGCATCTATATGTGTATGGTGTTTTAGTGTTTGAAGCAATGGCCACTTTCATCGGCCAAGTCTCTGTCCTCTCTCTCATTGCAATTTTTGGTGCTGCCACTACAGCCATGGTAAATTTCTCTCACAAGCTTTACCTGCTTCCATTATGTCAAGTTTGGACCATTATAGAAAAACTCAAACGCCTAACGTAAAGTCTCATTTGTAGCCTTAACTATCTCTAGCGGTTGGCATGTGAAGAAACAAGTGCCATAGGGTTTAAATGCTATTAAATGAACAAGAATTCAAAGATGGTTTGATATATTGAAATAGTTCGAATTTTGAACTTATATTCAAATCTCTGTCATAGGATCATATGGCACCTTCTCGGGTCATAGGACCATAACGTTAAATAAGACCATTTGAACTCAGATTTTGTCAACTGTGACGTTTGTGGAGGTCACATTATGTTTCCATTTTATAGTATTGACTTAATTTTGTTCTGTCTTCAATGAATTTTATCACAGATAACAACAGCAAGAAAGGCAGTGACATTGCTGCTATCATACATGATATTTACAAAACCATTGACAGAGCAGCATGGGAGTGGACTTCTACTAATAGCAATGGGGATCATATTGAAGATGTTGCCAGAGAACAAACCCAGCAAGAGGGCCTCGATCTCTTCTGCTAGTGCCAATGTTGCAAAGCCTTCAAGTAATGAAGAGTTAAAGACAAAACCAGAATATGAAGAAGAAGATGAAGAAAAAAGGCCATTAGTCTAATTACAACTCTTCTGTCTATTGCAATTTGATTTCTTTTGTCTATTTTTTTATTTTATTTTTGCGTTATTTTGTCAATGTCAATCATCCTAAAGGAAAAAGTAATGAATAATTTCCTGCCAAATATGCATTTTATTTGTACACCTTACATTATCACTGGCAATATTGTTTTCCTTCATATTAAGATTCTCACTTAACACCCCAAAAAAATTAAAATACAGTCCAAGATATGAGGATTCCACCTAGAGTTTGTTCCAAGAATGAAGATTGAATTGATGAAGGAGGAATGAAAAATTAATAATCAGAAATAAAAATAAGAGAAAATATCCAAAACATTAATTAAATGGTAAAATTGAAATAATTTATATCGAAGAGTTATTAAAATATGCAATAAGAATTAATAATTATGATTAATCATAAAACTTTATGATCATTTCTTATATTAATTCGTTTATTTTATATTTATTTTTATTTCACTTGATAATACATCAAGATGATTATCCATGTCAACAAAAGAAAATGATTATCTCGTTTTACAACAAAGCCATTTTTATTAAAAAATTACTGTATTTACAATAAACCCAGAAGGAAATTATTGCATTTTGCAATGAAAATTCCTTTTTTTTTTTAAAAAAAAAAAACTACGTGGGGCTTTTTCTAATTAAAAAAAGCTTCCTTTAAAAAAGAAAAACTAAAGCCACGTGGTGACCACGCGCTCAAGGACACATGTTTAGTAGTCTCTGTGCAATAGAATCACAACAGCCGAAAATAACACGTGTGGACGTAGTGGCATGCAAGGCGACGTGGCACCAAGATTCGCTCTTTCTCTTCCTGCAGCAGCCAGCAGCAGTGTGTGCCGTGTCTCTCTCTTTCTCACTTTTCACTTTTCCATTTTTATCCTTCCATTCATTTAATTTAAAACCTCCCTCTGACTCTGTACATCAGGGTCACACTGTGAAAACATAAAAAGTAAAATCAAACTCATACAATTCACCGCTTTCACAGATTTTTTTTTTTTTGAAAAAAGTTAANTTTTGAAAAAGGTTAACTAGTAATGGGTGAGAGCGGTGGCGGCGCCACCACAACCACAAGGTTGCTCCTGGCGGAGGAGGGTGGTGGTGGTGGTAACGTAGATGTAGAAGGGAATAGAGAAAGGCCAAAAGAGCCATGGGGAGGAGAATTTGCAAAGAGCATAGTGTATGCAGGACTTGATGCCATTATCACTTGCTTCTCTCTCATTTCCTCCATCTCAGCTAGTCATCGTTCCTCTGGTATGTCTACTCTTTCCTTTTCTTTTTTTCCTTTTTGTTTCTCACTATTCAATCCATTTTAGAATTTCAAATATTTTATGTAAATTTGTAAGACAATTATTTTTCTCCTAATTAACTAGGCTCTTAATTATTTTTTTTATAATTTCATTCCATCATTTTTCTGAATGAGTTTAGCTCTAGTTCATCACTTTTTTTTAACATAGTAAAGTATGTGTGTCAATATGTGTTTGAGCTCTAGTTCATCACTCTTGAATCCACTCTTTATTTTGTTGCTTTTGAAAGTATACTTTTCTCTAGTTATTGATATTAATCTTATATTTGTAATTTACAAGTAACTTCAGAAACTTGGATAGAAATGTCAATTTGTTGTTTTTGGCCATAGGAAGTGTCAAATTTTCCAATCTAGTTAGCTAAGGCTCATGGTGTGGTTATTGGGATCATTATAAAATACAATGTATACCTTGTAAAAGTAGAGTGTTTATGCAGGTGCAATAGCAACAATTTATAGCTTATCCTATGTAAAGTTTATCAAACTAACTAGAATGCCACACTGTGTTGATACTTGACAGTGGATGTGCTGGTTCTTGGGTTTGCAAACCTGGTGGCAGATGCAATATCAATGGGGCTTGGAGACTATGTATCTAGTAGCACCGAGCAGGATGTGGTTGCTAAGGAAAGGTTAGTGACAGAATGGGATGTAATAAATCATAGGGGCAGTGAGCAAGTGCATTTAATTGAACACTATCAATCCCTTGGCATGGACATCAATGATGCAACTACGGTATGTATGAGACAATCTTGCAATTTGATGTATAGTGAGAAGTTTGAGGTAGCATTGCATTTTGTTTCAATTATACTTAATTTAGGATTTGTATCTGGTCATATTGCATGCATGACTCGTGTTGAGAGAAAATGCTTACATGATACTATATTGTCAACAGTTCATATGAGCATTTAAATGAGTCTAAACCGAACATGAGTAATGTAATATAACCGGATTCAAATCCCTTATTTTATCTTTTGAGATTGGACTTTTATGTCAAAAAGTACTGCTACTTACGGAACCAATGCATTCACAACTTTTTATGATATATAAGTTGTGTATGTAGCATTAATTTGCATCAAATTGCAAAGAAATTTACTGAATTTAGTTACTTGGTGTAAGGTTGTGGACATATTTGCAAAATACAAGGACATCTTGGTGGACCAGAAAATGGCAGCTGACAAGGGAATGCTACCAGCAGAGCAAGAAGTGAAGACGTGGAAGAATGGCCTTGTCACCTTTGCATCCTTCAATGTCTTTGGCTTTACTCCTCTGCTCTCTTTTATCGTTCTCATACCATTTACAGACAGTGACTCTGTCAAGTTCATTGGAGCTTGCATCGTTTCTGCGCTTGCTCTTGCTGTTCTTGGGATAGCAAAGGCTAAGATTGGACGTCAAAACTATATGTTCTCTGCTGCTATCACTGTCTTCAATGGTGCTGTGGCTGCCACTGCTGCTTATACGCTTGGATGGGCACTGAAGCATGTGGCAGGCTTAGAAGAATAAACAATCTAGAGTTGAAAAAGACAATGGGGAATTCTTGATTTCCCTTTTGACAACTTTTTTGGCAATGTATATATTGGTATCAAAATGCATATCAAAACGTCCAAATGTTACTTTTCTAATGGTTATTTGAGGATACCTTATCAAACTGTTCAGAATTCTTAAAACTGAAGCAGAACATCCCTAAAGTTGAACATGCTTATCTAAAATTTCTATTAGCAGTTGCCTCTAGTCAAAACCAAAACAATAATAATAAGCATCAAAGGGTATACTTCAAAAACAAAGGGCATTTCAGTTTATATAGTGCCAATTAAAATGATAACAAGTCACTTTCACAATTTAGAACAGGGTAAATGCTCTTGTGAGGAATATTTATGAATTTTATAACAAACCAACTTCTAAGACAATTCCCATGTAGAATATTAGTTTCTTGTACAATTGCTGATTTCAATCAAACAGTTCAATCTACAAATAATGGATTTAAATGTTCATCCAACCATGAATAATGTGGTCGAGTCAACTTATAAGTTAGACATATGAAATAAAAAAAGAAAATGAATTACAGAAATCGTCCTTAGAGCTTATAAGTTCTTTGTTTGAATCTGTCGAATCTGAAATTGTAAAAAATTAAGAAAAAGATTAATTGTGCTTCCGTAAATTATATTTTCTTGCAGTTGTAGAGATTGTGATTGAGTTCTCTCCATTTTCTGGAAGCATATTGTGGTGGGCCTGTCCCAGGGCCCAAATATACCTGGCCCGGAGGAAGCATTGGCCCAATAAAGCAGATGAAACACCGGGTCACCCGTCATTTGTTACGGGCGACCCAATAACCCATCCTGGGTAAAACGTAATGCTCAGGTTTGTTTTCCTATAAATAGCCCATGACACTCAAAGGTTAAAGGACTGGCTTTTTGAAATATCACACTATTAAGCTCAAACTATACTGATTTGATCTTCGGAGCCCGGAAATAAAACACCGGTCCGCGTTTCAGGTAACCATTGAGCAATCGACCTTGGAGACATCCCAACCTCGACTCAGACCGACCTCGACTTGGACCGACCTTATCAACTCGGGCATCGTCATTTGGCGCCGTCTGTGGGAAACGAAGCTTTTCCAACACCTACAAATCTCATTGGCTGATCCTGAGTCCAACATCATGGGCACCAACGCCCCACCTACCCCTGGCGTTCCACTCACTCCTGTTCGGGAGCGTCAAACCACTCCCCCCAGGGGCAACCAGCCTTTGGGCAACTTGGAGACAATTTGTGAAACTCCCCTTGGAGAACTCCGCCCTGAACAAGTAGGCGACACTTTGCAATGCCTTTTGCAAGAAATTCAAAACCTCAAACGGGAAAGGGCGGAAGATAAAGCCGAAATAGCTGACTTCAGAAGAAAGCAAGACTCTTCGAAGACCGAACGCACTGACAATACTCCGCTGTACCGACCTTCCGCCGAGACAATAGGCAGTGGTTCAAATTATGTAAGTAGCCGGCCAGGAACCTTCCGGACCAACCCCGAAACCTCTTTTCACTCACGAAGAGACAGTTTCCCCTACCAAGAAGGCTCCCCTGGGCCCTCTCAGGCTAGTCCGGAAAAACAGAGAAAAGTAGGCCGACATCCGTTTACCCAGCCTATCATAAACTATCCAGTACCAGTTGGTTTCCGATTACCCCAGCTCGAGCCTTTCGATGGCTCCTCTGATCCTAGAGAGCATTTAGAAAACTTCAACTCTATTATGCTCCTAAGCGGATCGACAGATGAAGTTATGTGCCGGACTTTTCCCACTACCTTACGTCGGGCAGCCCTCCAATGGTTCTCAAATCTCCCTTCAAACAACATCTCTAACTTCAGTCAAATGTCCAAACTCTTAATAGCCCGTTTTTCCACTAGTATAACCCATCAACGCTCCTCTGCCATTTTGGCTACCCTCAAGCAAGGGGAACTGGAATCCTTGAAAGACTACATGAATCGTTACACCAAGCTCTCTCTGCAAGTTCGGGACCTAACCGATTCGGTGACAATGCATGCCATTCAGGCCGGACTCCGACCTGGTCGTCTACACGAGCAATTGACTCTTGACCCTCCAGAAAACCTGTCGCAGCTTCTGACTATAACCTCCAAGCACATAAACTTAGAAGAAGTATTGGGGGAATCAGACAAAAACAAGAAAGACAAAAAGCCTTCGGACGACCGCAAGGCAGGTCGGAAAGACAAATCCCCTGTCCGTCCCCGATTTGAGTCATTTACCCCCTTGAATCAATCGAAGGCTCGGATACTCGAGGAAATCTGTCAGACCAAATTAGCCCAACTCCCACAACCAAAAGGCGACGTAGGAGCAGACAAAGAAAAGTATTGTGCTTTCCACCAAGGTCGGGGTCATGATACCAACGATTGTCGGCATCTTCGTAACCTCATCGAAGACTTGCTCCGAAGAGGTTATTTGCAGAAATTCCGGGCTGAGAACTCTATCTCCACCCCAAAGCAGCGGAGCAGGGATAGCCAATACCCGTCAAGGTCTCCTCAGAGGAATTCGACTCTAAGGCCGCGAAGGCAGAGAAGCCGGTCCCCTTCTCGTCGACAACCTCCTCCCACTGAGGACCCAAGGCACAACGCCGCAGGAACAATAAATACCATTGCAGGAGGATTCGCAGGAGGAGGGGTATCAAAATCTTCTAGAAAAAGGCATGAGCGGGCCGCAGCCAGATACAAAAGAGAAATTCTTCACACTACTAGTTTATCTCGGGGAAATAAGGATATCGCAGTTATATCTTTCTCGGATAATGACTACGCGAGCATTGATCAAGATCACGATGACCCCGTAGTCATAACTTGCTACGTGGCGAACTACGAGATTCGCAAAGTACTAATCGACCAGGGAAGTTCGGCCGACGTTCTTTTTTACTGAACGTTTCAGAAGCTCGGTATACCAAAATCCGACCTAGAGTACTACCCCGGAACCCTCATCGGATTCTCAGGAACCCAGGTTGAAGTCAAAGGAACTATTACCTTGCGAGTCACCATAGGGGAGTACCCCGACCTCGCCAACGCAACGGTCAGATTTTTGGTGGTAGAATGTCCGTCCGCGTATAATTTAATCTTTGGCCGACCTTCTCTTAACTCCTTAGAGGCCATCGTTTCCACCAGGCACCTCTTGCTAAAATTCCCGACCCAGTCAGGCAAGGTAGGTCAAGCGCGGGGAGACCAGCTTTTGGGCCGAACGTGCTATAACATCAGTCTCGCTATAGACTATTCTCCACCTCCGGCCAGCCAGGTAGCAAACCAAAGTAAAGCAAGCGCTCAAGTCCCCATTCAAGAGCTCGATAATAGAGAACTAACAGCTGCACTGCGCCCAGAACCTCAAGGGGATTTAAAATCTTTCCAGGTCGGATCAAATGAAAATCAAACGATTCAGATAGGATCCTCCATGCCCCCGGGAAAAATCAAGAGACTTACCGACCTTCTAGCAGCCAACGCCGATTTATTCGCTTGGACGGCCTTGGACATACCAGGTATTGATCCAAGTTTTATCTGCCATAAGCTTGCTATAAATCCAAATGCAAAACCTGTTTCCCAGAAAAAGCAAGTCGTTGGCCCCGAGAAGCAGAAAGTAATTCAAGAAGAAGTGCGAAAATTGCTCGATGCCGGTTTTATCAGGGAAATACCTTATGCGACCTGGCTTTCTAACGTCGTCATGGTCAGAAAACCAAACGGAAAATGGCGAATGTGTGTGAATTTCTCCGACCTCAATAAAGCTTGTCCCAAAGATCCATATCCGCTCCCTAGCATCGACAAACTTGTTGACGAGGCTTCAGGATACAAATTCTTAAGTTTTATGGACGCCTACTCTGGTTACAATTAAATCAAAATGCATCCCAACGATGAGGATAAGACAACGTTCATTACTGAGAAGGCCATATACTGCTATACGGTAATGCCATTTGGTCTTAAGAACGCTGGGGCAACTTATCAGAGGTTGATAGATCAGGTCCTAAAAAACCAAATCGGTAAAAATGTAGAAGTCTATGTCGATGATATACTCGTCAAATCCAACACAGATGATGAACACATAGCACATTTAGAGGAAGCATTTCACGAGCTCCGGCGCCACAACATGCGACTAAATCCTTCTAAATGTGCTTTCGGAGTCGAAGCCGGGAAATTCTTGGGTTTCATGCTCACGCACCAGGGCATCGAAGCAAACCCAGATAAGTGTCAAGCCATCATAACCATGGAACCGCCAAAAACCATTCGCGAAGTCCAAAGACTCGCGGGAAGAATTGCCGCCCTGTCCAGATTTATGTCCAGGTCAGCTGACAAAGCACTCCCTTTCTTCAAAGCACTCAAAAAAATTAAACACTTCCAATGGACAGAAGAATGCCAGCAGACTTTTAGTCAATTGAAAGAATACTTAAGCCGCCCGCCCATTCTTTCTAAACCAAAGGCAGGGGAAGCACTGTTTCTGTACTTAGCCAGCAGTCATCAGGAAGTGAGCTCGACCCTAGTCCGAGAAGAAGCAAACTCACAGTACCCCGTATACTACACGAGTCATGCCTTACAAGCCTCCGAACTTAAATATCGAAAGATTGAAAAACTTGTTTATGCTTTCCTCCTCTCTGCACGACGTTTGCGACCATACTTTCAGAATCACATCATAACTGTCCGTACTGATCAACCGATCCGGCAAATACTCCAGAAACCCGACCTAGCAGGTCATATGCTTGGATGGTCTGTGGAACTCTCCGAGCACACAATTAACTACGAACGAAGGGGAGCGATCAAAGCCCAAGCCCTTGCCGACTTCATAGTCGAACTCACCCGACCTAAAAGCCCCTCCTCCGACCCGAAAAAACAACCCGCATGGATACTCTCGGTCGACGGATCTTCTAACTCCAAAGGAGGAGAGGCAGGAATAGTGGTCGAAGGACCAGAAGGAATACTGATCGAACAGTCTCTACATTTTGATTTCCCAGTTTCTAACAATCAAGCAGAGTATAAGACGCTCATAGCCGGCCTACTTTTAGCTCTAGAGCTAGGTGCCCAAACTCTCAAAATCCAAATCGACTCGCAGTTGGTCGCTAGTCAAATAAAGGGGGAATACCAAGCCAAAGACCCACAAATGGTTAAGTATCTAGAAAAAGTGAAAACCTGCATGGATAGCTTTAAAATAGCAGAAATACATCACATTTCGCGAGCAGAAAACGCACGAGCTGACATACTGTCCAAACTTGCCAGTAGTAAAAAACCCGGACACAATCAAACGGTCATACAAGAAACCCTCTTTCATCCAAGCATCGTGCATGATGAAATAAGCGTTCTAGATAAAGAACCGATGAATTGGATGACCCCTATTATCCATTACCTCAAAACAGAAATTCTACCTCAGCAGAAAATCGATGCTCGGAAATTACGAAGAATCGCATGCAACTATTGCTTAGAAAACGGCATCCTCTATAAACGTAGATATTATACCCCACTCTTGAAATGTCTGGCCCCAGAGCACTCCCTCTACGTCTTGCAGGAAATCCACCTTGGCATATGCGGTCATCACATAGGAGCACGTTCCTTGGCAACCAAAACCCTTCGATCAGGCTACTATTGGCCAACCTTGCGGGCTGATTCTGCAGAGCTTGTCAAAAAATGCGACAAATGCCAAAAGTTCGCGCATATCCACCAGGTCCCGTCATCCGACCTGTCCACCACGGTTGAACCTTGGCCATTCTGCCGATGGGGCCTCGACCTCTTAGGTCCTTTCCCCATAGCGGCAGGACAAAAGAAATACTTAATTGTCGCAATAGACTATTTTTCTAAATGGATTGAGGCAGAACCTTTGGCCAAAATCACAGCCAAGAATGCTAAAAAATTCCTCCAAACCTTTATCATTTGCAGATTCGGAATTCCGCATACAATAACAACGGACAATGGAACCCAGTTCACCGATCAGGGATTCCGATCTTTTTGCACCGACTTGAAAATACGGCTAAATTTCACTTCGGTTGAACATCCTCAAGCTAATGGACAAGTTGAAGCAGCAAATCGGATAATTTTGGATGGGCTGAAAAAGAGATTGAATCACACCAAGGGCAACTGGACGGAAGAGCTCCCATGGGTATTATGGTCTTATCGAACAACATCTCAGACCTCAACTAAAGAATCGCCTTATAAACTCACGTATGGGGCTGAAGCAATAATACCCGTTGAAGTCGGAGAACCGAGCTTCAGGAGAGAACACTTCAACGAAGACCAGAACCAAGAGGCGATGTGCACAAACCTGGAGCTACTCGATGAAGAAAGAGAAAAGGCGAAACTCAGAATGTTAGCATATAAAGAAAGAATCACCAAGTATTACAATGCGAAAGCCCGACCTAGGGATTTCAAACCAGGCGAACTCATCCTCCGAAAGGCTGCCATCACCAGAAAGCACCTCACAGAAGGCAAGCTGGCCCCCAACTGGGAAGGCCCATACAGAGTGCACGAGTCCCTTGGAAAGGGAGCATATAAGCTCCTAACAATGGAAGGAGTGCCGATCCCTCGAACTTGGAATGTAAACAACCTCCGTATATATGAAATATGATGTTTTGTTGTTTTGACAAACCGGTCTAAAACGTTTGTAACCTCCACCGCGAGTACAAACCGATCTAACGTAAAATGTTTGTAACCTCCACCGCGAGTACAAACCGATCTAAAATGTTTGTAACCTCCACCGCGAGTACAAACCGATCTAAAATGTTTGTAACCTCCACCGCAAATGCAAACCGATCTAAAAATAACGTTTTTGTAACCTCTACAAGTTCAAACCGATCTAAAAAACTTGCCACCTGTTGCGAGTTCAATTATGATTTAAACAAATCCACCCCCATGAGTACCGTTGAGCATTCAACAGATAGGTCTTACTTATTTTCTATTTTATTTTCCGATCATAAAAATCTTCTTTCAAAATTAGAGTCAGATCGATTTCTTACCTTTGTTAAAATTAACAAAAGAAACCCATCGTAATAATGTAAAAATAAAATCAAAATCATTAAAAGACAGACTTGAGCAAATGGTTAAAAAAGTCGGAACCTGTTCATTCATTATGTTCAAAGAGAAATTGCAAAATGATGTCAAAAAATAAATTACATCAGTCACCCCCCCCCCCCCCCCCCCCCCCCCCNAATTTCATCTTCACCCTCGGAGGGGGTATCATAATTTTCTAGAGAGATCTCGAGCTGAAGAGCTGCATCTTCTCCTTCGACCTCCTCACCCTCGCTCTCATCAACCAGCTGACCATCTTTTATTTTCTTAAAATAATCCATATGGTCCCTGTTGAGATCGGAGAATTGCAACCTCGCCTGAGCAACAGCATGGTCAAAACCTTCCTTAAAGGCGGTAGCGTAGTTTTGCCTAATTTGAAGCTCGGCGCGGTCCCTCTGTCTCAGCTTCGATTGACGAGTCCGAGTGATTCGGCGAGTCATTTTGTCCCGCAGCTCGACCTCTCTCTTCTGCACCTCTTTGGCCAGAGATAGAGTTCGTTCTATCTCTCTGGTGCTCGCCTCATGGCGATCTTCCAGCTCTTTAATATCAAGGCGGAGTTGTCTATTCTCCTCCTCGACCTTGTCCCGGGCTTCCAGGGCAGGAGCCAGCTGCTGAATTTCTAGGTTTTCCTTCTCCTCCCTTAGAAGCCAGTTCTCATCCTCCGCCTTCTTTAGAGCTTCCAGAGCCGAATCTTTTTCGACCCGGAGCATTTCTTCCTCGTCCTGTAGCTTCTGAAGGGCGGCGAGATCTCCCAGTCTTTTTTGTACCCCTCGAATAGCAGCGAGGTCTCGGGTAGCATTGGCGAGGATGTACTTCAGCAGCTGGTCAACCGACGATTGGTCGACCCTCTCCACATCGGACGCCGGTATGATAGAGTCCACCCTATCCTGAACAGGAAACAGGGTATTCCACAATGAGTGGCTGGCATGGGTATCATCACCGGTCAGAGCGACGAAAAATAAATCAAGAGGTTTGACCTCAGCTGGGGCTTCCTGTCGAAGCCGGCTTGGCGTTTCTTGTCGGGCCCAATTAGATGAGGAACCAGCTCGGGCAGTCTCCTGGTGAGAGGGCTTGTGTTTTTTAGACCCACGCTCTCCCCGGTTTCTTCGCCTAAGATCCGCAGCTGGATCCTCCTCCATTGGACGTTTCCCCCGGGCCCGGTCTGCCGGGACCACAGTCACCGGCTCAGCTGCAATGGCCCTACCAGGGTGAGGCGCAGGCGCCGAGATTTCCTCCACATCTCGGATAACCGGGCCGCCTCTAGGAACGACCCCACCGAACTTCGCCAGTGTAGACAGCCTCACCATCTCTTCCTTGCTGATTCTTTTGTTTGCAAACACAAAGGAAGATTCGGTTAGCTACATCAGAAAACTCATGATAAAGGTAACACAGTAAACTATATACCGACCAATTAAATCTTTTGCTTTCAGCTTGACTTGGCTGGATTTGTTGTACGTTAGCTTGGAAATAATTCTTACTATGCGACGAGCTTCTGGATCGTACTCATCCATAGAGCGTGCTCGTCATTTATTTACATATCGGACCCACCTCAAAGGAAACCGGGGTTTCCCGTACTCATCCAAGAAAAAAGCCTTGTCCGGCCGAGGTACCCCATCGCAGGACGGAACCGTTACTCGGAAGAATTGATCCTTCCACCCCTTAGCCGATTCCTCAAATAGCTTCATTAAGCATAGTCGAGGTCGGCTAGCCACGTAAATAAATTCTTGATCGGAATCTTTCACGTCCTTTAAAGAAAAAAAATGAAAAAATACATCTACCCGGGGGTCTACTGTTAACAGCACGCACATATTCTGAAAGGCGCGAAGAAATCCCCACCCGTTAGAATGAAGTTGTGAAGGAGCGGCATTTATTGTTCGGAAAAAGTCCATTTCAAATTCAGTCAAAGGAAGCTCGGCTCTAGCCCTATCCATGTATGCCAGGTTGAAAACAAAAAAATTATTATGAGGGCAGTTCTCACAAACCGGCGACCCCCTAGGGGAGGCCTCTAAATCAAAATGGTGGCAGTTCCAGTCTATTTCTGGAAAATTATTTTTTAAGTTTTCTATGTCCCTAGGGCGAATAGAGGATTTAGTAGTCCTAATCGGAAAACTAGCAAAAAAAGGAACAGACGGTTGAGAAGAAGAAACCCCAGCACCATTCCCCCTAGAGCATTCTGGATTATCTCTTCCCGAAGATCCCATTTTGTGAAAGAAAAACAACTCACCAGGCGAGGATTTAGAACAGAGAAAGATTGGGTGGAAAAATCTACCTCTTCTTGCAAAACCGAGCTTCAGCTTGGTGAAGCGTGAGTCTTTAAAAGTTCACTCTAGTACTCTTCGACTTAGCCAAAATTTCAAAACTCCTTTTCGAAAACTTGGGCGAAATCAGAAGATTCTCTATTTATACTAACAGGCATCACTATCCATCCATCCACATCTCTTAAGATCCGACGGTCAGGGGAACGCCATAACAGACTCGGGAAGTACAAACGTCATATCTACAGCAGACTTCCCGTCTCGAGACACGCGATTGCCAGCGGCCATCATTACCCCCATATTGGAAATACCAATAATAAATGTACGCGTTGCAGGCCAGGAGATGAAAAGACGACGACAAGAAGTATTTTTTATACCGACCTACAGCTCGGAGATCTTATAACTCTCCGAGCTCTTGAGGGGCAAGTGTGGTGGGCCTGTCCCAAGGCCCAAATATACCTGGCCCGGAGGAAGCATTGGCCCAATAAAGCAGATGAAGCACCGGGTCACCCGTCATTTGTTATGGGCGACCCAATAACCCATCCTGGGTAAAACGTAATGCTCAGGTTTGTTTTCCTATAAATAGCCCCTGACACTCAAAGGTTAAAGGACTGGCTTTTTGAAATATCACACTATTAAGCTCAAACTATACTGATTTGATCTTCGGAGCCCGGAAATAAAACACCGGTCCGCGTTTCAGGTAACCATTGAGCAATCGACCTTAGAGACATCCCGACCTCGACTCAGACCGACATCGACTTGGACCGACCTTATCAACTCGGGCATCGTCACATATAGTCTGGATCATGAAAACAGTTCACGTCGTCACTTAAATCTTCATCTATCCATTGAGACCAATCCACATCACTATCTATGTCCCATGACAACTCCTTATGCTTCACCATGTTGTTAACCTTGTCAACCAGATTTAGCAGTATCTTATGGTTCAAAACTTCATAGTCCCTGCATAATTCACAAGCAATGTTATTAAACACAGAATCAATATGAAAATTCATTCATTTTTTTTTTGTGCGTGAATGTANTTATGATATATAGTTGTGTATGTAGCATTAATTTGCATCAAATTGCAAAGAAATTTACTGAATTTAGTTACTTGGTGTAAGGTTGTGGACATATTTATGTCCCATGACAACTCCTTATGCTTCACCATGTTGTTAACCTTGTCAACCAGATTTAGCAGTATCTTATGGTTCAAAACTTCATAGTCCCTGCATAATTCACAAGCAATGTTATTAAACACAGAATCAATATGAAAATTCATTCATTTTTTTTTTGTGCGTGAATGTACACCTACCTGTATGTGAAAATGGCATATAAAAGCCAAGCTGAAGCAATTAGCATGAAGGCTGATCTGATCATACTTACAATTAAGGTTTGCTGCTCAATGTTATCATTAATGAAATAAAGAATGGATATTTCCATGATAAGAGTAGCAAAGAGTCCTGTACACAAATTGTTTATATCCAATGACATTAGCCAATGATGCTTCAAAGTTTTTGAACTAGAAAGTACGAAGAGAAGGATTGGTATGCATACCAAGATATAGCCATGGCCTAACATTGTATGTTTGCTTTGTGCTGGTGAACATGTAGATGACAAACATTGATAAGAAATAGATGAAGAAAGATTTGATTGTTCTTGATTCCAGCAACATGGCATTTTGCAAAGCGAAAAGCTTATCTAAAGCAACAAACATGCTAGCTTGCTTTGACTCAAAGGATTCCTGTGAACAAAAAATGGAGATTGCAGATGAGAAAATCATCAAGATATTGATATGAGTAATCACTATATCTGAAAGAAGTTGCAAACCTGGGCAGCCAAAATTGTATTTGAATTGTCCATTAAACGATCATGAAGTTGCTGAAGCTGATTCTGACGCTGAAAAAGCTCTTCTTGTTGCCTGTGGCCATATTCAGCAATATGTTGCAGGATTTTACTATAGTACAATTACAACAATGAAATCAATGCATTTTCTTCTCAAATATTCTTTCAACTTATATTGAAAACAGTTAAATTGTGTACTTGATCTCTTCTTGTGCTTTTGATTGAAACTTATTTAATGACTTTATACCTTCAAGTGCCATGGATTGTCCATCTAGAAGTTTCTGCTGCTTATCTAAGGAAATCTCAGTGTTATTCCCAATATATTCAGTACTGCTTTTCAAGCTTTGCATTTGTAATGACATTTCATCTCCAACCCTATTTACCTCCTCCTGAATATCCATGGTTTCATCTCTTAACTTCTCAACTTCTTGGCCCAAATAATTGTGAGAGTCCTTAAGCATTGCCACTCCATTCTCCAAATTTTTCTTCATTTCCTCTTGCTTTTCCTCAAGCTGTGTTTGGGAGGCTGCGATTTTTCTGGTTTGCTCATAAACACTCTCTGAATGCCTCAACACAACACCCATGTCATCTTCAACACTCTTAGTAGTTCGAGAAACTTGTTGCAGGCTAATATCAATCAAATTCACAGAATCATGAATCTGATTTGAAGCCTGCAATATGTATTCTTGATTCTCATTTATGCTCTCTAACTTGTCCACCACATACTGAGCTGAACTTTTCAACTCAGTCACAATCCTCTCAGTATCACGATTGAATGCATGAGCCCTATAAATGAAAATAAAAATAAAAATCAAGTTAACTCTCATTGGAATGTGACAAACAAAGGTATTTGATCATCAGTCTAAGTTGCTAAACTAAAGATTTAGTAAAGAGCACTAAAAAGTGTAAAATTGCTTTATGCTTTCAAATTAAAATTTTAGTGGGGGTTACGCTAACATTTCACTCAGTTAAACTCATATGATCTTATGTGTTTATAGTAATGTAGAAATTGTACAAATAAAACCACTTAAAATATCCCATAAGACTTGCTTAGCAAGAAATCACAATCTTTTTCAAAGAATTTACAAACTTGAACATCAAGAAAACTACCCAAAAAAAAAGTTGTGAGTGAAAGCCAACACAAAACAAGAGTTACACTCAGCTTTAGAAAAAAGAAAATTGCACTTAACTGTAAGTGACGGCAGATGGAGTTGGTTTCTAGGTAAAATTGGAGGTAGACTGCATGAGCAAGATCATCTAACCCTTTCAGGCACTTAGACATGGCAGATTCTGTGTCACAATGGGGAAAAGGGTTCCTGCCAGAGTCCCTTTGAAAACAATCACTGAGATGCCAAGCAAACCTTGATTTCTTGTCATCAACAGCCAAAATCTCTGAACACCCAGCAAACAGAAGCTGATAAGCATTTAACCAACATGAGTTTGAGCCCACTATTTTCTTCTTAGCATTCTCTGTCAATTCCATCCCCTTACGGTCATTGAAGCCCTCTATGGAGAATTCAGCAACAGAACTTCTTAAAGTTTCTTTGTCATCAGAAGAGGAAGACTCTTTAGATGATGAAAACCAACCCCACCATGATTCGCATCTTAATGAAAAGGATAGCATAACAAGAACAAGAAGAAGGTGACGATGATGATCCATTTTTTTAAATTTTATTTTCCTTTGATTGAATTAAACCTGCATCAAAAACAACCAAAAGAAAATCAATAAACTTTTTGCTGTGCTGCTCCGCATAAATGGAAAACTTTCTTTTATGGGGAATTTAAAGGCAAAATAACTTGGTCCGCAAGAAAGAAAAAAAGGCTTGGAAGACAACTTTTATTTTATTTTTGTTCAGCCTTTTCCAATATCCAATAAAATAATAAACATGTCACATCGTTGGATCATCATTCATTTACGGAATAAAAGGCCAAAATAATTTTTTTTTATTGTTCATAAAATTAAATAATAAAAAATGAAAGGTGAAATAAGCAGATTCAAATTACGTTCTTTCTTTTCCTTTTCCTTCTCTAATTATAAATATAAATTTTAAAATTTAGTTTCATATAGAAAACGTAAATATATTAAAACTGGTTAAATGTTGCTTCATTAAGCCTTTGAAATATATATCTATAGGCATGAACCCAGAAAACAATAAGAAGATGAAGAGTTAGCAAATGAGAATGAAGAAGAAGAAGGCACTGTTTGAAACAAAAGAATGACAAACAAAGTGAAGAAACGACACATAATAAAACAAATTAGCCTGTAATAATGCCACCATTGGAGTTCTTTATGCACTTCACATAGCTAGACAAAAGCAAATCAAATTATGACAAGAAATAAGAGACAGAGAAAGGGTAAGAAAGTGACCTGAACTGGGATTAAAGAGAGTCTCCTTTCACAGATTCTCTCGTTATGAAAATCAATTGGTAAACTTCATAGGCCATGGGAAGCAAAGCACAAAACTCTTGGATTGGAAAGGAAAGTAATAAAACGGTGCGTTTCCCTTCAAAATGGGCGCGAAACGGTTGGTGTCCGATTCTTACGTTTTCAATTACTGTTTTATCCTCCTGTTGTCTTGTGTTGCGGTCACTTGCTTGTGGGCATATCGTAATTAAGCATTTTTTCATCTGTGCAAGATTTACATTTTTCGAAACTGAATTAAAATGGAGTTTTCTTCTCACATAAAAAGAAAAAAAAAAGGATTTTCTTTTTCGGCAGACAGTATTTCCATAATTTTCAGCAAATTGTTGAATCTTGAATAATCTTTTTAATAATTTTTGAAAGTAATGATTTCAATAGAAAAATGTACAGGCTAAACAATGTATTTGCTTAAGTTCCAATATTACTCTTAAAAAAAAAACATTATTCAGTAAAATGTTTTTTAATACTTTGATGCTTTATTTACTGAAAAGAATTTATGGTGATTTCGGTGGAGTATTTCATAGATTTCTACTTTGTAAAAGGCAATAGAAAAACTATATATGATCTAATATTTATGGCGGTCATTAAAACCCATATTACAAAATTTCTATCTCTTTGATGAATTTCCCATAACAATATAGAAAGAATATGGATTTCACTAGTAAAAGAAACTCTTTTTCAGATATATTAGGGATACTTTTATTCTTAAGTTTTTGTAGAAAATCTCGAATAAATAATATTTATTATACTTGAATGGTTACATGTTAATTACAAAACTATTTTGATATATTCACCTAAAAAAATTATTATTGAGATATTAAAGTGAAATATTTTTTGTTAAAGAAAACGAATTTTGTGAATTTCTTCCATATTTTTAAATTCATCCCAACAATGGTGAAAATTTCGCAACATTTTACTAGAGATGTTCTCAAATATCTATTGGTTCAACTTCACTATTTTGCTAACACCATGAATCACACATGCCTCAGCAAGTTTGGACCTCTGCTTTTTTAACATATGCAATATTGCATCCAATATTGGGGAATAGAACACTTAACATTTACTCATGGTTCTTATGACCTGAGAAGGTGTTACCACTAGACTTGTGGGTCCTTGGCTACATGTTTCATTCAAAGTGCACAAAAGACAGAAAATAAATATCAAGTACACGAAAATGATATTTGTAGAAGGAAAGCGAAAGGAGACAGAAGAAGACAGTAAAGTTACATGGCTATTCATGAACAGTTAACTATCTTCATTCATTGATAGCTGCAGAGCATATTCAGCTTCTTTTAAGAATAAACGAGTTAGCCGCTTTTGCCCTTGCCGATATACTATAGCAGACCACTTGTTTCTACTCATCAACATGCGTTCCTCTGACTCATTTGTCGTTGTGCTGCAGCTGATACTAAGAAAATATTGGAAAGATAACAAAATAGAAAAGAAATATAAATCAAAAGAGATACACTCTTCTCCAAGGTAGTAGATCTCTTATTTAACTTATTCTAAAACAATTCATAGAATTAAGTGCACACTATAATCAGGGAAAATGATTCCTACCTTAGATTATTTTCGTACTGTTTGCTAATGCTATCTTCCAGCCTTTCAATAATGAGGGCCTTCCTGAGCAAATCATGGTCACTTTCCTCTGTCCCAGAACTCTCTTCAAGATCCATCAACCTGCATGCAGTGAAATTGTTAGCTATTGCACATAAGATATACATGCTCGCAACCTGGGAAAGTTTTATTTTGCTCAATAAATGAGGATGCAATATTGAATATAACATAGAATAGAAGTACACTCAAAATCATTTGCAGAGATTTAAGTTGCAAAAAGAAGCAAGCAGATTAGGAGTTAAAGGCTAAATATATGTAGGTTATACTCATCTATCAGCAATTACACTTGTTACATAGTTTCTGGTACTTACTTTGCATGAAGAAGATCAACAAGCAATTGCAGAGCTCCAGAATCGCCACAAGCCTCCCATACTGCAGAGCGGACATCAGTATCTGATAGTTCTCTCTTCCCTCCAGCTCCAACAAGCTTTAGAAAAGTATTATACTTAATTCATGTCAGATTCATAAGAAAATAAGTAACTTATCACTTTGCTTCTGTGTAGATGTAGTATATTACTATTATTTGATGCCCAATGTGTAGTCAACTTGAACCATGACAAAAGAAAAATGACAAGCAACACAGGGGGAACCAAAAGATGTTTCCTAGTAATACAAGTATGGTGACATGCTAAAACTACCAATGTTTCCTACCTTCTTGTTAAATACCATTAAATATTTATGATGTAATGCCTTAAATGTTTCTCACAGGATGTTTATGTTAGTGTTATTACTAGTACTTAAAAGCCATTAGTCAGATATGGCGCTCATCACGTCTCAAGAGTCTGCCCTTAATATACTACACCATTTGCCATTCTAACGGATTTCCATAACATGTTTTTGTTGAGGAGCATATAGGATAATGAGAATATGTACGTATATAATAAATTGAAAATCTGAGCAAGGAAGACAGGCCTCATTTCTTTCACCAGTTTCCTTAAAGAATTTATGATATCACATAGCAAGGTGAAGTCATTGACAATAAATGCTTTTGTTTAAAATAATATTAGATTTTGACAAACATTTTCTTTTTCAACGGATTGATTCATTCTGGATTTATGAATGAATCAATTCTAATGTTATGATACAATTGTTTTCTACATAACTAACATGAGATGTTAAAAAAAAACTGTACCTCCTCCAGAAGTGAGGAAACCTTGAAGAGCTCATTCTCCTGCATGCCTACTGTCCTCAAGGTAGTCATAAAATTCTCAGGAAAAACCAGCTTGTTTACGTAAGATGGCATCTTGCGTTGACCACTCCAACTATAGTTGCCAAATTGGTCATCCTTACGCTTCTTATTTTCTTCACCATTTACAGTGCCTACTGGAAAAAATCCATGATCCAGTAAACTTTTGGCTAAAAGACATCTCATTTCAGCCTTCTGCAAACATAAATCATAAAAAGAAAGCATGTTTCATGGAGAAAAACTTGAAGAGTAGAAAAAAGAATATAATAGGTGCCAAATCAATTATACTCTACATAAAAAAAACATACACACACACACACACACACAATAGGTTGAAAATGAATAATTAGCATACCTGTTCTTCAAGAAGCTGGCTTTTGGATTCTGAAAAAGGCATGGTATTAATTGCTTCTACTGGATAGTGGACCTGCAAGGACTCAGCATCACCGACAAGTTATTAATTCATGTCTAAATCAGTCCATGATACCCGTAATAAACTGAATCATAGCCCATGATAGATCAAATAATGGAAGCACAACAGCTGTACGCATAGACAAAAATAAGTGGGTCGGGTCAAAGTTTAAAGAATGTAATACATATATATACTTTGCTTTTAGTTCATCATAGGCTTACAATAATACAACATTCATATATTTTCTCATCACAATTAAATTTGTAATTTAAAAATTAATGGAGTCTGAAATCAACTAAGTAATTCAAATGAGAAGTAGTGGAATATGAAATTAATATCAAAACTCTTACATTGAAGAATTGAAACAGAAGGGAACATATTGGTAATATTTATAGTTATAAAACATGTTTGCATAATAAGTAACGATTGTTTTAATTTCTTTTTTAAAAGAAAGACTGCACGAGTCTTCTCACATGTATGATGGGGTCATCGATCATGAGCATTTTTATTTACTATTAAAATTAAATTTTACCTTAAAAATTATTTTTTATTGCTAAAATCAACACAGAAATGAAGATGGATGGATATTTTTTTTTTATCTTGTCAGTGATTAAGAAACACAGACAAGGCCGAGTTTCTTTCAGTTGAAATTGAATTATATCCTAAAACAATAAGAGGGGAATGAAATGTTAAAGAAATTTTTTATCATGGGTTCATAAAAGGTACATGCTAAGTCGAAGCCATTACCATGAGATACTCATCTGGGTTATCCTCAATAATGAAACCATACAGATACAGAAGTTCCTGCATCAAGTACAATATAATGAAAACCATGTAGTACTTGAAAGAAGCTTCAGAGAAACTAATAGCCGTTAACTAAAAGGAAGCTCTGCTGATTGGGTTTTTTTGCATGCTGTACAATCAATGCCAGCATATATTCAAATGTATTCATAATAGTACTATGAAAAATAATTCACAAATGGTGCATGTGGACTCAGAAAAGTGAAGAAAATCTCAGGGTAAGTCTTTCTTTGACTGCATACCCCTTCTGCATGTGGCATGAAACATTGATTGCCACTAAGAATGCAATTAAGACACAGTGAAAAAAAAAAGAAAAAAGTAAACAAGGAACCTCATGTACAATTGCAGAATTTAGGCAGAAGGATAAAATAGAAGTCACTATATGAGAGCAAATCCACACAAAAATGCATTGAATATCAATGTTTCCAGCATGCAGACACAAGCTTTGACGTTATCCACTACAACCTTGAAGTATACAAAGGACACAACTAAAGAGCGAGAATAAATACTAAATATGAAGAAAAAATTATGGTTGATGTAAGGGGCAACACATGCAAAACGCATAAACATTTTCAGCTTCAAAATATGCAGAAGTACAACGATAGTAATGCAGAAAATGGACACATTTTTTCTTTTCTATTTTCACCCCTTCTTTGATATTCTCCAAGGGACAAAAGAAAGATATTACCTCATTTCCTTTGTTGCCATAACTAATGGAAATTTCTCGATCAATCTGCAAGGGACTTTGCGCAGCTTTACAATTGAGAAAAAAGCTGAATTAAAGGATGGAGAATTTTTATTTTTTTTTAGAAAACTTTGGTGATCAAGCAACTTAAATGGAGAGTAACAGAAGAAAACAAAATTAGGTGATAGAAAAGAACTAGGAAAATCATAAATATAACTTATCAAGGACATGATTGCCATACTGAAAAAGCATAAAGAGAACTCTACCAGAAAGAAGGTACATGGAAAAGGGAACTCCTGTTATTGATCCAGTTCCATCAACTTCCCATGTTGCTACTGCCTTCAGATCTACATGGCCAATTAATCAAGGTAAATCATAAGAAAATTTTTGAGCATGTAGCAATCAAACACAATAGCTAACACCACTTGAACAAAGGACAAATAATGACCTTTTAACATCCAGGAAGTCAAGAAAGACAAACAACAGCAAAGACCCTAATTTAGTTGGTCTATGTAGAAGGTAATAAATAGGTTTTATTAATGAAATTTATTAATGTGTATAGATATTATTAAGGAACCAATAGTCCTAAAAGCTCAAGTTTGCAGGTGAAACCCATGAATGGGTTTTATATCTCTAACACACCTCCTCATGGGAAAGCCCTTTGGGCTTGAAGCATGGATGAAGCATAGGCTTACCATTATCTTATGCCAAAAGTTAATTTACTTCTACAATGGGGAATGACAAGGATCAAATTCTAGACTACTTGGTCATAGAGGCTTTCATACCATGCCAATGAATTGATTACTCTAAAAGGTTAAGTTGTTAGGCAAAGGCCAAAAATTGAGTTTTATCTTTAACAATATCGGAAGAAAAAATCAAAAACCAATCAATGGAGGAATAAAATGGAAAGAACTTCAAGAACAGACAGTGAAGAAATGACATATTAGCGTTTCAACCAACAGCTTACCATGGTTGCAAAAGTCAACGCCAGGGACAATACCCTCCACCCAAACAGTGTCTCCTTGCATCGTGCTATCTGCCATTTTACCAACTTGGCTATCAGATCCTTGAATGTGGCTTTCTGAAATAAAACTTGCCTACATTAGTATGACTATTGACTTTTAGATTCAAAAGACTAAATGAGGATCTCTCAAGTCAGTTGAATACATATCAGAGGGAAGAATTTTTGTAGAAACACAGTAAGAAAAAGGTGTAACTCACTTTTTTCATCATCTTCACCATTCATTGTACTCTTGAAACATCCGTTTGCTGGAATGCAACTGTCATTTACTTCTTGTATTTCTGGAAATACATAAGAATGAGGAAGAGGGATATTCATAGCACGGCTCCAGAATACTGAATTTGCCCTAGCATGAAGGTGGGTTTGCTGTTAGCCGCCAAGAATTAAAGCAATGAGAGTAGACATAGATATAGAGTGATCAATCATGTGGAGTAATTCAAAAGTTCATTAGAAGTACCTACCAAAGGAAATCTTCGAAGCACACCTCACTGAAAAACAGGTCAGACAGCAAGGAAGCAAATCAACATGTCAGTTTGAAAACATATCCTCTACTGAGAGATTACACATTTAATATAAGCAAAAATGAGCATGAACATGAAAAACGACATGATTAAAGTTACAAGCAAGATAATATTAACACCAGAAATGGCATGATATGAAACAGCTTACCAAATGCCAACTGGACCTATGTCTAGAAAATAAAGTAAATAACTTGAAGTTGACTATGACCAAAATAGAAGACAATATGAATGTGAGACTTGAGCATATGAAATTATTCTGACATTTTCACAAAGACTCCATCTTAGACAATTCCCTGAAAGACTTATCTTATAGCATACCAATGAAAAGATGACCCACATATGCATAATATGTCTGACTTATTAGGAAAAGATGATATGCTTTTAACGTTGTATGGGATACACACATTGAATTCCTAAAATGCTCAAGGCTTTTGTACAAGGTGAACTAGTAACAATTGGACCAACTACATCTTCACATAGTAATCACAATACTATTACAATTGCAGTCTTCGCTCCCTCAACCAAGTAAGCAACAACATCATTGACATAAATTCCTACATGAACTCAAACTATAATACTTTTAGAGGTGTCAAAGTAATCAAATTGAAACACAAAAATGACAATACATAATACAAAATTACCCAGTACATACATCTCTGAATCCCCATCAAGGGTCAAAAGCTTCTTCACCAAAGTCTTCACTTTAGTATCATACAAGGACAGTAAACTCTTTTTCTGCAAGAAAAGCCAACAGACGTATTTGCTGCTATGTGAGATAGGCAGGAATTTATACCAGAAGTGACATCCGGTCCTTTCTAAAACATGAAACAAACTAATAATGTTCACTTTGAAGGTCACATCATCCGAAAATGAATCCATAAAGATATCCATTACATGATGGGGATCAATATTAGAATACTAGGTTTGGCTTTTCAGATAATGTGCATATTGGTTGTTTTATCAAAAACGGAGAGGGAGAGAGAGAGAGAGAGAGCACTTATTGGTTGTTGCAATAGTTTCACAAATTATGTAGTTGTATCTGAAGTCTGGACATTTTAATACCTACATAGAAGTAAAGAGCATGTTCCTGCTATGCCACATAATTATTTAACAATAGTATGCTGCAGACCTCTAATTTACATTGATTACTAATACTCAGAAAATAAATGACCGGTTCAGCACAAAAAGATCAAAAAGATTACTTTCTGAAATTTGAAAATCATAGACATCAACCAAAGTGATGGCACCCAAGCACAGCTTTATACAAAGTGGTTGAATGGTACCAAAATATGAGTCCAAAAACAATACCTGCAATTCAGTTGCACAATACAATGTTGTCCCCTTCAGCTCCTGAAGTTCATCATCACTAAACCAAAGTGGATTTCCGAAGGTTGTCGGAAACATGTCAAGGTACCTGATTTAATTTCCACTAGTAGAACTCAACACCAAAGAATAATAGAAAATTATGAATGAAAAGTCAAACACAACCAACCATACATACGGTTTCCATGAAGAATTCTTACGCAAACGCTCCACAGTCAGGAACAAATTAATTAAGAACCTGTCATCTACTTCCCCATCTTCAAACATTGCTCTACATTCTGGTCCTAAAAGAGGATCTTGCAATACTCTCATTGGAGTTATTGCTAAATCTAGTGGAACAACCAACAGAACCCCTGTTCTGGGAAATATATGAAAAAGTTACTTTACCTATTTTCAGAAGGTTAAAGAATGAAGCTCTAAAAATTCAGGAAAAAAAACCTATTGTCAGCCAAAAATAAATATATGGAAAAAGTAGTATAATTTAATAGTTAGTATCTCTATTTTTCTGTTTCTGAAGAATGCCCATTTCACTTCAAAGGCATTGAGTACTTTCACTATTCCAAGAAACAAACTAACAGAATTTCATATATGTGCTTTACATTTTACAGGTTTTCCCAACTCACATTCCCAATAATAACAAAGTTATAAACTAAGGACACAACTTCTATTGACTCCTTTCCTACATTTCCAGCTAGCAGAGGCAGAACAAAGCTAAGATTTTATATAAATTTTCATAAATAAAAGGTAATTGTCTTTCTCTATGTATACGAGTTTGAAGTGCTTGCAAGACTTAGATTACCGTCAGAAACATCTTTATCTGCAAAGATACCAAACCCTTTGCTAGAATCACTGTGCTTGATCTTGCAACCTCGTAGTTCAACTCCATTTGCCTGAGTTCAAGACACAATTAATCAAACTACATATGCAACAAAGAACGATAATTCTTGTTGATAAGAATTCAACCCAAAAAAAACAAAAAGTCGAAAATGGAAGCCAGTATCTCTGTGTCATACTATCATAGAGTTAGCTCATAGCTTATACTATTTTTTCTGTTTTCGCTACTAATTAAAAGCATGTTATTGAACCTGTAACCACAGGATGAACCTTTCGAGCTTCGCTTCTTCTGGGTTTGCCATAGATACTGATTTGATACCGTTCCAGAAGGAGGAGGAGGAAGAAGGTTTAAGGGGTTTAATACCGTTCCAGAAAATAATATAATAATTTAAAATAAAATATAAATATCTATTGCAAAATATTTGTTCACTTCGAGCCGAGAAAAGAAAATTAAAAGAAAGAAAACTACATGTATGTATATTAAATTTGATAAACTGGAAAATTTGAAGAGGGTATGAGAATTTAAATCTAGGATCTCAATTTTTATGAGACATTGTTGGATTATATAATTATATTTATTTTGAGTAATTCAATCTTTGTGAGGATTTCGAAAGTACATATAGTTATACTTATTTTAAATAATTTAATTTAACATAAAGATAAATTAAGTACAACTATTTTTTTAAAATCTTATATATTCTATACTCCATTAAATAGATATGATAAGCCACAAAGTTAGCCCAATCTTCATGCATGAATTTCAGATTTAAAAAGATATATTAACAAATAGATTATATAAATATAAAACTATATTTTCAAAGATTATAATTGTAATGAATAAATATATAAAAACAAATATCAACTGTATGATATTATTTCTCAAAGTTTCTTTTAATAAGTTCCACTTTTTTATTTTTATTTTAAATTATCTATTTTTCAAGCTTAATTTGTTCTATTACTCTAATTCACTATTGAAACGTATAATCATTTATTTCTACAAATATATATATTTTCAAAAAATATTTAAATGACACAATAATATTAATAAATATATTATATTCTTCAAATTATTTATAAAATTCGAGTTTCACAATATTATAATAAACTTGTGTTTTTAAAACTCGATTGTATTACAATTTATGTATTTTTTATTTGTTGTTGATGGTGTAATGTTGTTGTATGTAGAGCAGAAGTATAAGAGGAATGATGTGATGCTTCTCCTATCTTTAATGGGATAAATCCCCCATACTTATAACCACTTACTATACTAATAAGTGACTCTAATTGCATAAATAATGTGAAGTAGATGCTATGTCAATATTACAAAAAATGACAAATACTAGCTTAAATTTGCATGAAAATAATACTTAGTAACTATTACTTCATATAATTTTACACATGTAGATGAAACTATAATATATGTATATTATGCATATAGCCATAAGATTGGATTCACATAATTTGTAAGAAGTAAATAAAATTTTAAAAGTTAGGAAACAAATCAAACTAAAAGATATTTTCTATTGTTATGTATTTATTATATTTAAAAATAAACGACTTAATTATATATATATATATATATATATATATAATAATTACATAATATTAATAAATATTTTATATATTTTTTAAGAGTATATGAGAAAGAAAATTAAAATTATTCTGTATTTAAAATTAAATTATCGTTTTTACTAACTTCACAACCAAACAGTAATTTTTTCAAGAATTTGATGACTATTCAAATTTTGCAAAAGTTGCCTGTCATCTTTCTCTGTCCCTCTTTTCTGTTTGTTTTCCATTTCTCTCTCCCCCACAAGTAGAAGTGAAAAAGTGGAAGAAGTATAAGTAATCAGAGCACAGTAAAACGTGACGTGAATGTCCCTGAGCCTCGTCTCGCCTTATCAAAATTCTGTCTACCATACAGAGTGGCGGGTAAATTGCATTAGGAGCAAGGCAACAAATACAAGCAACGTCCTTTGAGATTGACGTAGCATCGTTCATTCTTCCTAATAATATCATGTAGCGTCTTTTCTCGCTAAGGTTCCCACAATTCTGGTCTCAGATCTGAAGGGCCAGAATACAATTCCTGTTCAAACCCACAAACAGGTAATCAACCTCTCTTCATTGCTTGCAAATTTGCAATTCTCTTTCCGATCTGTGTTTCAGTTTCGTTTTCACCTCCAGAAGTTGATCCATGCTCATGCATTTTGCTCTGAGTGTTGTTGTTGTTGTTGTTTATATTTAGACACGTTTGTTCTTGATGCATTGCGTTTTTCCTTCTTAATTTGATTGTGTTTTAAGATATGGGAAAGCTCTGTAGTTGTCAAATTTGGGATTTTGATGGCTTCTGTTACGTTGGTTTGCTTCTATGATTTTGTATTTGCACTCAGGTGCAAAAGGGTGCCAGCTAAAACTTATGTTAATTGGGTTTGGAATTCACTTGTTGTCTTTAATTTGAGATTTTTGTTCTGATTGGGAAAAGAAAATGGACTTACGTGGGTATTGGATTTTGTATTTAATGTGAGGGCCACTGCCTATGTAGCTCAGGACTCTTATTTCCATGAATTACAGGATATAAATACCTCAGTCTAAATGTTGAAAATATAAGACTTGATGAGTTTGGAGTTCCTTGGCTGAATGGTACAGCTGTAATTTTTAGTGATAAAGTAATGAGGCATTTAAGGAATACCAAGGAGGCGCCACCCTATTATACAGGTTGTATACAAAAAAAGTAGCACCTTCTAGGCATAACAGAAGGACCACTGCTATATGCTATTGCTATATTTGCGAAAGCATCTTAGTGATAAAAGCTTAAATGCAGCAAGTATGGAAGTTGATTTGTGAGATTTGATGTATATAGAGGTTACTTGTCTGCTTGTGTTAATGTGTGTGCCGGGATCGTGGATGATATTGGCTTTTTTAGATAATGACATCAATGAGTGCTAATCTCTTTCAAAGCAAGATAGAAGCAACGAAATATATATTTAAACATATTTTTGTAGCAAAATAAAACAATTTTTACTTGAATCCCTTTGTTATGTTAATTGTTGATGTGGCTCTTCCCTTTTGCTTGGCTTTTGCTTTTGGTTTGTTATTCCTTTCTAATAAAACTTTCTTCTTTTATTTTAGAAAAGAGTATGAAGAAAATTTGCAATGACTTTTTCACTGGCGACTTCACTAGACTATGAGGTATTAAATTCATATGGTAGGCTGTGAGATTAGATTTAACCAAAACCAGTGCTTGAAGTTAAGGCTTTGCTGAGTTAGTATAACTGGAATAAAATCTGATGCTTAGAAATCGATGAGGAGGTTCTTCCTTATATGTTGCAAGATGCCTTTATACCACGGTATATGTTTCAAAATGTAAACATGGTGCAAAATGGTAGATTGCATAGGCTTGTTTGTGATTTGGATGTCAGTTGACTATTATTCCTAATTATTTTCAATTTGGTAGTAATGTTATTTTCTCCCCTCCCATCCCCTCCTCCCCTAAAAAATTGTTGGTTTGCTTTGTTTTTATTTTCACATACTTCTTTTGTTCTTATTATTTTGTTTTTGTTTTTTCTCTCAGAAGCAAGCAAGCTTTAGGATTTTGTTTGATAAGGTCTCTAATAGCATAGTACTGCTACAATGAAAAGTATAATAAGTTCACCAATACAAAGTGCCCTGCCATCTCCTCTTTTTCTATGGAGGTTCAAGGTAAGTTAATATATCGTACACTCATCTAACTTTTGCTGCGACCTTATATATTTGTTAGTTATGAAATAAAATTTTGAATATATACTAATTGAGCAAGTTCAGTGGTAAATACAGCTCAAGGCCAAAAAATATGATGGTGATACTGTTTATGAACACACAAAAACACACAAAAGAAAAATGAAAGAAGAAAGAACAAAAGAATCAGAGGAGTCCTCATATATATATTTGGTCTTTGTTCATAGAAGACCAATTAGGAGTCCTCATATTCAAACTGACATGCTTTGACCTCCCCACTTGACCATTTGTTTATTAAATTTGTAATATTTATTTATTTATTTTTCCTTTTCTTGTTCTTTTGTTTTTTTATTTTCACTTTGAAGGGGCATACTGTGAGCACCATATATTATATTTCCAGATTGCAAAGAATTTTCTGCAGCATGTTTAATCTACAAGCTTGTCTCTGTTGCAAAATGTTTGACTCAGATGTTCCATGGTCATGTTAGATAGATTCAACCTCAAGATATGCTTACGCAGGAGAAGAACAACTTTTTTGTGTACTGCAGTGTTAATTTGTTGAAATCTCTTTCAATTTAATTATATTTATTTGACTATCATAATTGGATATCTGGCTTTAAATTCAATGT
Source organism: Cercis canadensis (assembly GCA_003255065.1). Lineage (NCBI taxonomy): Eukaryota > Viridiplantae > Streptophyta > Magnoliopsida > Fabales > Fabaceae > Cercis > Cercis canadensis. The sequence goes on from QAOA01002936.1 coordinate 172,576, forward strand.
AATTTTTAATTCCCTCCGTTGTTTATGAACCTCTATGTGATTTATTTTTTCAGGTGTTACTCTTTCTGATATGGGGTTTTACTTGTTGCAAGGTCAGAATTAGCCTTTTCACCTTTATCATACTAATGAATGTCCATGGATGCTAATGAGAATCTCTTGAGAAAATCTGCTATAATTTCTTACTTTACACCTACTGTTCACTATTTGTTTCCTCCCCTTACAACAGATTGGATGGGATTCTGTCATGAGAATGGATGCAAATTTACGAAATCTTTTTTTATATGAGGCATTTTTGTATTATAACCCCCTTCTTCTTCTGGTGAGTTGAGGTTCATTTTCTTGAATGCATTATATGTTGACACAATTTTTCTGGTCCTGTACCTGATGTTTTTTATTGTTATTGCTACAGACTATGATGGTCTGGCTTTGGGGAGTCAATTTGTGGGTATTTTTGCAATCCACTGTAGGCTATTCAAAGATCTTTGATCTTGATCAAGACCACCTTACTCACAACGAAATATGGAAGGTACTCAGGTTCTTTGCCTTTTCATAATAAGTTAATATTAGTGCAAGGCCAACTTTTATTTATTTTTTATTTTTTTTTTATCAATTTTGAGAATTAAGGTTTCCATAGGAGGAGTTTATCCATATCAGGTTCCCTGATATATTGTAGTCAACAAAATCATGACCTAGAAACATGAAGATTATGATGCAGTAGACTGTCACTGGTAGGCACTTGAGAATAAATTANGTTTATCCATATCAGTTTCCCTGATATATTGTAGTCAACAAAATCATGACCTAGAAACATGAAGATTATGATGCAGTAGACTGTCACTGGTAGGCACTTGAGAATAAATTATGACATTGTATTGGTTGTCAAGCCTCTCAAGAAAAATATAATTTTATTGTAGATGTTGTATAGGAACACAGTTTCCATGCACTGATTATCTAAATAACTGAAGTTGCTCATTTTTACTATTAGGGAGATTTACACATGGTGAAACACACTAGCAACATGCCGATATAATTATCAACATATACTCTTATGCATTCGGATGTGTCAATGTATGTATTATTCATTTCATTCAAAAGTTGCTGATTATACTTTTTGTCAGCTAAGCTTACTCTTATATATGAAGTCACCATGGATTTGCAGAATGAGTGAAATTCTGAAGTAAAATAGTCCCAGATACTAATACATATATAAAGTCATCACATGTTTATTTACTGAAGGTTAAGGTTCCAGAAAATAGATGGAGTATTTCCATCTACTTCGTTAATCATTTTTAGATCTGAATAATTTATCAAATCATAAAATTCTACTGGGTAGGTTTTTTTTTTCATGCATTTACCTTATAAAATATAGTTTGGGCCTGTATCTCCAGCTTGAGATTGTTAATGCAGATTCTTTTCCTATGAACACATTATCACTTCCAAATTCCCAGATGCCAACTGGGTCCTACATTTTAGTTATAGAATATGTAGCCTCAGAGTTGCTTTGTGTGTATACCATATGAAAATACGGCCTTAAATGTCTTAATTGTGTGTTACAAGACCTTTTCCAGGCTAGACTGGTCATTCTGCTTCCACTTTCCATTCATTCTTGACTTCAATTCTTATCTCAAATGTTCTAGCTCTTCTCCAATCTTGTGTCCATATAATCAATGAAGCCTAGTGACTTTGTATGAGAGATATGACGCCATAATTATTCTCTTTATGATGCTACCACTCTAGACTTATTGTCATAATCTTGTACTAAATTCAACTGTCCTGTGATTTGCAGTGTAGCACTTGGATGACAATCATTGTCCCTAGTAGCATGACTGCTTATATCTATCTCTATTCTCACGGGGAAGTATCGCTGGCTGCATCACAACCAGTGTAATATCTGCTCTATCTCTTGGGTTTGCTCCTGGCTTTCTCCATCTCTCCCTCTCTCTCTCTCTCTCTGCCAGTTGAATTGAATTGCTCGCTTAGATATGGCATTTGTTGGCCTGTTATAATCATTTTATCATTTGATTACTGATATTTTAAGAAGCAATTGTCATGTTTTTGTTTGTTTGGGGCCTGTTAATTATAGTTTCATGTAAAATTAGACATGTGGATTAACTTTTAATAAAGCCAGTGGTATTTTTTCTGAGATGCTAGTAAATTTACTGCTTACTTCTATCAAAACCCATTTGTCCATCAGATGTTCTAACCTTAGATACGTGCTGCAGGTGCTTCTCTACATTTTTGTTGCGATAATCCTGTTCTTTCCCTTTGATATTTTATATTTGTCATCTCGGTACTTCTTATTAAGGACGTTATGGCGGATAGCTTTCCCTCTGCAGGCAAGTTTTTTGTGCAGTCATTTTTACTTGGAAATAAGAAGCATAAATTTGTTTGAGTGCTCTTCTGTCTCTGAGACTTGACAATGAACTAATCAAGTATTTAGAGTGCCATGCTAAATTTGGAATTTGGACCATTACGGACATGAAAATAATGGGAAACATTGGTTCAATTGACAACTGCTCCTGTGGGAAATAGGATTGACCATGGATTCGAGCCATAGCACATTGTTTCTTAAAATGTATGATTTTCCAGCATCCATGTCCTTAATGTAAGGAATTTTGAGTGTTTATTTGCAGTTGGTTCCTTTTATAAAGCACTTGCCAGATCGAATGGGTATTTTAGTTTCTTGATCTGAATACTATGATGAGCTACTATAATGTGTCAATGTTTTTAATATTTTCGTCGTAGTTAATTTACAAGTTGGTGTTAGTTATTTGATTTTCTTGTGGACAACATTTTTGTAAAGCTTATTGTCATCTTGTGGCACAAATAATGGATCTTTTCTCCACAGGCAATATCATTTGCTGACTTTTTCGTGGCTGATATTTTAACCTCCATGGCAAAGGTACCATGTATAGCATTACTACTTTCTTGGTGCTTTTCTCTTTCAAATTCACAAATCATCTTGTCCTAGTCTTCCTTTGTACCGTCTCTCTCTAATGAATTTCTTCTTATATCAAAAACAACAAAAATTCTTTATTGCAAACAGGTGCTTTCTGATTTGGAGCGCTCCGTTTGTAGAATGGTAAACAGACAGGTAATTTATGGTTTAAATCAAACATGTATATCTTTTTGCTTCTTCTCATGTTATCTTGAGTTAAATCTGTCTTTCGAGCTGATCTTGTAATCTCTTTGTAGGAAATCATAGATAAAAAAAGAAAAAAGAAAACCATATGAAAGAAATTTCTAGGGTCAAATGTTCGTAGAAGTCTTAATTTTAACAACTCATTATACCATTTTAAAGCATTCAAGTATAAACTTTATCCCCGATTTTCCATCAGTATTTATTGATAATTGATCTGCTGATTAGCATTTATGGCTCGAATCTAGTCATCATTATTCAGTGATCAGTTAAGTGATATGCATTATATAAAAAATAAAAAGAAATTTAAGTGACATGTAATAAGTTGGTAATCAACCATAACCACTGACTAAAATATAATCCTGTTGTTAACATGGTTCAGAATTCCAATTTTTGGAACTAATTTTCTTTTGAGTTTAAGCAGAAAGAGAAGAATGACGGCAATCTATGGGTTGCTGACTAGACTTATGTTCAAAAAGACAAAAAGTTACAAACGAAATTTAAATGATAGCAGATTTCTTTAAGAAGAGGAAGTATACTGCCAAAGGTAGTCATTAAGTCCAACAAAGATCCTTTGGCACCTCTACTTTGATGATACTTTCTTATTCCTTACCACACTTTTCCTTCAGGCCTTTTGGCTCCATATCTTTATATGTTACTTTAACCATGTCACACTATACTTCTAATAATTAATTCTATGACCTTACACACCAGCATTTATTTGTGCTTAAACTATCATTGCCATTCTTCTTTATCTTAAGTTTTTAATGCACTCCTTTTTGTTCTACTTCTGTACCCCATTTTCCTGTACAGAAAATTTCTCCCCTTTTTAATATTTTGTGAAGAACTTGAATATAAAATGTTATTGTTTATGATATGTAGGTTGCCACAATTGCTTGGCTTGAAGCTGATTCAGTTTGTGGTAGTCACTCAGTTGCAATACCAATAGTGCTTGTTCTTCCTTATATGTGGCGTTTATTGCAATGTATTCGTCAGTACAAGGATACCAAGGAAAAAACATCTCTCTTCAATGGTAATAGCAGTTGATAAATTGTTCCTTTCAGGGCTTTATGTGTGATATGTCCTGGTTTATCCCTTTCTCTGGGTAAATTGCAGTTGAGCTTGGTTCTTTATTTACATCATGGTATGGTATATGCCTATAGTCACTTAAAGCTAAAAGGGCTTCTCTGATATGTCTGAAGGAGGCCTGAGGCCTTCCCTAAGCTTTTGAAACTCCTCATTTCTGTTTTCATAGATGAGGAATTCATGGTGTTCTTCCCAACAAATATTAGTTTGTAATTGTATTTTACGGCTTCGAGTGTATTCCCTCGGCCTCTTGACAAGTTTTGTATTTACTTTAGTTTTCAATCGTGGTGTTTTTGTTTGTAATCATATGGCTTAAGTGTTAAGACATTGTTCTTGTCTGTGGGACTGAGAATGGTATGGTTGTTGAGAGAATTAATTTACTCATGCCATTGACTTACTTCCTTTTTTAAAATCTTCAACATTGCTTGCACACTCTTGTCTATGTAGCAAGCATACTTTATCATCTACAGGACATAATCTATGATTTTCTATCTAGAACTAATTATTACGTTTGGTTAAATTTGTATTCAAGTATTGTAACTGCATCTGCATGGATTTTCCAGCTTTAAAATATTCGACAGCAGTCCCAGTGATTTTTCTCTCAGCCCTTAAATATCATGTCTTGCCTGAGAAGTGGACAACCCTCTATCGGCCGCTATGGCTTGTCTCAAGTGTTGTTAATTCACTCTATTCATTTTACTGGGATATAACTCGAGATTGGGATTTAAGGTACTTCATCAATCACATCTCCTTTCAGATTTATAGTAGATGGGCCTTACAAGTTGCACAGATGTATCATTACGGCATATAGTTGTTTAGCTATATGAGCTTGTGATCAATTAAATTGCTGAAATTTGAAGATAATGCAAGTATTAGTCCACAAAATGAAAACCGGCAAGGCAGGTTCTGATTATAAATTGTTAGTGTTAACAGTATTCTTGCTTTCTCTTAAAGAACCTTCAATTGCTGTCAAAGGGCTTTCAGTTTGTTTAATTCTACTCCATAAGCATTGTATCTTATTTCATTTTATGTCTTCCATTCTCTTTTTCTTCTTGTGTTTACTTTTCGGTGGGGAAGGGTAGGTTGGCTGATTCTGCAATATGTTTTACTTTTGATAGCTACTTTTGATTCACTCTGATCTCACAAGTTATACTGAACTTCTATTTCCCCCTTGTTTTGCAGTGGCTTTTCGCGTATATTCAAGTTCAGCAAACCTGGTCTATTTTCCAACCTGTTTTATGGACGACAATGGGTAAGAACCTGATTCATCCAGTTACTACACCAGCACACACTTTGAATATTGTTGACAAATTTGACTTTGGAGTTGCAGATATACTTCTGGGCAATCGGAAGCAACTTTATTCTGCGCTGCTCCTGGACATACAAATTGTCTGCTCATCTCCGCCATAACTACCTGACAGTGTTTACAATCACTGCGTTGGAGATGCTGAGACGCTTCCAATGGGTGTTTTTTCGAGTAGAAAATGAGTGGAATAAGATGACAAGGTCCAGTATTCAACTTACCGAAATTCCTAGAGAAGACGAGAAATTGCTTAGCTCTAACACTCACGATGTTCATGTATAAAGGATATATAGGCCAACCAATTTTGTCAAACACCTACATAGCAGGATCATATCTAATTCATTTTTTTGGATCTAATCCAAATTTGTTTGTGTTCACATCAGAAAATTCATTCATATCTATGAGATATATAATTTTGTAGAGACATTTTCATCAACTACATCCCTGTGTCAAATAACATTTTGGTGCACCTTCCTAATGGGATTCAATTAGCAAAACCAAATCATAGACAACAAATAAATGTGATCAATACAAATTTTAGGAGTCTATATCTTTTTGGTTTGGTCAATTTTATCAAGATTGAATTTGAGCTCAAATTCAACTACATTAGAAATGAGCTCTAATTATAAATCAAATAATATGTCCAATATTTGAATGCAAGTTTGATAAAAACTTAAAAAATTCGTATCTAGTCTTAAAAGTTTAAGAACACAAAATAACTTATTAAAACTGTGTTTCTTCATAAGCTTAAATATAAATAAATTAAAAAGTTATACAAGTATTTTAGTTATAGAAAGTAAGTTTATCCCCTCAAAAAAAAAAAAAAAAAANNNAAAAAAAAAAAAAAAAAAGTTTACAGGCTTTTTAGATAAGTATATGATGTATTCTATTTAATAAGCATAGAATATGTCAGAGCTTAATTTAAAACTAAGCTGAAACATGAGTTTTCGAATCAAATTCAATAATAATTGAATTCCTATTCTTTTTCGAGCTTGATTTAAAAACGAATCCAAATGAGCTTAAGAAGAATTTGATCAAATTTGAAAACAAATATATTCCAATAAAAACTTTGGAAAAACATAAATGAATGAGAATTTTCTATTACATTGAAATAATAAGTGAATTGTGCTCCAATGAATATTTTAATTCTGGCGGACATTTTTGATAAAATTTTCCTCACATAAAGCAGAACTATTTTTTAATTATTTAGAAGCCCACATGGGATATAATTAATTGATTATTTTAAAATCTAAAATTTTCTTTATTTTTTCAAAATTTTTACTAAAATTGTTGAAATAATTTGTTTTTTGATAAAAAGATAATCATTAGGTTTTAAATTATTAAATATGATCAGAAAATAAAATATATGTTTGTCATTAGAAAATAAACATAAAAAAGAAGAATAATAAAGCGAGCTGCCGTGAGAGACACATACCTATAAATATGCAGTCCAAGGTTCCATTCCAAGCATAAGCTGCATAACCCGCGACCTCGAAGTTCTATTACAGAGCTTTTCTCTGGAACACTTGCGATTCCAAACCCTCTCTCTTTCTCAATCTCTCTCTCTCTCTCTCTCCCCCTTCGTGCTCATTTGCTCTCTCAATTCCTTTCGGTGACAACGATTTGAGAGTATTTTATCAGCGTTTCAGTTTGGATTTTACTCAGGTTTGCTTCTTCTTCGCACGCGTCTGTCTCTGAAATCTAAGGATCTTTTTAGGGTTTCTTATTTTCCGATGGATCTCCGAGAATGCAAGTTCACTCCGATTTTACTGATGATATTCAAGTTTTATGCACATCCCTGGTGGATATTTAGGTTTTCTATTTTAGGGTTCATTATGTTTTATTTACGGTTAGCCAGAGGATCGGCGATAAATTATTGAGGTTCTGGGTATCTCAAAAATTGTAAATTATTGGGTTTTGATCAACATCAGTCACGAGTTTGAATTTGACGGATTGAAGGTTCCGCGATCAAGATGATTTGATCTATTCTTGTTTTATGTTCATCCGTAGTATATTACTAAGCATTTTAGCATTTGATTCTCCTTCTCGGTGGATCACTGTAGGTTGGTATTTAGGTTTTGTAATGGAATAATTTGGGAGCAGGAGGTTTTGGGGTTTGATGGAAATTTATGTATTTATTGGTCACACTCTGCGTTACCCAGTTCTGTTGGAGTTAATGGAAGAGAGCATGAGTAATGGAGGATTGAATTGATAGAATACAGTGCCTGATTTGGGATGTTATTCCAATCTGTTTTATAGTATGGATATAAAGGCTGCGAGAAGAACTGAACGATTCAGTGGGGAAACCTGTGCATATTGGCTTGCTGGGAGGTGCAACAGAAACCCTTGTAGGTTTTTGCACAGAGAAACACCATTACCATCTCCTGAATATCATAATGCTCCTGGTACTCATCTCTATGTGAGGCAGTCGCCCCCTAAATATAACTCAAAGAAAGTATTGGTTAAGAAGATTGGAGGAGGTGGGACAAGCACAGCTAAGGATACTCAGAAGTCATCACAAAGTATCTGTAGATACTGGATGAATAGCAATTGTGTACGAGGTGATCAGTGCTGGAACTTGCATTCATGGTTTGATGGGGATGGGCTTTCAACACTAGCAAAGCTACAAGAACACAAGAAGGTACTTGAATCTCCTTTAAACATTCAATAATGATGTGCTTGTGTATAAGAAGTTTTCTTCTCTGACCTTAGTCCGTGTATCTGCGAAAAATACAAAGATTATAATTACATAATGCAGAATTTGACTTTGCTTCCTTCCTCAATAAAGAGGAATATTATGTAATTATACGTTGTTGAATATGGGAATTATGGGCAGCACCATGATTAAGGTGGTGTTGCATACCTTGGATGTTTAAGGTGTCTGTAAAATCTTTCTCTGGTATTAGATTGTCTAGAAAGTGAATACAATTGTTTGTTCCCTTTTTCTTACTAGATTTTATGAGTACTTACATGAGACCTTTTTATGAGCAGGCCATCACTGGAATTACGCTCCCAGTTGGATCAGACAAACTTTATTCTGGCAGTAGTGATGGGACAGTTCGGATGTGGGACTGCAATACTGGTAAATGTGCAAATGTAATAAAACTTGGTGTAGAAGTTGGGTGTTTGATCAGTGAGGGGCCATGGGTGTTTGTTGGTGTGCCAAATGCTGTTAAGGTAAGGACCGATGTCAGTCCTTATATGGTTTTAATCTTGATTTTGTGTCTTACCTCTATGAAGTTTAAAATGTAAGCTCATTTTGTGATTCTGGTTCTTTTAAGGCTTGGAACATTCAAACAGCTGCTGAGTTTGTTCTCAATGGGCCTTGTGGCCAAGTCTTTGCTATGATTGTTGCCAATGATACACTTTTTGCTGGGGCACAGGTAGTTATTAAGTTCTCCTATCAGACTTCTGTTTTTGGTTTGCGTGGTTATTAGGATAGTTAAGTTCTTTTTCCGATATCTGTCTTGCTTTTACATTGTTCTCTTGTATCATTTCCTGATTTATGTGACTTTCCCAATATGTATTCATTGGTCATTTGAATTGCAGGATGGTGTTGTTTCTGCATGGAGAGGCAGTTCTGGAACTGAGTGCCCTTTTGAACTGGTGGCATCACTAAGTGGCCACACTAGAGCTGTGGTTTGTCTAGCTGTTGGAGGCAAGATGCTGTTCTCAGGTTCCATGGACCATAGCATAAAGGTATATCTGTCTGAAAAGTTCTATTGATAATATGTTACTAAGGTTTTCTGGGGGCCGTGTACTTCATTTCTCATTGCAGAGACTAAGATTGGATGATTTTGAAATTGTACTATGGTTTGTCCTCTATTTATTTAAATCTATTTTTAATATTCTCTGCTTTTTAGATGTCTTATCAACTTCAGAAATTTATCCCACATATGATAAAAAGTGAAGATTCATATAAACTTAAATGCATTATATGCAATATTTTGGAGTAAATGAGATCATACATATATTTTTAGTTTTAGGATCAATTGTGGTTTGCACTGATCCTATACTAGTTACATATGTTAACTATTTGTGCTGAACTTGAATGTATGCAAGAAATAACGTGTCTTGTTTTCTTCAGGTCTGGGATGTTGATACATTACAGTGTACAATAACACTGAATGGGCACACTGATGTAGTGATGTCCCTCATTTGTTGGGACCAGTTTTTGCTGTCATGCTCGTTGGATGGCACTGTGAAGGTTTGGGTTTCCACCGAACAAGGGACTTTGGAAGTAACATACACACACAAAGAAGAACATGTAAGTGATGTGACTTCAATGCTTTCTATTTCTGCAAGTGCATTTTATTTTTTGTCTAATTATCATTTGTAACTGAGGTACATTACTATTCTTGGTTTGTCTTCCTTCCTAGTGTCTACTGCTCAAGATGTTACCTGGCATGTTGTAGCTAATATGATCTTGCATATGTAGCTGAATGTTATTACCACAATAGCTTCATAAACTGTTGTGGTTTTTTTATGTAGGAAGCTTAATCCCTTTATAAGAAGAAGCTGGAGAGTGTTTATGTTTTGTTTTATCTTTTGTTAAGTTTCTATGGTAGTTCCCATTAGAGTCATAGAAACTATATGATTGTGCTTTTCATTTGTGGAAATCAATCTGATATATTTTTTGGTCATGAAGCCATGTCATTCAACAAACTGATTTGTGTTCTACTACAGGGAGTTCTTGCACTTTGTGGGATGACTGATGCTGATGCTAAGCCGATCTTGTTTTGCTCGTGCAATGACAATACGGTTCACCTATACGACTTGCCATCGTGAGTGGACTTGCTTTAATGGTATACTTATATTTTTGGCTTGTTTCTCCCTCCTCTGCAGCTTTTGACCATGTCTGTTGTTTTTCACAGTTTTTCTGAGAGGGGTCGATTATTTGCAAAAAAAGAAGTTCGAGCAATTGAGATAGGTCCTGGAGGGCTCTTCTTCACGGGAGATGGGACTGGTTTGCTAATGGTGTGGAAATGGTTGGCAGAACCCAAGGTGGCTTCTTCATGACTAGAAATGTCCCATATCTATTGTTAATGTGTCAACTTCATCTTTTATGACCTTATTGACATTGAGGGAAGGAGACGATACTCTCTATTTATTTTCTCTGAGCAATAATAGTAAAAAATCGTTCGAATCAAATATTCCGAGCAATTAATTGCCCTTCTGCTTTACAGCTATAATAAGTGTTTTAGGAAAGCACGATTAAATCCTATATTCCTTGATACAGAAGTTATTTATCTTGAGTCAGCTAATATCAGAAGATTCAAAAAGCGATGGGTTAGCTATGCCATTGGTGCAGAGTAACTACATATATGTAATTATGTATAGCGACTCACTGCTTAACATAATTTATAATATACTCCACAGAAAATAGGATTACATAATGCTTTTAAAATCTCCACGTTAACTTAAGCAAACATAGTATTGAAAGAAGAGTATACTAATTTATGATCATAGTCATAGGCAACAAAAAATGCTTGAATCAAACTTGTTCATTCAAATGATTTTACACCAGTGAGCTTTTGCACTGAAGAGACTGTAATTTTGAGTGTTAAACGGAAATCAGAGACGAAAACAAACATTATGAGTACAGGGTTTGTTCTTCCTTCTCTAATGGGCATCTTAAGCGTAATTCATGTCATGGGCAATTCGCAAAGGCACCCTCTGCTTCATGGTCATCGTTCTCTGTAATTGTATCCATTTAATGAGAGGGCGTGGGTCCTATGCCACCCTACTTCTTGCTTCTTTTCTTTCCCTTTTCCTTGTAGTTGCAGTTTATGGATTCTATTCTCGACTTTGTGAATTTGGGGTTCTTGGTAATGGGTTTATGATTTCTCGACCCACATTGCTAAGAATCTCACGGATTTCTGTATTCAGAAGGGGATGAACAAGTTATTGCGAATTGGAAGCACTGAATTCGATCACTGTGTTTGTCGATGATTACAAGTTATCACGTCCTTTGATGTTGAAATAAACATCTTATTGCATTTTCTTCTTAACAATGTGATCTGAATTAGTGTAATCAATTATGATAGTCGACTGTGTTTGAGGACAAAGATGATAAGAAAAATATTTCAGTTGCAGCAAACAAACAATGATGTAGACTAAGATATTGAATTGAATACAACACAATTTATTTTTGCATAAGCAGAAACAAATTCAACAGCAATCATTTGGACAATTATTGAGTGAGAAGTTTTGTCCAACGTTCTAAAACAGAGCAGCAATTTTCTCCATTCAATCACGCATCAAAGTGGAGTCTCTCTTTAAGAAAGCGATTGAGATCGTTGTAAGAAGCTCCTCCAACATCCGTAGCTTTAATTGCTTTCTCCTTCCATTGCAAACCATTTTGCCTCATTTGCTTCCCCTTTTCTCCCAAAATTGCTTCCCTGACAAGAGCTGCAACCTCTTCTCTTTTCACATCAGGGTTAACCTCCAACCCTATCCCCCAAGTTGTGTTTGCATACCTACAATTGGTTTGTTGCTCAGCAAAGAATGGCCAACAAATCATAGGCTTACCTTCAGATACACTTTCAATTGTAGAATTCCACCCACAATGACTTAGAAATACCCCAACTGCAGGGTGTGCTAGCACTTGGTTTTGAGGGGACCAACTTGTTATATATCCTCTATCTTTAATCTCATCTAAGAACTCTTGTGGCAAATTACCATTAGCATCACCATATTGTTCCGAAGTTCTTGTCACATCTGGCCTCACCACCCACAAAAATGGGACCTTGCTATCTGCTAATCCCCAAGCAAATTCTTTCAAGTGCTCATCAGTCATGATAGTAGAACAACCATAACTTACATATATCACTGAGTTGGGTTCCCATTTGCTTAGCCATTGAATGCATTCTGGGTCACTTTTCCAAAGGCTTGACCCAGATAACCTCGTTTCTTCCGAAATGAAATGCCTACCTAGCAAGTGAAGTGGGCCAACGTTGTATATGTTTGGATTCTTGGCCTTGAGGGCATCAATAGCTTCACTTTCGAAGTCATAGTATGTGTTTATGAGGATTGAAGATGCTTCCAAACATTCTTTTGTTTCTAAAGTCATGAAATTCAACATGAGATCATCTTTGTCTGTCACTCTAATGAAGCTTGGAATGTCTCTGAGTCGCAGGTTGGGCATACCCGAGATCCAATCAATAGGTGTATCCAAAGTACCATCAACAAGAAAATTTTCATCTGAAAAATTGGCAAAGACAATAAAGTTTCTCATATAATCAATACAACCATTTTGTGTCAACAAATTGTGATTTGCAGAAAAACTAACCAGAAAAAGTATTCAAACGAGAGTTTTTGAACTAGTTTTGACTTAAAAACTAAATAGATGAGAACTTGTTATAGAAATTTTGACTAATTATCATACACAAAAATTTTCAAATTAACTACTCTACCTAGTTATTCGATTCTTGAAGTTTGGTAAACATCCTTAACATAGGATCCCAAGTCCAAAACAATGGTTACCTTTGAATGGAACAATGCCTCTTTTGATAAGTTCCTCGTAGTGCGCGTAGGCCTGGAAGCCACAAGCAGAGGCTGTCCAAAACTGAGCATCCGGTATACCTAAGTCTCTTGCAACTTTAACAGCGAATCCTATGTTGCCATCAGCTAATATGAGATTAATTGGAGGAACATCTGGTGAAGATTTGAGCTTCAACACCAGATCTTTGAATGGTCCATAACAAGTTTTCCTTGTTGAATCACACAAGATGGGAACATTTTGGGTTGCATCAAAACCTTCCGGTGGCGGCGGCAAACCGTCTGGTATGGCTTCGAAACGAAAATCAGGTTTGCCATTGATGAACTCAGGTCCAAGTGACCTAAGGTAGCGTTTGTGGTTATACTCAGAGTTCACAAAAGTTATGTAAAACCCCTTTTTATGAAGGATTTTGGCAAACTGCATGATGGGGTTTATGTGTCCCTGTGCTGGAAAAGGGACACAAACAACATGAGGCTTCTGGTTATGACTGGGAGACATTCTTTCTTCTCTTGTTGAATTCTGCTAAACAAAAAATATCAGCAGCAAGCTTAGAGAACTGAGAAGAATGCTTGAGTTTCTTCGCTTTTTATTGGACAAAGAGGAAAGCTATCCCCACATGGCACCTTAATCACACTGAGTTGAAACTAATTTATTTTTCTGTATTTACTTCATTTATATATTTTATAAAATCTACTTCTCTTTTAAAAGGTATAAGAGAAGATTTTGTGTGACTTATGTTTTGAAATTAATATTATTACAAAAATCTCAAAAAAAAAAAATAGTGTGAGTCAAAATCTTGTAAAATGCATAAACATAATCACATAAAAAAAATACTGAATTAATAATAATTATAAATAATACTTTTTTTGATATAATTAATTTTATATTTTATTAATTATTTTAAAATACGGAGATTTTATAATATTAAATGAGTATATTATACTATATCATACATAATTTTTATATTTTATTAGATATAAAATATAATTTATTTAATTTTTTAAACAAACTTAAAAATAATTAACTTGTAGACATATTATTCAGTTATTGGTTATTCTTATATAATATGACATACTACATAAATATTAAATATAATTAATACTGCATGACTTAACTTTTAAATTTTTTATAATTATATAGATTTTAAGATGTAAATTTTACTAAAATATATTATCATCTTTGAGTAGTTTAACAATTACTATTTTATAATTAACTAATTTTGTAGTAGCTGGGAATCGGACAATGGAAAAGATACGCTTGTCCATTGGGCAACGTGATTTGGCTGAACAACCCACGAGCGTGTAGTTGTCAAGCTCAATCTCCGATGCTCAAGAAATGTACAGGATGATAGTCACGGGACTATGCCACACTACCAATTATGTTTTGTTTTACTTTTTTTTTATATCATTTTAGTTTTGTGTATTATATTGAAATAGTTAATATAATTTAAATTAATATTTAAAAATTTAAGTAAACTCAGTAACAATTAAATTAATTGTATTAATAATGATACAAAATATTATAAAAATGGTCGAAGAAAAATAACATAATCTTACGTATCCATATCATGAATCAAATGAGTGATTTGATACCTGTCCTTCCATGTTTCATTTTTATAATTTGGTCCCCATTCACTTAATTGTAATTACCTAACCCAAGATCTTCAACAGAGTCACCTATATCTATATCTTTTAAAAAGGGATATTGGAGGCAATTATTGATATCAAGAAAAATAAACAAATAAAAAGTTGACAACAACAGCACGTCTTTTATAGCAAATCAGGTTCACATACAATGCAAAGAAAAATATATAATCACAATCAGCCAAAATAATTATCTAACTATGATTGCATTTTATTTTATTTTATACACAAATCAGGTCCATATGTAGGCCAATGCTTCAGACAACAAGGTAAATTCAAAATCTACATTACAATAATCAAAGTTATCTTTTAAAAATAAATTATTTAGTTTATGCTTAAATAATTAAAGGTGTGTTTTAGTTAGAAAGATAAAAATGACAATAAGAGAATTTTAAAATATATTTTTGATAATTCCAATGATATTTATAAAATATTTTATTTTCTATTTTTAAATAATTAAATGTAAATTTTAATTAAAAAACAAAAGGAAAAATTAAAAAGAATGTTTTTGACAATTCAAATATAATACATCTATGTTTTTAATATATAGTATAAATTATTTGGGTTCTTTGTTAATAATTATTTAAAATTTAAGATATTTTTTTTTTAGTTACGTGACGACAAAATATTTTAAACCCTTAAACTCTTATATATATTTCTAAATCTTTTACCACTAGACTATGTGATCTGATTCAACCAGCATTGTTCGAAGTTCAAGGAGATCGAGCTAATTGGCATCATTCACATCAACTGCTACTTCAAGTTTTTAAATTGTTGGTGGAATCACAACAACCATTGCATGTGAAATATGAACACTCACAGATCACAACAATAATATTGCACCTGATTATGCTTATGATTTGCATTTTCAAACCTTGATGCTAATTACAATACCACCACAACCAAATCGATCAATAACCTTTATTATTGGGAGCGGTATTTTCTGTCTATTCATCAAATAAATAGTAGTTTTATGATTTATCAATTTTGTGGGGTCTTGGACTATAAATAATGACATTTCTTTACAGAGTGTTGAGCATTATGTAATTGATCATGAGTTTGTTTATAGTAATTATCAATGTTTTAAAAATTGGATCGGACCGGACGGTTCGACCGGTTAAACCGATGTCCAATCTGAATTCCAGTTCAGTTAGGAGGGTTAAACCACTAAAGCGGTTAAATCGGAGCGAACTAATCCAATTTTACATAACCGGACAGTTCACTAATTTATTTATTTATTTCAAAATTGCATCATTTTGAAACAAATTTGAAAACATTCCACTAAGGAATTTGAACCCTTTAGAAAGAGGATAAAAGACTTGAACCATCAAAGGAGTGTTTCTTTTATGAATAAATTTACATTATAATTTACTTATTTATATTTAGATTATATAATGGATAAATATTGGCCATAAGAGAATTCGAACTCTCATTTCAAGAAAGAGAAAAAATATTTGCCACTAGGCCAACTTTAATTTTATTAACAAATTTACATAAAAATATATTTATTATAACTTAAAATATATAATAGACACATTAAATATTATATTTATATAAAAATTATATTTATGACATCACTGGTCTAACCCTTTGGTGCAACCAGTTTAACCAGTGCTCATCATCTAAAATGATTCGCTTACTGGTTTGATTTTTAAAATATTGGTAATTATTATGGAATTCCAACCTTTGTCAACACGTGATTTTGATTTATCATATGTAAATCACTATCTTAAACAATAATAAAATATGGAGATCACGTGCTTTAGCCACTAACTTTTGTTCAAGAATTGGGGATGACAATTTAAACCATTTTCATTCTTTGCCAAATGAATTTTTATTACGGTAATTATTCTCAAACATTTATAAAAATGTTTCTTTGTCAATTTTCCCATAAAAATAGTTAGAAATATTAGATTCCCATCAACATAGGAGAGTTTTTATAACGTGAAAAGAAATGGGCTCTAGCATACTACAAGCTTGGCTAAAATCTAAGCCCAGAGATCATTACCAAAAAAAAAACAGAAACATGCAGGCCAGAGATACCAAATCTGGTTGCTTGAACCACAACATATTTTCTTAGTTTCCACAATATATGTGTTAATATGTGGCTTGAATTTAGTGGTGGTGCATCATCCACCATGGACCTTCCTACACACTATCATGGCCAATGGCCACAGGGATGAACCGAAATAGGGTTCCAGGGAAGATATAGTGACTCACCAGGAAATAGTATCGTCCCAGATACAGTGATCCACAAGAAAAATATCTGTGTCAAAAACAGGGATGAACCGAAACAGATTTCCGAGTCAGATATAGTGACTTACCAACAAACTGTCCCGTCCAAGATATAGTGATGCACAAGAAAAATATCCGAATTAGAAACAGGAATGAACCGAAACAAAGTCCGGGGCAGAACTACCAACAAGTGAATTTACTCCATGACTTAAGTTGACATGCCTCATTCACTTTGTGAAAGTTGGCATTAAATAGAGTTAGAAAATTGGGTCATTAACCTAGCAGGCAGCAGCACGTGAGAATTAGTAATGAATATGTCAATTGAAAAAAACATAGGATGCAGAATAGAAGAAATTGTGTAGAGTGGAGACCCAACTAAATTCAGAGGCCAGGCTTTTGCGGAAACCTAGCAAACAAGTTCCTAGCCTATAACTTCACATTTTCTGATACTATTGCACACGTTGTACAGACACTGTGCTTTTGGTGGGGTGAGAAGCAGAATCTTGAATCAGTGTGCAAATGCACTCTACGTTGATCAAATGAGCTTAGCAAGTTGAAGAGTTGAGTGCTTCAAACACTATATGAAAAAAAAAAAAANAAAAAAAAAAAAAAAAAAAAAGATTTGAGGGAGCTCATTGGACCTTAGTTAGAATTTCGTGTTGAACATCCAGATTTACTAGGTGGTCGAACGTTCTTGGAAGTGTATAGATTTCAGAAGTTACACAATAAAAAAGAAAAACAGAGAAAGATGCGTCTAAAGTCATGAAAAAGAAAATCTAATCTTCAGATTTGGTGATTGAAAGTGGCTGGACAAACTTTGATAACAAGGTAATTTTTATACAGCAAAACTGGGAAAAGAGTCTCAAAATCAAAAGATAGAACACTGTATCATCTAAACAAAAGACCTTAACTGAAATAGATATGCCAAGGTGAGAACACTAGAGATGCTCTTTCAAATACATTATCTTTGCTTCACATGTTATGATCCTCCTGAGCCTACCTTGGAACTGCACAGAGGGGGAGGCCCTTGTCCATGTGAAATGTAAACATGGTCCTATAAGTTCTATTCATTGTTTCATTTGCCTACTTAAATCGGAAGAAACAAAGAAGAGCTATTGATAATACTATCTTCATCTGTCAGATAAGCAAAATCCTTCCCTAAGCAGATACGAGGACCCGCCTGCAATTACAGCAAAGCTTGAGTGTTGTAAAAATCTTAGCCTACAAGAATGATAAGGAAATGTTGAAACTAACATGGAAAGCTATGAACTTGAATGGAGATTCAAGTTGAAAAATCTCATTATTGAGCCATCTCTTAGGTTGAAATTCCTCAGCATCGTACCCCCAAATGGAAGACAACCTACCCATAGCATAGGCCATGTAGTATACTCCATCCCCCTTTTTCACTCTATAGCCATCAGGAAGGACTTCAGGTGCTTCTTCTACTCTCCCATCCTTGTATCACGCCAGAGACAAATACATCATCATATATATCATATCTGGTCTTGTTTATATAGCATAACATGAGTCAATAGAGTCAATTGAAAAGGCCAAAACGCATAAGTAGCATGTGATAATAAGCATAAGAAGAATCAGTACAAGAAGAAAATAGCGCCAATAAACCAAGGCATTGGATTCATCAAAGGCCTTCATGAATTCAATTCCCTCTTCGCTTGATTCCTCTAAGCAATTCAACTCCACTCCAAACCTAACTTTGAATATCGAGTCCAAACTGTATCTCATTAGTACATCCTAGAAAGAAAACAAACACTCTATTAATTTATATCTTGCTCTAATCTATGATAACAAAATGTAAAAAGAGCAATTTAAAGGAAAACTATTAAACCATCCTCTATCTTTTGTGTATATTACAGTGAAATACTAGCTTTGAATTGATGATACACTCACCAAAACCTCAATTTGCAGACTTACCAATCTCTTATTAGAGAGTCAGAATTACAAAAGCTTCTTAAATTGTCGGTGGAATCATTCACATCAACTGCTACTTCAAGTTTTTAAATTGTGGATGGAATCACAACGGTTGCGTATGAAGTATGAACACTCACAAATCACAACAATAATATTGCACTGATTATTCGGGGATGACAATTTAAACCATTTTCTTTCTTTGCCATAGAATTTTTATTAGGGAAATTATTCTTAAATTTTAATATTTAAGAGAAAAGCTTAAAAAAATTTAGTATCTTGTTGTTTGGGTTTCCTTAGACAAATAAGTGGAGAAGGTTCTTAGAGAGGCATTCTTTCTTGTGTCTATGCATCATGCATGCACAGTGAGTAAGCTACACATGAATCACTTATGTTCGCCCAAGATCTTTGTCATTTGATTATGTATCTTTCAAATCATACATAGTGTTGGCAGCAGAAAATGCCACTCCTTTCTATTCTTCCACATATTCTCCAACCTATGATTATGAAAATATAACAATGATTCTTAAACCATTGGTCCACGATAGTTATTGTACATTATCTGCAATCACTCCAATTTGTTAGTTTTGCATGGAGAGCTATTTGGACCTCTGAATCAAAATCATATACTTGCAAGGAAAACGATAATGAAGACTAACTAGGTTGGCTTTGAGGTGTGAACAATTACACTGTCTTGAGTGTAATATTGCTTCTCTATAAAAGCAAGTTACTCCAAGATACAACAAAGTCCTAAAAAACTCTCAATAAAAAAGTGAATTTTTAATGCATTAGGGAGTTCCCTTTTATAGAGTTAAAAAGACATTAATGAACAAATATCATTGGTCAGTAATTAACAGACATAATTGCTCGATCAAAAACTATTAATGAGCTTTGACTTGCTAGGCTATTTGAGCTTGCCAAATGGACTTGTGCCCATTTATTTAAAGTTACTCTATAATTTTAGTTTGCCTTTATAAAGCCTTTTACATACTCTAATTTAACCAATGTGGAACTTGGTTAATTGTAAGCATATTTACAAACTATTTCAATAATTAAAGATTATAGAAGGTCTTGAAAATCCCATCCGTTTGAACTGGTAACAGGTTGATAACTTGATATGTATCATATGCATCTTCCTACTCTGAGGAAGATGATACAGTGAATTCTTGTATATATCCTGAGCAGTATTGAATTTGATAATTAAAAAAAATTAGTTTAATTGCATTTCCTTATTTTCTTTCTGATGTTGGTTTATACCTATAGAACATTAGTAAGCGAAAGTGTATGATGGGGATACAATTAAATAAATTAAATAATACGCCAGAAAGAATATATCTCCTTATTTGGCCTTGAATGGAAATACAACTTAACTGGTTTTTAAATGTTCAATGACTATCATCATTAAAAGAATATTGTACATAATCTACATGCAAACGAGGATTTCTAATTTTCCAACAGATTCTGAACTTGCTAAGGCCTTTTTTTTTTTTTTAATATCCTTTTTGAGGGCCGGAGTAAATATTATAAATAAGCATGTCCCTTAATGTCCACAATAAAAGCGTCGTGCTTCTTGGCCACTTATTCTCTAATTAAGTTAATGTAATCTCTTTCCTGTTCAACTTCTATTCGTGTCTGTCTACTTCAAGTATCATGTCAGTGTTTAATATGGCACATTAAGTCTTATCAAATTAGAAACTGTAACTATGACAATGATTTATGCAACTCTAAGTGCTCTACCAAAAATTTCCATGTTTCGTATTTGCGTGGCTGAGGCACCTCTTGAGAACTCAAATTGTGACCACGTTATACACAAATTCGTCAACCGGCCACTACTTTCTCGAAACAAGTCTTAATATCTTTGATTAGCCAAGACTATTAAGCCATGGACCAACAACAGCCAATCCCAAATCCTTCATTTTTCCTTTTTCAACATATGCATCAATGAACTTGCTTGATTTTTTTTCCTACTTACATATATGCTTCTGTTTAATTAGTGACCACTTGTTTCCACCCAACTACTTAACCTGCCAATAAGCTTTTGCAGATTTGGTAAACAAAAGGCCGTAGAGAAGTTTAGTAGTACACAACATTACTTTTCTTTTTCCCCTAAATCCCATTTAAGCATACTTTCAAGTTTCAAACCAAATTTTTTCAAAGGTTTTTTTTTTCCCAAAGGTTACACTTTTATATGATGCAACATGCTTACATGCCCTCATAGGAATGTTTCTTAGTGGCCCAATAGAGAGCTCCACTATTTCATATACAATGTTGGCTGCTCTAATTATAACTCCGTCGACTTTCAAAAGCCCGAAGTCCAAACCATGACTCATATATAAAAGTACAAAAAACCATGACTCAGATTTTTATGGTAACAAAAAATTTGAAAAAGAAAAAACCATAACTTACATTACAAGACCAAAAGCATAAAAGACAAAAAAAAAAAAAAAGGAATTTTTCTCAGGTAGTTTAACCTAAAAAGGAATGTGATTCACGTAACACTATCTTTGCCCTTTTCTTCGGCCTTAACTTCCCTTTTGAAAAACCGCCAAAATTGACCTTCATGTATCCTTACAAGTCACACCCATCATGCCCATATCTTTCCCTCTTCTATATAACTTCCAAGCTCCACCTCCTTTCTTCTCTCTATCTCTCTCTCTCTCTCTTTCTCTTTCTCTTTCTCTTTCTCTGTGCTCTTCTTCTCATGGCTTCTCCTAACCCCAGAAAGAGAGCAGTCTTAAGTGCCAAAGCCATAGCTGATTCAGCATCATGGTACTGTGCCTTTATTCTGGTGGCTCTTATACTCCTTAGTATATTCAGGGACAGCTCTCTTCTAACAAATGATGTGAGCTTCAAAGGCAACCAGCTCTTTTCCCGGTCCTGCGACGAAATCTATGTAGTCGGAGAAGGCGAAACGCTTCACACCATCAGTGATAAGTGCGGTGACCCCTTTATAGTGGAGAATAACCCTCATATCCATGACCCAGATGATGTTTTTCCTGGTCTTGTTATAAAGATAACACCTCAAAAGTCTAGCTAGGAATTTCTGTTTAAGGTAGTTTTGATTTGGTTCTAGTCTGTACTATAATACTATGATACTTCTACTAGTGAGGAAGCTTACTTATTCTATTTCTTTCTCTGTGATTTCATCATCTCTTGCTTTTGCGATTTTGGTATATATTCTCCAGCAATAGGAAATAAGTGTTTAGTCTTACAAGTTTAATTATCACATAGAATATACTAGAAATACATAACCAAATGGAGACTTATTTCTATAGAATCAAACTAGGTCCAAAAAGTTCTTTTTGACTTAATTATAATTACAAGGTTGGTTTTTTTCCTTCAGCTTTGGCTTTTTAATTAATTTTCTAATTCTATTCCTAGAACAATAACAAGGGGATTTAGAGAACAAGAACTTTTTATTAGCATTAGGAATACTAATATGTGATTAGATTAGCAAGCAAGTTAAAATTTAATGCAAACAAAACATTTTTGTCATAATTAAATATATATATATATATATATATATATATATATATATTATAATTCATTTTTTTTCTTTAAGTTCATTTATGTTTAGATTTGGTTTGGCCAACTTGTCGGTTGAAGTAGCTAGGTTCTTGATAGAAATGTGTTACTATGGATTGGAAGCAATATAAGCTGTGAATGATATCAATGAATGAAGGCCTAATGTGGACAACTTTAGTAATAAGTGCAGTCCATGCAAGAATGAAGGAGATGCTTCCAAAGCTTTCGTTGCTGAGGGATTTATTTTCCAAATACCTGCGGCACTAGTTCATGTTTAGGACTAGGACAAGGGTTTAATAATGTTTTGTTTCCTCTTCAGTGTTTTTTCCCTGAATTTTTTTAGTTAGATTTGAAGTCACATAAAGAATATAGATCCTCCCATTAAATATTATCCCACCCTTATTTTAATGAGATTTGAAGTTCTGAAAATCAAAGTTTTTAAATTCATCTATATATATCTACAACTTTTTATTTGGAGAAATTTGATTTATGTCATTGCCGAAGGGTGGAAGGGTCAGAAACTTGTAACTAGATATATCATCCACGTAATATAACAAGGAAACGAAAATGAGGGAAGATGAGCTGCTTATTTTAATTATCGCCAAATAGTATTGAAGTTAAGTGACATATACATAGAACTATTATCATCATCTCAAACAAAATGGAAATTGAGAAATTTTATCCTATATATATATGTTAATTATAGTCAATATCATTCGGAATTCATGACGAAGAATGAGAAAATTAATTAGAAAGTAGTTTCGAAAAGTTGAGGATAATAACGACAGAAACAAAAATGTGTTACTAGTTATGACTAAAAAAGGCAATGACTTCATCTTCAAGAAGGAGATGAGTATATATATTACGGACAATGTCTCAGTGTCAGTACTCCTCTAACGTGGATAAAGAATAATCTATATAGTTGATAAACTGACGTCAAAAACAAAATTTTGGAAACTCTATCCATCATTTTAAACGGTACCTTAGAAGGAAGGAAACTAGAAACCACCAAGTTTCCCTTGGCAACATTGCCTTTGCCTTGTGATTTTTGTGCCTTAGCGATAACTTCTGCCTTCTTGGCCTTCTTCTCATCCTTTGATTTCATGATCCTCTCTTTAATTTCACTACATCATGAATTCAGAAGGTGAGATACGATATCATATTCATAATCCATAATCACTAGTTTACAAAAACAAGAAAGAGAATCACAATCAAACTAGGTATAATCTAATGGTAAGAGGTTAATTAGGTAGTTTGTGTTTGAATCTTTCTGCCATCGTGTAAAAAAAAAAAAAAACACAAGGAAGGAGTTTTCAAGCAGCAAAAGAAAGTTTAAGAGTACACACCGAAGAGCTGCTTCCGTAGACCTAGAATAAGGCTTCTTTTTATTGCCATGCCTCTTCTTCACAGCTTCTTGGGCATTTTGAGTTTGCAAACAGGAAGGCCTGATCAACCAACAAACAGAAGCCTTCATTAACAGCTAATTACAAGCACATCATACAATAAGCACCTGATAATTGCCATTGGGCCAAAGATCCAGTCTAACTGAAGTTAAGAGATCGAATCTTTTCTGGACCCTCTTCTATAAACTACTCCTTCATTTACTTAAGGTAAAAAAAAAAAAAAAAANAAAAAAAAAAAAAAAAAAAGTGAAATATCACCCTAAAAATTCAAGGAAGGCAAGTCACTTTTCAAGTTACCTGTGAATCTCCACAGATATAAATCTGAATCCTGATCCCTTTCCCAGGATAGATCTTGCCCCCACTCACTGAAACGGCAAAGCTCCATTCTGATTTGTCAATATCAAATACCAGTTACTAGAATTGCTGAGAATGCAATTAGCCAAAAGCATCAGTCAGTTGCACAACTGGACAAGTCATTACATCAAATGGCAAATTTATAGCAATATTGATGAACTTGAAAAACTGTTCAATCGCAACGAGGAAAAATGACTAGCATCATTCCCTAGGAGGTGGAAACTAATGAATACAAAGCCACTTCACATATATCATCCACAGTTTTGCCACTGGTATATTGGTATTTTATAATTTAAATCAATTATTTATTTATTTATTTGGCAGCATATGTTCAATTTCCATAAAACATGTGTTTCATAAGAAATTGTAAGAAGTACCACAAAATCATCATATCCCCAGAGAAAATAATTTCCTCATCTTTCTTCTTGCAAGAAAAAAACACTACATTTACTTTGATGTTAATCATATCTCTTTGGGGTCCATTAATCCAAATATTGTCCTTTCAATTTTCTACAACATTACTACTTAAAAGACAAGCGCCAATATATGAAAAAGTTAAGCATAAGTTTTTTTTCAAAATCTAATCATTTTTTCCATGTTAGTTCCTTTAATTGTTACCATTCCACAAATCTATAATTACAATGCTGAAGTGTCATAATGGTAAAACTGTCCAGAACTGAAGGTAAAAATATGAATCTTCAACTTCATTCTTGCGGAAAACTACAAAGCTAAAAGCTAAATGAACCTCATCTGTTTTCTCACTCTAATTTGGAATTTTCAATAAATTATTTCTTATCAATTTAAATTTTTTGGTTAAATTTATTCTTAACATAGCATGATATTCTCTTAATTAACTTAAATTTCAGAACAAAATAAAGATAATGTTTTATCCGCGCTTCATGTCAAAGAGATTTTTGTATGAGAAAGGCTATTAGAGAATAAATCAAAACTATTTAAAAATCCTTCTCCTCACTACTTTTGCTTTCAAGATATATAACTACTTTCAAAGTACATGAATCTTGAACTTACAAGTTACAAATATCTCAGACCTACCACTTAATGTTACAATTTAAAATCACAGACCTGCCACTTGAATTTACAAAATCATATATATCTATATATCCTACCACTTATATGTGCTATGAGTGAAGCAATGTATACTATTATCAAAGCAAATTATCTTATTAAGCACCCAAAGACTTATAAAATCTTAGCATGTCTTAATTTAGACGATATCTTAAGATTTTTCTTTCCCTTTTAATTTCCAGCCAGACTTTCATTAGCTCCACTAATATATGAGTAATGCTGGCTAGCAAATTGTCTTTTCCAGTTCCCAAATTCTTATGAAATCTCAATATGGCTAAATTTAGATTATATGATGACCTCTTCTTATCTCTTTCCCAGTCAGAATGTCTTTAACTCCTCCACTAAGATGTTATTTTACTAATCAGAAATCAGGAGTAAATCTCTAAATTAAGAACAAAGAGTGCTATATGAAACACGTCAAATCCTCACAAACAAGAAGTTAGGTCTAAAAGCGCCACTGTCATGTGTCTTTATCTTGCAGATAGTAGGCCATTTCGGATCCAAAAGGTAACCTTGATTCCTGTAAAACCAGAGACTCACAATAAACAAGAAGTAGTGTTATATAATTCTTTTTTTCATAAATTTTGTGAGAGTGTAATGACATTTAAATTCATATGATCTCTATTAATATTTTTTTCCCTAATTCAAATCCTGCCACAAATATAGATATGAGAAATTGTACAAATTAGCTTGTGAAAAATCATTATCCATAAACCAAACCCTGAAATGGGTCTNATATCTTTTTCCCTAATTCAAATCCTGCCACAAATATAGATATGAGAAATTGTACAAATTAGCTTGTGAAAAATCATTATCCATAAACCAAACCCTGAAATGGGTCTCCATTTTCTCACTGATTCTAGGTAAAGAAAAGGAATTTTTTTTTAAAAGAAAAATCAAGAATAAAATCCGCTGCCAGATTCTTCAGCCTCGACCAACTTACAAGGCTTATATTAATACTTTCTTTCTGACCACAATTGGAGTTTCTGATTTTTTTTTGGCACTAGCTAGTTTCATTCACAAACCACATTATTGCAACCCAGCAGCATATATATGCATACCAATTTCTATGTCTGAATGGCCCACATTTTAGTTTTATTCGGAGAGTAATAAAGAATGCTTGGAAAAAGTTTAAATTGCAGGAAAAAAAGGAGACCATGCATATTATTCATTGTAATATGAAGAGCATTATCGCCAAGGGGGTATCTTTTTGCTGGTGGACCATATAATAATGGACTAAAAAATATGCATGTGCAGTAAACAAGACAAACAGTGCAAGCATGCCACTAGATTTACCTAAACTAGGATACGTGTCCTTAGCTATGTAAAATTCAGAGGCAGTCCTATCAGATGTTGACACACGAAAAGTGCTGGTAGAAGATAAGGTTTATTTTCAACGGTCAAAATTAATTATTTTTCACATCAATAGCTATAATATTATTATATTAAAAAATATTATTTATCTTTTTAATATGTAAAAAATCTCTAAAAATTAACTGAAAAAGTTGCATGTCTCAAAAATCACTTTTTAATTCAGGACTAACTTGCCCCACTATCGAAAAGTATTAATTTTTTTATTGAACATCATGAGCACTTTTACCAGGTATAAGTTTAATTGAAGGTTTTGGATGGCCTATATGGCCTCTTAGTAGTTCTAAAAGCCAAGAGAGTGTGGCCTCTTCTAGCACTTAATGTAATATTTTCTTCGGCTCTAAACGTGTTTGTGAACCTTACTATATATAATAACTAGCAGCCTATCTGTGTTTGTTTCCAAGTACACATGCACCATGAACTCTGCTCTTCTCTACAGTGAAGAGGCCTAAAGATTCAAGAAAAGTTGTAACATGTCAGAGAAATTTGAGTTCTTCATCCCAGATTTCAGCTTGTAAGTGCCTTTCCACATACATGTAGTTGTTTTTATTCTTCTCTGTTGAGAAACCACAGACTCACATTAAGAATCCTTAAAATCTGCAATTGCATGTGGAACTTATCCATACCAATTGATCTTCACTATCTGCTACTTGCTTTCACTCCCAATGATCATTTTCAAGTTAGAAAGACATGGGTAAACTGTCATTGTCCTAATACTTGTGAGTCTGTTACCACTCTCTGAAACTCATGATTTTTGGCCTTTCCCTCCTTGCTTCCCTGCAATGAAAAACCAACCTCATTCTTTTTTTACTTTGGGTTTCTAACCATTCTTCTTCTGGGTAATTGATATTCTTATTTTCTCTCCAATATGGGTTAATATCTGTGCGGTTCTTTTCAACATATGGACTTGATGACTTTAACAGAAAAGAAGTAGGTATACCCTCCCTACCCAAAGCACTAAGAAGAAAAAGTAGATTTTCCAAATCCTTATCACAAATAGAAAAAAATGTGTTTTTTTTTTTTTTTTTTAAAATTTTGCATCNTTTTTTAACAATTTGCATCAAAGATCCCTTTCTCTCCTAGAAATTGAAATTTTCTAATAAATTATTGATTTGCCTATATGGTTACTGATTGATTATAAATTAGTGGATTTTTTCAATATTACTCGAGTATATTGATGTTGATTATTATTTCTTTATCCACAATATTTTGCTATTGATATAAGATTATTCTAACCCAAAATGGGTCTTTATTAGAAACTTGATGGTTAAGCTAATTATAACAATATTCGAAAATATGGTGCAACTGAGTTTGCATTGTCTTGCAGATTCTAGTTTTCCAATCCATTAATACTTAGCTCTTGCCATGTTAAGGAACTAATTAATAAGATTCTTAGCACTCGACTTTTTACCCCACAGATACAGTTACTATTTTTGTTCTTTTTTTCTGAGATATACACTAATTAGTTAACCAAGTTTTTCTTATATATATATATATATATATATTTGGGAAATTCCTTTTTTTTTTTTTGCATAAATTTTCTATTTTTGTGCAAATATTTTAATGAAAGCAATTTGTGTACTTGTTCTATAAAGTGATGTAAAAAATATGAATACTTAATGTTATTTACAAACTAGTTATCTTTATATTATTTTATATACATGACATCATCTAAATTTTTCTAAATTTACTAAAATTTGTCAAACCCTTTTAATTAACAGGTTCAAATTTTATAAATTTAATGTATAAGAATCATGTCTTGAAAAATATAGTACCCAATAATGCAAATAACACTACCAGATTGTCCTAGGCATATGCCTTAAAAGAAAGAAATGCCTAAAGGTGCCATCTATAATTTTTTGGAGATTCTATGATATTACATGAGTATGTCATCCTACACTGACGTGGTAATCATACGTAATTTTTATATTTTATTGGATATAAAAATAATTTATTTTATTTTTTTCAAACAAATTTAAAAATAGTTAACTTGTACACATATCATTCATACATTAATTATTCTCATGTAGTATGACATACCACATAAATACCAAAAATATCTAAAAAGTCTCCATAATTTTTGTCAACACGAGTTTATTAAAAAAGTTCAAAATAAATATTATTGTAACATTTATGGACTTTTTATTTTTAAAAATATAAAAATAACAAGAATTTGTAAGAAAAAAAAAACGTTACATATGTTTAAAACAAAGTTCCAATTAAAAAAAAAAAGCTGTAAATTAAAAATTGCAATAGTGTGCAGACTAAAAATCTTCATACTTTGTCACACTAATAAAAATGGTATAATTTAAACTTAATTAACTAGTACTTGTACGACTAAAATACTTTCGAGTAAAGCAAATATGGCATATGCAATAATAATCATTTCAGCTTCTGTAACCATGAATAATGCTTAAGCAAGTAAAACCATGGATGTTGGATAGAGAGAAAATGAGAAGAAAATAAAGTAGAAAACCTCTTTCTAGTTTTGCCCTTGTAGATTCCTTCTTTCAAACTGTGATGTATAACGGTAGGATTTGTCTCTAGTACTCTCTACTGGTGTCAGCTATTTACCAGGGCAGTTAAGCGTTGGCGTAGCAGAAGACACAAGATCACGTGCCTATATACCCGTTCTACTTCTTTCTGTAAATATGTTACTGTTACTGTTACTATTACTCCCACGGCCATACACTAACCGCTTTAGCAAACTTTCGCGCTACATTCATCCACATACTCTCTCTCTCTCTCTCTCTCTCTGAGATTCACATTGGAATTCTTTTTCGTTGAATGCAAATTCCATTTCTTTTTCTTCTGGGGTTCCTAGATATCTGTTTATTTCAGATGGGTTTTGATTTCTTTTGTTAGTTTACCATTCTACTACTCTGTTTCTCCATCAAAAACTCTGTTTTTTTTTTTTTTTTTTTTTTTTTTTTTTTTTTTTTTTNTTTTTTTTTTTTTTTTTTTTTTTCTGAAGAAGCTTTGTAAACGACCATCAAGGCCATGTGTTCCGATGACCATTGTTTGGCCCAAAAGGGTTTCCAGATTTTGATTCGGTAACGTTGTGTTTTCTATGTTTTCTGGGTCTCTCTCTTATGTTTATGGATTTTCTGGGGATTGTGCTTTTACGCAGTATTAAATGTCGTTTATTTGTATGTATATTTCTATTGAGAAATAATCTTATTTTTCTTAAAATTACCTTTCCTGTTTTGGGTTTGAATAATGGTGATTTTCTTCTGTGTGAGGCAACTCAGCATCTGGGTTTGTGTCATTTCTTTGTTTCTTTCTGTATATTCCTTAACCTGATGATGATGTTCAAGGAAATATGGACGGTTAAAAGAAATAGTATTAATGAAAATAAAGGGAATTTGATGCATAAAGCTAAGGAAATAATAATGTGGAAAATGCAGCGTTTTATTTGAATTCATTATCTTCATTTGAATGATTCCTTTCATTCCTCTGTTTCCCTTTTCTATTAACCAAAAGCTATGGATTAACTTCAGCATTCTACATTAATTTTTTCTTTAATTTTCATTTCCCTCACCTATTGGAGCTAAATCTTTTGGCTTCAGCTACAAATCAATGATAATTTTTCGTTAATGAACTTCCTTTTCAGGGCAACCAATTAAATTATTGACCCTCGAGAGGAAGGAAGATTACTGCTATTGATTTCAGGTTTCTGCTACTATTTCAACAACCTTATGAATCTTCAATAGTTTGAAACTGTTGCTATCTGGCTTTGTGTGAGTCTCATCTCTTATTTTTCATTTTGATACAGAGCATTAATCTTTGTTTCTGGAATATGGTTGGCTTCGGGAAGAAGTTGAGAGAATCTCAAGTTACAGAATGGAAAGGGTACCCTTTTTTTTTCACTAACTTCCAAAACAGCCTTTAATTATATACCTTGAGTTCTGGAGTTTTTTCATAGTTTGACCGTCACTTTTTTAACCAAATGGATAATTGTCAAATTTCATTGGTTATAAGTCAACATCCTGATGATACTATTGGATTATTACCTGGTACTCTAGTTTCTTGTTCTAGTGAAATTACTTGTTATCTTCATTTCTTGCCACATGATATAGAAAAGCTATTGTCAATCTGAGTAAACTAGAGCTTTTCAGAATGCCGGAAGCTAAAAAGTATCTTAATATACGGTCCCTTGAGGAAATACCTCATTGTTATGCATGTTCAATTCTTATATCTCCAAAATGAATTCCGAGATGTTCAACTACATTTAACATTATGTTGGTGATGCTATTATTGCTGCTACCTTATTATTCTGATTTTCTTCTGCAACAAAAATATTCTATCATGTTTCTCATAAAGTTTCATTCTCATGTATTGAAGTCACTTTTACTTTTCTGTAGTCCAAGACATCAAATCAAACTCTGCCTTTGTGATCACATCTCTTACTGGGCATAATGCCATTCTGTTGATCTCATCAGACAATTGTTGGATTGATGCCAATACTTGCACCAAATGGTAAATTGTTTCTCCTGATTTAGTTACTAAGTGCTCTAATATTTTTCAGATATTACATCAACTACAAGTTAATGAAGAAGAAAGTCAAGCGATATACAGAACAAATGGAGGTTGGAACACAAAATCGTCATTATGTTCTCAAAGACTTCTCAAGGCTGCTAGACAATCAGGTAACTGCTCCTACACTTAAAATATTATTGCTCCCAGTGATATGCCTGCTTGAGTTGTTTTAAATATATCATCATTTAAAATGAAAAAGAACATTATTTTGTTAATATAGTCCTTTCTAACATATGCTACCCTAGTTCAGATTAGAAGTTCTAGTAACGTAGCTTATCCATAGTAATAGTATAAATCATTAGTTACAAGCCACATTTTGTTGTTCATGAATTTCAGATTGAAAAGATTGTTTTGTTTCTGCTCGAACAACAAGGAGTTCTGGCACATAAGCTGTCTGATATTCAACCAAAGCAACAAGCTCTTTCACAGCAGCCAAATTGCTTAGACATATCTCAGCTCCAAGAAGCATATAGAGAAGTTGGACGAGATCTTTTAAAGCTTCTCTTTTTTGTAGAGATGAATGCTAACGGCTTGCGAAAGATATTGAAGAAATTTGATAAGCGGTTAGGTTATAAATTCACTGACTATTATGTCAAGACACGAGCAAATCATCCTTACTCCCAGCTGCGGCAGGTTTTCAGGCATGTGGTAATGTTCCTAACCCTGAAATATATATTTTCCAAGTCTAATTCAGTAAGCTAAAGCTGTTCTTTTTTTTTCTTTTTTCTCTTTCATTTTCTTTCACATTTTTTTTTTAAAAATCAAGTATAAATATAATGTGATAGATTCCTTGCAGGGAATTGGGGCTGTTGTTGGAGTCTTATCTCATAATCTTGCGGACCTTCAATACTTACAAGGCTGTCAAGGAAGCTACATATCAATATATGATCAGCCTTCTTATTCTCACCCGGTTTGCTCTCATATCCTTATATTCATGCTGCTACTAATTCTTAACCCTCTAAAGTGCTTGTACATTCAAATTGAGAATGGCATGTGGTTAAATCCTGTTTTCTTGTGCTTAATTATACATGTTCATGCAACCGTGATTAGAGTTTCTTTTAATGATTGCAACTTCATATTTAACTATCATTATGCCAAGGAAAGCATATTTTCTCAAATTAAACTCTTGTCAGTAACATACATACTTGGTCTGATATGATCTGCACTTTGTCAACAAGATTATAATTTATTTAATATTAAGTTGAATTTGGATCTCTAAATATTGAGGAATAAAGATGAATGCCAGCCTAAATATGTATGATATTTAAAAGCCACCTTTCTTGTGAAAGTAAAATATTTGAAACTGGCATCATAATGTATGCTTGCAATGTGATTCTACGAACAGAATCCAGATGTAGTTTGCTGTTTTAGAGGCATAGTTTTGTTTTTCACTTTGTGTTAATCATTGCAAATGGGATTTCAAAACATTACTCGTAATTTCTCGAGTATCAGTGCAACACCTGTTGATGGTAGCCTTCTCATTTCTCTTGCAGGATCCTGTTCTTGATTCTATTAAACTAGCTGTAGACAGATTCTCAAACTCGACAACTTTCCTTCAATTTTTGGGAAGACATGCATTAATCATGTCAGAGGAGCTCCCATCTCCATCTGAAGATCATATTGTTGAAGAGAGATATCATTTTATGTCACTTCTTCTGAACTTGGCAAACACGTTTTTGTATATGGTCAACACATATATAATTGTCCCTACAGCAGACAACTACGCTTTGAGCCTTGGAGCTGCAGCAACTTTGTGTGGTGTTATCATTGGGTCAATGGCTGTTGCACAGGTGTTTTCTTCAGTTTATTTCAGTGCCTGGTCTAATAGATCATATCGAAGACCACTTGTATTCAGTAGCATTGTTCTTCTTATGGGAAACATCATGTATGCATTGGCTTATGATCTGAACTCAATATCAGTTCTTCTGATTGGACGTCTTTGCTGTGGGTAAGCTATTTCTTATTGCTTTCAATGTTTCAGTATTGGAAACTTACATTTTGTTTGTTGCTGCTGTTGTTGCTCTAGAGTAGGAATTAATTTAATTTGAATATGTTAATTCTCTCCCTGATGTTCCTTCATGAGAATATTATTATCAAGGAATTGTAACAGAAAAGAAATGTGTATAATATACTTCACCATGGTCTTTTTTAAAAAAAAAAAATTGCTAACTGCTGTTTATGTTACTTTATTGATGAAGTCAAGATAATGACATTTCAGGTTTGGCTCTGCAAGAGCTGTTAATAGGCGTTATATCAGTGACTGTGTTCCATTGAAATTGCGACTACAGGCTTCTGCAGG
Organism: Cercis canadensis; assembly: GCA_003255065.1. NCBI lineage: Eukaryota > Viridiplantae > Streptophyta > Magnoliopsida > Fabales > Fabaceae > Cercis > Cercis canadensis. Next base: position 205,986 of record QAOA01002936.1, read on the forward strand.
TTTTGTTAGTGCAAGTGCTCTGGGCATGGCGTGTGGTCCTGCTCTTGCTTGTTTGTTTGAGAAGAATTTTAGGATTTACAAGTTCACAATGAATGAAGCCACTCTACCTGGCTGGGTCATGGCTTTTGCATGGCTTGCCTATCTGCTGTGGTTGTGGTTCTGTTTCAAGGAACCCCCTTTTGAGGATAAAGCAAATCAGGCGCCATATCAAAACAATGCTGGTTTGTCAATAAGATTTCTCAAATTTTTTGGTCTATATTTCAGTCTTTTTTCTCCTATGACTTACACCATATAGTATACTACTATAGTGCTTAGATTTCATACTAGTAATTAAATATTTCTTTATCTGTTTCATGCTTGATTTTCATTTGATTACTTATTCTATATTCTTTCTTTTGGTGTAGGATCAGTAGTACATGTTGCAATAGAGAATGGTCCTACACAACCATTATTAATGAATTCAGAAACTAAGGCGACCGATGAAGATGGAGACGAAGAAAATGATGATGATGCTGAAGAAGGTTCTAAAGAAACTCAGAAACCTGTCACTACTATTGTGGCAGCATATAGATTACTTACACCATCAGTAAAGGTGAGAAGTGAAGTATCACTTTCGCTTGAATCGGTGTTCGATTGTACCGTTTCTTGCTTCAAGTGAGCAAGTAATATGAATTCCTTCCCTCTATACTTTGAAGATACATTTAGCTTTCCTGAATTACTTCTCATTTCATAGTCAAAGTATCAAATATTCCATGAAGTAAGCATAAACCATATAAGGGAAGAATGAACTCTGACCCAAACTTTCATTATCAGGTCCAACTGCTTGTGTATTTTATGCTCAAATATGCAATGGAGATTGTACTTGCTGAATCAAGTGTCATCACTGGATACTATTTCGCTTGGTCAACCAGCAGTGTTGCCATTTTCCTTGCATGCCTTGGTCTTACTGTGCTGCCTGTAAATATTGTTGTTGGGAACTACATCAGCAACATATTTGAAGAAAGGTAGGCCTTACAAGTACTAGAGTTTTGGTATCTTATAAGTTCCTTATAAATCAATGCACAATTTGAAATGGCAGTGCCATATTTTTAGTTTTCTACCTCAATCTAATGAGTCTTCCTTTTATTTTCTTCTCTCTTGTCATGTCTTTGATCTTTCCTTTCTGGTTGACCTCTAATTGCAGGCAAATTCTACTGGCATCAGAAATAATGGTTTGTATTGGACTATTCCTAAGCTTCCATATATTCAATCTTTATTCGGTGCCTCAATATGTGGGCTCAGCCCTTATCACATTCGTGTTTGCTGAAGTTCTTGAAGGTAATGTTTGCTCATTCTGTGCCATAAACAAATCAAGCACATTAATTTGGAAGTATAAATAGTAGCATCTTGTACTTTCATTTTGCATCATAAGGTGCAAGTTGCATCAACTACTGAAGGTGAAATTTGCTCCTTTAACATGGCTTCACTTTTCTGTTTGCTTGATCAATCCAGGAGTGAACTTATCACTTCTATCAAGAATGATGTTGGAAGTATAAATAGTAGCATCTTGTACTTTCATTTTGCATCATAAGATGCAAGTTGCTTCAACTACTGAAGGTGAAATTTGCTCCTTTAACATGGCTTCACTTTTCTGTTTGCTTGATCAATCCAGGAGTGAACTTATCACTTCTATCAAGAATGATGTCTTCAAGGCTTTCGCGCGGAACCTTTAATGGAGGATTGCTTTCAACAGAAGCTGGGACTCTAGCTAGAGTAGTTGCAGATGGAACAATAACATTGTCTGGGTATTTGGGTGAGAGTAAACTCTTGAATACCACCTTAGTTCCAGCTCTCTTGGTCTGCATCTCATCTATTGTGGCCACCTGCTTCACCTACAACTCTCTCTTCTAGTTAATGGTTAACCTTTCCTTCTTGAAAGCCCAATTGTATATATGGGTAGGGTAGTAAACTGCTCAGTGTTCACTGATCAGTTGTCAACAATGCTGTATTAGCCAGTTATTAGCAGATGCCTGAATCAGGTTGAGAACATGAAGTTTTGATGTCACGTTTTCTGTCTCTTATGGATCATGTGGGAACAATCTCTTGGGGAAGATTGTTCATTCCTACATGATTCTCTTTCCCTTTATATTCAGCAGTTTTATTCAGAAAATTCCACCATGATTTGTACATGATTAGAAGCATCAGAATATTTATCAGTGAGGCTTATGAAAATGCATAAATGACTATTCAACAAAGAACAAAACCAGGGTCCAACAAGGCAAAAACTGAGAAACAGCTTCTCAAAAGCTACCCTATCTAACAAGATTATGGGTAAAATATTCTTGAGACACTTCCATTTTCAAGATTATGGATCAATATTATAAAATACATAAACATTTGTTCTTATCTCTACAAAGACACACATAGGGAGAAATTATATAATAACAGGCTGCATAAATTACTCCAACCCCATTATTTAAATAATGCTTCACAAACATCTCTATATATTTCCAAAATCTATAGAAACTTCCATAGACATTTAAAAAAAAAAAATTACAGTTTAGGATAGCAAGAGCCTTAACTTAATTAGCACTTGTTAAAACAAAAATTAAAAAGTGGGAGTGTCTGTCATGCTGGATTCCACTTTTTTGAGAAATTATATTTTATTAAAAACTATAATATTTATATAAAATAGCTTAAATATTGAAGTAAATATTTTACAAAAAATATAATATTCACCTAAATGAACTCAAAAGGAACAGAGCAAATAATGTTTTTACAAAGCCCACATAGTGTATAAAAATAGGATTTGTAGCCCAGATATACCCAATAGCAAGTTAACCCCACAATCGTAGCAAAAGCTGCAAAGCTTGATAAAGAGACAATGTGCATAAAACCCAACCCAAGTCCATAATTGTCCATTAGCATATTCTCTCTTCCTTGTTACCAGGCAACGTCCCACGTGAGAGGGAAAAACTCTTTTTTTTTGTCAAAATAAATAAATAAATATTATATAATGGTTTGGAAATAAACTCAAGCAAACAACAATTTGTGGAAAGTCATACGTATGCATCAGGATTTCGATTTGCACTGTATTTAGATTTCTGAACTAAATTCCCAGCTTGTTTTTTAATCGAAATCCTAAGACAAAACAAAACTATCTTCTTCTCTCGTAGTTTCTGGTTGTTGTTCGATAATAATTTAGTATTAGAGCAGAGGAGAGAAAGAGGGAAGAGAAGAGAGACAGTGTCCAACATCCATGGCAGATCAACAGGAAATACCTGACGGAACGGTGCAGAACGTTCTGGACCAAGAGTCTCTCAAGTGGGTCTTCGTTGGAGGCAAAGGCGGTGTTGGCAAGACCACTTGTAGCTCCATTCTCTCGATCCTTCTCGCGAGGGTTCGCCCCTCTGTTCTCATCATATCCACCGACCCTGCTCACAACCTCAGTGATGCTTTTCAGCAACGCTTCACAAAGACACCAACTTTAGTTCATGGCTTCAGCAATCTTTATGCTATGGTACAACTTTGATTCCTCAATTTTGGTTTTCTTGTTTTGTTGTCTGTTGTGATTTTTTTTCCCATGTAAGAGGATGTTGATTTTGTTTGAAAAATTGTGTTTTTGGCCGAATATGAGGATGCCTACGTTTTGAGTTTATATGTTTATGGTATAAAAGGAAAGAATTTGATACTCTATGAAGAATATGAGAATCCCAGTAGTTTGAATTTTGTGTATTTTCTTAGTTGTCTGTGAGTTTGTAAGGAATTTGCAGTTGCTTATACGAGTGCAAAGCCTTGCATTGAACTATTTCCATGCCATCAATATCCGTAGAGTTAATGCTAGCTCTTTTTATCTAAGTAATGTTTTGTCAGATTTCCCACTTATTGTTTGATCTGTTTCCTCACAGTATATTTTCTCATTCTATGTTATGATCGTTTGTAGGAGGTGGATCCTACTGTTGACCATGAGGACATGACTGGTTCTGAGGGGATGGATAGTTTGTTTTCAGAGTTAGCAGGTGCTATACCTGGAATTGACGAGGCGATGAGCTTTGCTGAGATGCTGAAGTAAGAAACATATGTTGTCTTTGTGATTCAAATGTCAATTGAAATCTTGTTGAACCTCTGTCTTTAATATGTTTTAATATATGACAGTATAGACTTAATTAGTTTCTAGGTCTATGAGGATAGCGTCTTAATATGTCCAATAGAACACGAGGTTTATGTTTCTAGGACTTTTCAGTGGTTAAATAAAAGATGTTTAATTCTGATTATGTAATCATTAGGTATAAATGCTGAGTTCTCAAAATTGTGCATTGGTAATAATTAACAGGGCCAATCTATAGGTTTTAGGTTTATGAAGGGGGTGCTATTCTCATCAGAATTATGAGACATTCATACTGGATGATGTGTCCAATGGGGGTAAATGCAAGAGTATAACTTCCAAGGATCATGAGTAAACAAACTACTTCAATCTGTTTACAGGATGATATGTGTATTGATCAGTCAGTGTATTCACATTTTACTCATTCCTTTCAAGTTTAAAAATACCAGGGCATGCGGTCCAATTCTTTGATGAAAAAAAATTGCAGAATTCCTCTGTACATGGTTGATTCACCTTATCAAATTCTACATAACATTTCTAGAAATAATCTATTTACCAAGTGTGTGGCGATCACTTGTTTCTGGTATTTGTTTCACATGTTACTTATCTATTCAAAATGTCTCTTCCATCCTTCATTCTGGTTTTGACTAACTAATAATGTCTACAGATTGGTGCAAACGATGGACTACTCTGTTATAGTATTTGATACTGCTCCAACTGGCCATACACTCAGACTTTTGCAATTCCCATCAATTTTAGAGAAGGGTCTTGCAAAAATTATGTCTTTGAAAAGTAAATTTGGTGGTTTATTTAATCAGGTATGAACTTAAGTTCTATTCTTATCCAATTTAGCAATGATGTCATGCATAACAAGAAATATTCTTAACTAATTTGAGAGTGAACTAGGTTCAGTTATTTTCAATAGTATACTGCAATGCTCAAATTTTATTTTTCTTATTTAACCTAATATCTTACCTCATAGAGGCTCTAGGATCAATGCAATAGAGTGTACTTTTCTCAAGCTGAGGAGAAAACTTGTGTAATACTAAATTGATCTTTCATCAGATTTGCTCACTTATCTTTTAACTAGGTTAAGGTTTTCCATTTTTTTCCATCATTTAGATACGCTCTAGTGATTAGATCCATGTATGAAAATGGAAACTCATTTGGAGACCTTACTGTTTGATTTCAACTTACTGTTATAGCTTTTGATTTCTGATGCAAATTTGTTTGGATCAAAGAGAACAAGTTTTCTTCTCTCTCTTTCTATTTCCCTCTCTGTCTGAGTCAGCTAAGCCTGGCCTCAGTAGCTCTGTCAATTAATGAAAGCCACCTGTCTCATATTCCTCACATAGGAAAACCAAACAACATGGCTTTGATGAAAACAATGTTCAAAGCTTTTTCCATTTCTCACATTTCCCAATTCTCATTCTTTAATTAAATCCCTTTTCTTACAACCCATTTGCTTCAATTTTCATTCTGGGATTCAATTTCTCATGACTCCTACCAAACTGAAGCAATCTCCGAACCCTGCAAATGCTCAGGCAATAGCTTTCACCCAGGATGCTCACATTCTTATGTGTGAAATGCATCATATTAGTGCCAATTTGGCTTCTTCACTGGCTATTGCTACTCCTATTGGAATGACATTGAACCCTGCTTCTTCTTTGTGGATTGAATTGGAGTTTCGGTGGAGGATAGGAAGTGTTGCAGCTAACTAGGAGGAGAAATGAGCAGTTGGGTGTGGTTGGCAGTGGTGTCAATGAGAAATAAGTGTGTGGGTCTAGTGGTGGTAGTGGCAATGGCGTTAGCGAAAATGAATGGAGGAGATGTCCAGTGAAGTGTGAAAGTATGGGCCAGTGGGTATGGATTAGAGGATGAAGATATAGATGAGGTTGATGACATTGGGAGTTGTATTTAATTACCAAGTTACCATTAATGAAACCATCTCATTATAAAATTGCCTCCTTGAATGCACCTCTCTCCAAAACACCAGTTTTTAAAAACATCTTAAAGTTGTTTATGTTTTTCAGTTTTTAAAAAAGCATTTTAGTAAACAGTTTTTAAGAATTGGAAGAAGAAGAAAAAAAAGAAAAACCTCCCAAACAAGGTTTCTGATTCTTTAGTTTTTAAAAACAGAAGTTTCCAAAACAGGTTTCCAAACAGACCCTAACAATCTTGCTCATGTAGCTTCGATTATTTATGTCTAGATTTAGAAAGTGTAAATCTTTTTGTGTATAAAAGTAATCATCCCAATCCTTCTGGATTTATACCTTTCATATGCATTTTTGTTGCAGGTTTAACCATTCTATTACCTAAATATTGCAAAGTTCTTTGATAAGATGGCACGTCTTTACTTGAATATCTATGGTGTAACTAAAAATTTCTTGAAACTTTCATCACAGATGACCCGCCTTTTTGGTATGGATGATGATTTTGGTGAGGATGCAATACTTGGACGGCTTGAAGGCATGAAAGAAGTCATTGAACAAGTTAATATGCAATTCAAGGATCCAGTAAGAATTCCACTTAATTTCTGTTTTATCTTGCTTTTGAAAGATGATGATTGCTCATTTATCCTTTACTAAATTGTGGCTAATTTTTGTTACTGATCGTAAAATTTTGACATTGTAAATTTATATAAGAAATCATTCTTAAATCCTTAAAAAAACTATGAAGATTAGGTTTTGTCTTTGGAAGGAAGACGGCACTGACACACCTAGGGAGTAGCATATCCTGTGTCTAACACATTGCTGTCATTAAGCCTGAATGACATGGATATGATGCTTGTTAGACCTATAAAATGGTATATTTTTAGAGTAAAAAATCTAAAATTTAGTTGCCAGATATTATTAATCAAAGCAAAAGACAGAGCAACTAAATGAGCTATAGTTTTTCTTTTCCCATCTTTCCGTTGAGCTATGTCTATTTAGCCTCCTTTGAGGATGAGAGTGTCCTAAAAATATTAAAATGAGAAGAAGCGTGTTTCAACTAGTGTATAGATTCAATCCTTTTAGTAGAATGGATATCTTGTACTTGATGAATGGCTGAGATCAGTTATTTGGGTTAAGAAAAAAAAAAAAATTCTTGACTCATTTGATAGGGAGTATTTGAAACGACCTGAACTCTTAATTGCTTCAAAGGATATCTATGTTTTTGCTAAAAGGAATAGACCAGTGCTCTTTCAACTATTCTTATATGTATCCATGTCACCAATATGTTATATCCTAACTACTACCATTTTTCCTTTATCTCAGTTTTGTTATTTCATGTTCAAATATCCATTTTCATGCTTTAGAGGTAGGATATAAGAGGCTTTTTTTAATCATAAGTATAGAATCTTGGCTGCATACCTGTGATGATTAGAGGATCCCTTCTTTTATGGTTTTCATTCACTTCGTTTAGATAAGTTAGGGATTAAGGTGATTTGGCTGCTGTTTTTGTACTTTTCCTGTTTGTTTCTGCTCCCTTCTCTCTTTTTGTACATGGTAAATCCAGACAAGCTGGGAATACTGGTAAGTTTGGTAGTCTGATGGCAATTGGTTTAGGCCAAAGTTAGAAAGGTTTATATGAGTTGAACCGATTATTAATTAGTATAATGATATAATCTCGAGTAGTTATTCTGAATGGTAGAATCATGATCTTCTAGATATGATGAATATTTATGGACCCTATTTGATTTATTCATGATTTTTGTTTAGTTTAGTGTGATTGATGGAGATAAATATATTTCTGGCTTTATGTTTCACACTTTTAATTTTTATGTGGTTCTCTATCCTTTTTCGCTTATTAAATGTAAATGACATGGGAATGCTGCCAAGTTTGTTAGTCTGATGGAAATTGCACTTAGCGAAATGTTAAAGGAAATTTTGTACAAGCTGAAAATTTTATATTCTTGATAACATATTCTCTTTGGTTAACAAAGATGTGAACTCCGTGCCCCACCCATGCAACCAGATCTAAGGCCCAGGTCACTAAAGTGTGGTGATTTACTTCCATTATCTAAATGTACTTGTATTTCTCTATTCACAGGACTTGACAACATTTGTATGTGTTTGCATTCCGGAATTTCTCTCTCTATATGAAACGGAGAGATTGGTCCAGGAGCTCACAAAGTTTGAGATCGACACACACAATATCATCATTAATCAAGTAATCTTCGACGATGAAGGTGACATGCTTACCATGTCCTTAACGTCTTGTGTTTCTTTTCCCTCCTTGTCTCAAGTTATGAATACCATCCTTTTATTTGTTTTTCATTTTAGACGTTGAATCCAAGTTACTCAAAGCAAGAATGAAAATGCAGCAGAAGTACCTAGACCAGTTTTACATGTTGTATGATGACTTCAATATTACCAAGTTGCCATTGCTTCCACAAGAGGTAAGTTGTTGCATCTTGATATATGGAACTGATACATACATATGTACATGTATAATCACAAATACTTATGTGTGTGCAAGAACCTTTAGCAATTTATTTTTTGGTTTAAATTACAGAAAAGATGTTCGTTGAATGATTTCTAATATGGATAAAATTTCCCCAAATCATCCATAAAATTAACCACTGGGTTTAATTGCTCTCCTTTCTTTCTTCTGTTTTTGGTATAACCCACTTAAGGACCTCTACGCATAGAAATTTTGAGCTGTATATTCTTGTACTATAATGATTTATACATTTAAATTTTATCAGTTATCGTTCTCTGCGGTTTATCTAGCATCCTTGATTAGCCTGTGCAAATTTGATAGGTTACTGGCATTGAAGCTCTGAAAGGATTTTCAAGCCATTTTGTGACACCATATCAATCTGTATCTAGTAGCGGCCCGGTAGAACGATTAGAGCGTAGAGTATCAGGCCTAAAACAGCAGTTAGAAGAGGCTGAAGCAGAATTGGAGAGAGTGAAAAGAGGGAAGCAATGAGCTTGATGACATCCTTTCAAGATCTTTGCCATTCTATGCCTTTTTGGTTCTCATTCTTTTCAAGCTCACAATCAGATAAAGCATTGTCTTCTGCATTGGGCTGAAGAGTTGATTCTCTTGTTTACTTCTGCTAATATTACATTGAGCTTTTTGCATAAAAAAAATGTTCAGGCCAGCCTAATTTGTTTTATAAATATTCTTTCCTTGTATCTTTCAGATTATCATGAATGGGATAATTTATTTTCAAATAGACCATCCTTGCCCCCCAACACCCCCTCCCCTCTCTCCCCCTTTCTTTCCTTTCAAAGTAAAGGAGTAAAATTTTGTAAGGTCGTAGAAGGCACCTTGACATGTTAAAATATGTTGTGAAATTGTCAATGTCCATTATGAAAGAACTCTAATTGTTCTTGTTACAGATGAATTTTGGTAGATTTATGGCAAATGTCTATGATTCTAGTGCAAAGGGAGGCTCTTAAAAGCATCAACAAAATCCATTTTTACCCATCTCACCCACCCCATGCTATCCAAAACAGATCCTTTAGCAGTGACCGAGTCATGTTGAAGACATAAATTTTGTGAGAATGTGAGTGATGATTTATTTTGCAAGGTTTCACAACTTGAACATCAACATCAACTTGTCTATGCTTCTTTAATATTGTGGACACTTTGATAGAATCAGAGTGAGAAAAAGAAGCAAATTTGCAGAAATAGAAGCTTATAATGTTGAGCTCCAATTGCATGGCAAGAGGGAGATTTTAAGCATATATAACAGAAACATCTTGGAAGTCGAACTTCCAATTCAAGTCCATCTTTATTACTTTATTAAAGTCATTGTCACAAATAAAGAAAAATCTTGAAGAAAGCATATGAAAATGTATTTACTTTTTTTTTTTCTATAGGTAGAGGAGCACATTTAGTGTGTTAGGAAAACGAGACATCATGAATTTAACCCTAAAAACATGAGGCGATCAACCCTTAAGACTAAAAAATGGTATGATTGCATAAAACCTCTTCCTCATGAAAATGTATCCATGTTCACATCTTACCATTATTATGCAGAACGTAAATAGTGGATTTGCTACTGGGATATTACCTGGTTGGTTTTAAATAATGCACATTATTAGTGTAACTTAGCTATTAATAAATTTAATGGCTGAATTTTATCAATAAGGTTGAGATGGCCGAGTTGGTCTAAGGCGCCAGATTAAGGTTCTGGTCCGAAAGGGCGTGGGTTCAAATCCCACTCTCAACAACTTTCTTTTTTTTTTCTTTTCTTCTGCAAAACGAAAATAGCTTCATCTATTTTATTTTGCGTGTCCACAAGAACTCCATTCAGAAAAAAAGGTAGAATCAATCTTGATGGATTATTTACAAACCCAATTGATTATCCCATTACAAGAAGCGTTTACCTCATTTCAAGAAACCGTAATTATTTAGTTGATAAAAAAGAATATAATCATCAAACAGTAATGCAATTCCTCTTATAGAATGAGAAAATGCTACATCGAAAAATATTTTAAGATATTAATTAAAATCTATTATGACCTTTCTTAATTAAGACGAAAACGATATATCATGATTTTGATTATGATGCATATGATTGAATGATGATTATGTTATGTCATGCATTGGAGCCAAAATGAACGAACTGCACAGAACAAATCCATATTTGGTAGGTTATTTNGAAAATGCTACATCGAAAAATATTTTAAGATATTAATTAAAATCTATTATGACCTTTCTTAATTAAGACGAAAACGATATATCATGATTTTGATTATGATGCATATGGTTGAATGATGATTATGTTATGTCATGCATTGGAGCCAAAATGAACGAACTGCACAGAACAAATCCATATTTGGTAGGTTATTTCAATTTTATTTTTTTATTTCAACAATAAAAATATCTTCACACTAGCTTTCACGTACTAAAACTAAATATTTGGAATATTTAGTGCCAACATGTCATTTTTCTAAAATTTGTTTTGCGCCCTCTCTTCTTTCATTGAATTATGGGATGACTAAAAATCTGATCAAGCATAGAAATTACACCAGTCAAAGTTTACACAGTAGCATAGAAGGTGCTGAAATATAACTTAAAATCCACTACTTAACAATTAACATCAGACAGAAAACATGCAATTTGTTTCCTTCTCAACATAATAGCAAAGTAACATAAGGATTGGATTTCAGTGGAAGAACTGCAAATAATAACACATCTTTCTTCCATTTGATTACTGAATTTTTCTTGTAATGGTTCAGTAATGACGTATTTATCAAGCAACAATTCCTTTATCAATTGAGTATAGCAATCACCAAGAGACTAACCACCATGCAAAGTTGATATAAAAACCACTACATCCTTCTCCTCTAATGATGTATTCAGCTGGCCACTCAGCTCCCAGTCACAATCATTCACAAGCACTAGAACTCCAGGTCTCCTGCAAGCCAAACCATATCAACGCCAATTTAAAACATGTGAAACAATAATAATTCGCATTATAATTAGTTCTTTTTTAAAAAAGAAAAACAAAATACTTTAAGTACACTTATTTCAGATAAGCCTAAACTTCTTTGTATCAAGTTTCCGTCTCTCCAGACATCTTCTTCAAGGTGTTATTCAGAAACCTAACATATTATTGTCGTTGCATAATCTAGAAGCACTAATCCACTAAATTTCAAAGTTTAAAAAGTGCAGTATAACTTACACGGTATCCCCTTTCATGAACATTTCAGGCCTTTCCTTGATCAAGTTGGTCCGCACCCAAGAAAGCAAATCTTTCATGATGAACTAGGAAGCAGCACAGTTTTAATAAGAATGCCAAGCATAAAAGAACGTTCAACAAGGTTCACTCATGTTCAAAGTTGTAGCATACCTTGTCTGCTCCATTTTGTGGCTCAACATTGACATTATGAATCTTCTTAGAATCACAGAGAAGCTCCAATCCCCCACTGCATCAAAGTGTATATGTTTCAACAATTTTAAAAGGGCACACAAAGTGAATAAACTCAAATTCTAACCAGACTTATGAAAGGAATATAACAATAGATATCTTGAGAAATAAGTAAAGGCATACAGAGATGCCTGATAGAACCTCAAATCAGTGCTTTCCAGTAGCAAATTCAACATACTTTTAATAGAGATTAGACTTAAATAAACTGACAAGTGACTGAACAGAAATAAGATAAACTAGACAACTGGATTTCCAAAAAGCCCTTCAAATCATATCTATTTTCTGTACTACGTATCCTACAATATTAGACTAAAATTATTTGCTTGCACCATGTCATATTTATGTCACATTCTAATTACACATCTATCAAGGTATAACTTAAATAGACTCCTAAACATACTTAGACAATAGACATCAAAAAGTTGCACATCTTAATCTGCCAAAGCTCTACCGCAAGGTATTTGCATCAAATAAGAAATCAGAACTCTCCAAATTAAAAAAGGCAATTCAATCACAGTATGAAAGAAAGGGAGAAAATTTCTAAAAGCCCATTTCCTTGGATGTTTTAACGATGTCCCCTTCTTCTAATTGAAACACCATGCTCCCATTCTTCTCAGTTTGCTCCTTATCCTACTCTTTATCATCAGTTCTCTACATAATATCAATTTCAGTTCCTCGTTGGCAGACAAAGAGCATGTTGTGATGAAGTTGGAAGGCTTTTTCATTAGTACTTAATATAATTACTACCAATGGAAGGGGGGTTACAAGTGACAATGGAGAATACTATGGCGCACAAAGTGATACAAATAAACCATTAATACAGATGTTAAATTGTTTCAGGAAACTATTAAATCAGATATAGTATGTCGCGATAATATCTTTCAGATACAGCTTCCTATATACAGATGCTAAGGAATGACCAAAACCTTCCAAGTTAAAAGTTTTCAATGGTTGTACTCTATGAACTGGAAACCAAAAGCAGAATCAGCAAGCATCACTCTGGTGCTATTTTGAAAAGAATAAAACACTCGGAGTCATAAGAAACTTATTAGGTTGCTTGTTTTCATATTAGTTTTGAGAACAAGAAGAAAGAAATGGTTTCAAAAGTAGGAACTGAAAGAACATTTTTTTTTTCTTTTTTTTTAAAAGAAAAAGGAACCCACTTGAACTTATTGTCAATTTTGAAACGATGCTAAGGCCTTGTGTATTCTGCTAAGCTTTTATTAAGCTTTGAATTCATATGGCTTCAGGAAAAACTTTCAGCTTTATATTTTACAACGACAGACACCAAAACGAAGAGCATAAGTGAAAATCTAGCAATATGATTGTAGCTCTAATGACTATTCATTTCATAATTGCCGTTACAAACCATGTGACTGCAAAAAGCTATAGAAAAAAGATACAAGGAAAAACTAAACCCTGATCAAATGAGCTCTTGATTCGAGAAGATATTGAAGAATTCAACCATTTGAGCCAACCTCAACATCAACGGAGGGAGGCTCAAGTTCTCACTAAGGCAATTTCTAGGAGTTAAGTATTCAGTTTTAACTTTTTTTCTCGGCAATTAAACAATCAACCAATAGTTAAAAAAAAAAAAAAAAAAAAAAAAAAAAAAAAAAAAAAAAAAAAANTTTTTACAAATCAATTAATAAGAAAAAAGAAACCCAACAGTGAATTTTGAGGAATGAGATGAACTTACCCGAATTCAAGTGTCAGCTGCATGTTTAATGTTTTCCCAGAAACCCAAAACCCTAGAGAGGTAAGCAAACGAAAGAGAGAGAAGAGGCCACAAGCTGTTCAAATTCTCACTCTACTTATTCCTACTACGCTATTATAGCGTACGGTAAAAGCACCTTGTAAGCTCCTGGCCATGGATGGAGAGACAAGTTCAAATCTTGACCGTTCATTTTTTATGATGTAAACATATATCTATTATTGTGGGCCCAACGAACTTGGTCCCGCGTAATCCGACGGTTAAGGCGTCGATAACGGTCCTAGTTAACGGTCAGGATTAGATATCTTTCATTCGTCAAAACGACAAACATACACCTCATCATATCTCACTCTCTCCTCTTTTCGCTTCCCAATCTGCTTCCTTCGCCATCCCTTTGTCCTTTCCACTTTCAGAATCGAAATTTATCTTCAGTCTCCAAGATTTCCATTTTGGCTATCTGGTTCGGGTCCAATTGCTGCCGAAAATTAAATATGAGGGTCGGTGGTGACTCAGCGAGTTAGGGTTTCAGTTCGGATTCGTTGCTTGAAGGAGCAGAGTGTACCGTTGTTTTGCTGTGTTTTATTTATTTATTGAATCTATGGAAGCTTACAAGAGATGGGTCAGGCAAAACAAAGACTATGTGCACTCCTTGGAGTCTTTGGCCAATGTAACCTATCTTATCTCTCAACCTAGTTGTACTTTCATCATTCTTCTTTGACAAACTTATCAATTAACATAAACTTGGAGTCTCGTAAGTTGTTTTAGCTGTTTAATTCTATAGGTTTTGTGTTATGCCTTCTTGCAATATCCATAGCAGCACAGACGTACCATAAAAATCTCTTCTTCTTTTTTTTCTTGAGTTTATGTGTGTGTTTGGTGTATTTTATATGAATTTGATGCTATGTTATGGGGCAATTAAAATCTGAGATTGACAAAACGATATATGGTGCATTTTTGTTTGGGGTTGGGAGAGGGGAAGGGGGTTATGTAGTTTATTATTAATTTTAGTTGCATTACAGCCTATCTTTAGCTTCTCTTGTCAGTTCAGCATTCCATCTTTTCATATTCTGAATATGTAAAACCTGCTATCTCTAGGTAGTCTATTCATATAATATTTTTGTACTGTGTTTGTTCTTCATCATTATTGTGTTGAAATAGGACTTATTCTTTATTGAGCTTTTTACAATAATTGCCGTCTTATTGAGGATTGAGAATGTGGACAGGGAATGACATGGCTTCTTCCTGAACGATTCTCTGATTCGGATATTGGCCCAGAAGCAGGTTTTGTGAAATTTTGGTAACATTTAGCTACTTCTTTTGAGTTTTTATTATAGAAAATTTTCTCTCACTTCAAGTAGTTATATGGCCCTTGTTGCATATAAAATGGAGAAGAAAAAATAAAATATAACCTTATTTTCCTATCATACACTCATGTAGATTTTGGAAAAAAAAAAGGAGAACTATGAATATCCAATAGCTGACATGGCGGAGTCTTATGCCTTTCAAGATTCCAAATTTTGCAAATTTTTAGTCATATTGGCTTCTTTTATTTCCCACACTTTCTTTAAATTGGAAAATTTTCTTATTTACTTCTCTCTTTTTTTCTTTTTTCGTTTTTGTGTCTCCTATTCTACTTAGTTGCAAATTTGCAATATAGAAAGTCGTAATTAAGATTATATTATTTTATGCAGTAACGACCATTTTGGGAATTATCACTGCTATCAACGAACATATAATTGATATAGCTCCTACCCAAAATGTTACAGGCTCTGTTGAGCCTTCTTCATTTCCTTATCCATTATGCTTATCTGCGTTAAAGGATTTGGAAACATTAGTTGAAGTTGTGGCCCAACATTACTATGGCGATGATAAGAAATGGAATTTCCTTGCTGTTACAGAGGGAATCAAGTGAGCATCATTTTATGTTCTAGCATATACCCCTTCATATTATCTTCTATCTGGCATTATCTCTATAGCCATTGATCCATGTCTCTCGTTATCTTGAGCTGCTCTAACTCAGGGTACTGGTTCGGTTATCTTTGTTTCGGAAGAGTGGATATAAGATGCTGCTATATGGAGGGGAGACATCAAATGATGAGAAGCATCTAGACAGTTTGACTTCTCAACATCAAACAGGCAGTATAACACAGCCTGGAGGGCATTATGGATCTGGTTACATGAAAAATAATCTTGGTCAAAACCCATGGAATCTAGAAGGAAGGGCACTCTCTGCTTTAAGTAGATTTGGTGAAAATGCTAGGATGGTGTCAGATCCAGTGTGGTTGCGCCGGGTTCAACAGCAGCATGCAATTATGGAGCCTCCAGGTAATCTGTCTTGAAGATACTTTCAGCAGTGGTGCAATTCATTGTAAGGCATGGGAAATTCAACTAATGCTTGTCATTGTTTTGTTCCAGTTTCCGCAACTGAGAGGCCAACGCTTTCCTCCATATTGTCCAAAAAGGGTCTTCGTGGGGCTCTATTTTTGGTTGGAGAAGTTCTATTTATCACTAGACCACTTATTTATGTTTTATTTATTCGAAAATTGGGTATTCGGTCATGGACCCCTTGGTTTGTTTCATTGGCTGTGGACTCCATAGGGCTGAGCATCCTTTCACAAGTTACAACATCTGCAGCTGATCGAAGAGAACAAATGTTTCATCTTTCTGCCCCAGAAAAAGATGAGGTTAGAGTTTCTTTAGCTATACCATGTAGATACCATGCAATGTTTTGGACTTATCAGTCTTCTGCACGAGTCTTGGCAATTAACTTCATTTCAAAGGATCTTATATGTTGTAATATTCAGCCCCTTAAAAGATTGTTGCTGAAATATTTTCACTTCAGGTTAAAAGACGGAAGCTGTTATTTGTACTTTACCTAATGAGAGATCCATTCTTCAGCAAGTATACCAGGTAGTAATGACTTCACTTTTTTCTTTTTTTCTATTTTTCCTCTTTCACTCATCTTAAGTTACTTGCAATACACTTTGTTCAAGTAGGAGAAAAAATGACAAAAAAAAACATCTTTAATCTTTCAGGCGAAAACTTGAGAGCACCGAGAAGGTTTTGGAACCTGTACCTGTCATAGGATTTCTTACAGGTTTGCTTGATCGTGTCTTTTCCGTTTTCCCCCTCTTTCTGCTTTTTGATTTATTGTCACTGTTCAGCTTGATTACCATGACATCTGAACTTTGATCTTATATATGTTGCAGCAAAAATTGTGGAACTTATGATTGGGGCTCAAACACGGTACACATACATGTCAGGATCATGATATAGAAGCCAAAGAAATGCTTTGCAGTTTCCCCAGATGATAGGAAGATATTCTTTTTGTTCTTCCAGGCTTTCTTGCTCCAGATATTTCAATGTCAAATAGATGGTCAAAACTGCTACTTTTGTCATTGTCAAGAAATTGAGCAAGATTGAATATTCCCTGCTTACACAATAATCCCAGCTATAAAATATGTAATATTTTTGTGATCATGGGTATAGGATTGGGTTATTTGATATTTCTGTGATCATGGTTCCTGCCTCTTACTTTTGGCCAGACTTTCTTTGCACCTCATATCTCACCTTGTGCAGCCTCTATCACCCTTCTCAATTTATGCTTTATCTCATTTGTGTTTTGGGGACACTTAAATTTATTTTATTTTTATGGGGGAAAAAATCCTTTGCAAATTGGCTCCTGCTGGGGTTTGAACCTTGGTTAGTTGAGCTAAAGCTAACCATGGATCTGGATCATTAGCTCAAAAAAAACAAAACAAAAAACAAGTAGAAGAAGAAGAAGAGCTAACCATGGATGAATCCACAATAGTCTACAATTGGACTGTGGCAAAACCTGAGTGGGATAGAATAAAGTTTTAATGCTATCATTTGATTAACATTTGTGATACAGACTCATACACTAGAGTTTGTGAAATGAGATTGTGAAATGTTGCATACAATTTGTAGAATATTGAGAAATTTGTGTATGCGTATCATTACTTAAAAAGTGTTCATGTAAACATATTTCTCATCTCTTCAAGTATACTAGATGGGATAAAGTCAAAACTTGCCCAAGGTTGGCATAACTTACAATATATTCACATGTAATGTAACTTGGGATAAGTTTTCCTTCATGTTTTTCTAACATGCATCATTTTTAGATTAATTTCAAATCATTCTTTTTATTTCACTCGTTCTAAACAAAGAGTAAGTGTGTCAACTAGCAAACATAAATTAAGTCTTGAATCTTACATGGATCCCATAAAATTCTCAAAAATAAACAAATACTTGACTAGTGTAAGTACTATTTATGACTAATTTCCAACTAGAATTAATGTCATACTTTTTATAATCTTCTTAATGACAAACCAAGCATAATAAACACGTTTATAAGAAAATTGAATCCCTAAACCATTTTAGAAAACAAAAAGTTTAACTTATATAAAGAAAAGAAAAAGGAATAGAGAAAATGCACTCAACTTGCCAAGAAGCAAGAAGTGGAAAAGAAGAATGGAGCTTGCTCCCACCACTAAGGAGCGTGCACAGCGTGGAAGGGACCCTTCAACAAATTAACAATCCCATTCTGATCCAATGGAATAGTTCTTTCCATCACCCTTATTATATTCAGAAAAAAAATATCAAACTAAACACTACGTGTCACAATCCCATTTGCTATAAGTGGTAGGTAAAGTCATTAAGGTGGTGAAAAAAAGACTAAAAAACTTTGCGGGAGGGTACCCTATGCCATAAGATATAAGAAGTGGGACCCACCAACAAAAGGTCCCATCCAAAAACCCGAATTGAGTAGGGTCAGGGATCACCCCAGAGGACAAATTGAGAAAAATGAAGTCTTGGTCATACCCAATTGTCGTGGGTGGGGTATGGCTTACCCGGGTCGTGGGCCCCAACATCAAGAGGAGATGAAGGCCCGTGAAATCACTGATAATGCTGGGTCCCACTTCCATCCCAGCGATCCCACCACCACCACTGCTACTTGGTTTTGGTCCACATTCTATGGCGTGCACGTTTAGGCCCACATTCAAAGGCACCCAGCCAGCATGGACTATTTGATTGGGACCCACAGGGGAGGGTGGAACCAACGGTAGGATGGACGATGGGACTGGGTCCCAGGGGGTCCTGGTGGCCGTACACAGCAATTTGCGTATGCGGCCATACAGGGAGCTCTTTGAAGATTGAAGATAAAGTGGGCCCTGTTATAGTTATGTGTCCACGCAAGGGTGTGACCCCACAGGCGCCTGGTCAGCATCACAGCGTGCGCATCGCTGCCTGTGGCTGTGGGCATGAGAGGACGACATTCAACCCTGGCCCATGGGTCTCCATAAACGGCACCATAAGAGGAACCACTAATGAAGACATGCTACTTACACACCAGAGTCTCACATTCCCTTACACTAGTGTACTTCGACAAAATTCAAGTGTCAAATTAAAATAAAATCGTTTGAGTGTAATATTGTGGAAGATTAATTGTTTATAAGTAATATAAAATTGTTATGCTACTCATTTCAAAATGTGGGATACCCTTACATTGACTCCTATAAAGATGAGTTTCGAATAAAAATAATCTCTATTATTGAGCTCAACAAAGCCCATGTAAAATTAATTGTGTAAATCAAGCATTCAAACAGCTAATATAATTTAATTTTAATTGAATTCAAAAGATTTTTTATTATTTTTGTTTGACCTTTTTATATTTTTTCAGAAATGACTTAGATTATGTATTTTTATAAGAATAAATAGTTTTAACTTATATTAAGTTACTTAGTTTCACATTAACTTTGCATTTGATCTAAAAATATATGTTATTTTTATCAAAAACTTAAATTTTTGTAAGTCAATATAGCATTAACTCCAATCTTAAAATGGAGGATAACCCTATGAAGGAAGAGAAGTGGAGCCACCAATCACATTCTTTGTGATAGATAAATAATGAGACAAAGCTAGGTACTTTTCTATTTTCATGCCATGTTGAGTTTAATGTATATTTAATTAAAATTATGACATTAATTAATACTTTTGATCTCGACCTTGTGATGTAAGGCATTTAAATATTCTCACACTTTATATATGATGTAGAAAAATATATATGTTATGGGAAAATGAAAATGCTTTATTGTGTTAGAAGAAGATTAAAAATAATAATAATATTATTCGTTTTGACTCGTTGAATTACTGATAATAAAGACATCACTACTTTAATATCTTTGACGAATATTCGATGAGACTATGAAGTTTAGATCAATTGCTAACTTAGTTTATGATAGAGTGGAAATCAAATTATGAGTATCATTATACCTAGTTAGAATCCTTTGGTGTACTTAGTTTTCTGGTTAAGTAGACGCCTTTAGATAATGCCCTAAAAGATTTCCATGTTCAATAATTTGATTAATGCCTTTTGACTAGAAAGTTTTATCATCTTTCTTTTACATTTTCTAAACAAAGAGTGCTAAAAATGACAACTCTGTAGGCTTTGGGCACGAAAACCTTTTTGTGAATAGGAATTATCGCAAAGTAAGAGCGCATGCCCTAAAACACATGAACCTTAATGGCCAAAAACATATAACACACCATAATCACAACTAGTTTAATTAGGTAATCTTTTTTTGGTTAATACAACGAGTATTCCCACTTTACTCAATTGAGTGTAAAACTAATCTTGTTCGATGGTTAGAACAATTACAGTTTTTTCTCTCTCAACAATACTCTCACTGGACCTTGAATCATTGATCACAGTCAAAGGTGCATACCCTTTAATTAGGTAATCTCATATTATGTTCAATTATCCATTTCCTGTTACTCTAGCTAAAAGAACTTAATTTCTTCTATCTGACAATAATAAAATTATCTATATGTAGCCACAAAAAAGAATTAATTTGACAAAGGTTTGCCAAACATCAATTCTTAAGGGTAAAGTTGATTTTGATCTAATTTTTAAGGCATTAGCAATTTCTATATATATATACATACACCTTAAGAAGGAGGTCCAAAAATAACTTTTTTTTTTTTTTAAATATTTGAGATTTGAATACAAAATCTTAATAATAGTTTAACTACTCGAATATTTCCTGAACAGTCCAAAAGTAACTTTTATATCTTACGCTTGATTCTAGATTTTATTGGATGTGAATGAACATCAAACGCATTGCCTCTTAGTTACCAAATTCTTTAAGAATGAGTTATCTACATATATATATATCATTAATACAAAATCTCAAAAATTGTCACCGATTATCACATATATGCACCAATGCATGCAAGTATATTTCTATTTCCAGATCTTGAAAAAAAAAAAAAAAAGATGATAACTATTGCATCATGCACGTTGTAGGAGTCGTTAATTAGTCCTCAAATAACAAGGTCCACTTCCTATAATTCAATGCCAAATTAAGCATGGCTCTTAATGTGGACAAGGTTAGTGCAAAGCACAATACTTGTAATTGGAAAGTGCATCGGCAGGGGTCCATGCCTACTCATCACAGAAAACCAATGGGGATTTAATGGATTCGGCAAATTGATTACTTAACTCTCTTATTTTTTGGTATTTTGGTTACAACTCTGAATTCGAACATGAAATTTTAATGACGATTTCAGTACCACTTGATTACAAACTGTTCATTATTCTTTAACTCTCCTCTAAACATCTATTTTTTTTAAAAAAAGTGTTTTATTTTTATTATGCACTTATATTTCTTTTGGGACATAATATGAGCAATATATATATATATATATATATATATATAATGCTGATTTGTAAGGGAATATATGATTGACATTCTGAACATGAATACTGCAGAAATGGAAGAACTTATATTGTTTGAAATTATTATTACGAAGTTGTTATCTTTTTTAAAAAATGGTCTAAATTATGAGTTTTGGAAAGAAGTAATCCTTCTTCTTGAACTTCGTTTGAAGCTTATGTAAAACTGAATGGCACGATGTAAATTAAACACTCAAATCGTCAATACAATTTAAGTTTATTTAACTCAAAAATTTTGAAAAAATTAATTTAATTGAATGGCCTAGATTATGACCTTTAACAAAAAATTTAAAGTTTCAATTACTCAATTTCATGTTAGTTTTCTATTGATACCAAAAATATGAGGTACTTTTATCAACAACATAAATTTTGAAAGGTAATGTAGCACTACCCCAATTTTAAAATGGGATAGGATAATATGACACTTATTTTTATCATCTCTAACTTATTACTTTGAACTCAAAGCTATTATTTGATGAAGTTTCTTTATATTTAGGTTCAAAGGAATCAAACCTATGTGTAGTATAAATATCTATCACTCAGAAAAAGCTTACTTGATTCATGATTTTATTTAAAAATCGAGTAGAAATTAGTCTCACATAAAAAATATAAAAACCACTTGTACAAAACTCAAAAAAATATATTAATTATTTGGCATGAAGGTGAGCATTTCTCAAATTCTTCTTTGAAGCCCCATTATTAATTATCTTCTCCTATTGCGCTTGGATAATGCTTATCTTAAAATTTTGGATGTATCTAGATTGCACTGGTATGGCATTTTTTGGTATGTACCCATTTCGGGTACATTCCCGAAACGCGTTTGTCTTCGAAACGCCGAAATTTTTCATTATTTATTTATTTTTATTTTTTAACATTTTGAAACGCACTGAAATGCATCATTTCATCTACGAAACGCGTAAGAAACGAATTGCTGAAGCCGGTCATATGAAACGACGATGTTTTGGACAGCTAAAATCTCGGTCAATTTGAACGATGACGTTTTGGACTATAGCTGAATAACCGGTCATACGAAACGTCACCATTTTGGAGGAGGCAGAATTGGAAACTGACCCAAACGTCACCATTTTGGAGGAGGCGGGAATGGGAGTTTTACCAGAACAACGTCATTTTTGGAGAGGCCTAAACCCTTATTCCCAGTGCAGCACAAAGAGTAGCGATTTTTTTTTTGCAAAGTTCCTCTTCATTCCTCTTCCTCTGCAGCAACTTCTCTTCCTCTAATAGCTGATATCTTTAATATTTAATATTTTTTTAAGGATTAATGGTTGATATTTTTAATATTTGGAGAATTTTAACATTTTTTATTCTATTTCATATATATATATATATATATATATATATATATATATATNGAGATGTATGTAGGAAAAGTTACACAAATAATACACATTGTCAAACTATTTACATAAATGAGATAGTTTCTAAACTATTTACCTAAAAGAGGCACTTTTGAATATCTTAACGAAAATAAACATGAAAAAAGCTAAGCAGTGAACATGTTTTATCTATAAGTGTGTTCCTTAGGAACAAGCTTTACCTCTAAAAGTATGTTCCTTGTGAATACGCTTTATCTCTAAAGCGTGTTTACTATTAACTTTTTTCACATTTAACTTTTATTGAAAAATTAATAAAATATTTAAAAGTGTTCATTTTAAATAAATAATTTGAAAACGGTCATATTTATGTAAATAGTTTGGCAATGTGTATTATTTGTGTAACTTTGCCATGTATGTATCTCCAATGAAAAATAATTTTGTTTAAAAGTTATAAAATTATTGTTCACAAAGCATTATATTTCAAGCCATGCAAATGGTATAATATCATGCATATCATTGGGCACCTTATATCTTATCTTCATCCCCTTTGCAAGATGTGATTGTGAGGAGTGATTGATTTATATCATTTCTGACTTAATAAAATTTTAGTGTATCTAATAAAAGAGAAAAAAAGCTATGAAAATGGTGTGAGGGTATTAAGATTAAAACCATTCATATCATCATGGCAGAATCTCTCATTTCCAAATGTATTTTTATATTTTTATTTTACAAAAATTATTGTTTAGTTTTTTATGTGGGTAAAAAAGATCTTTTAGTTTTAAATATAAAAAAATTTCAGCTTGATTCTTTTTATACCATACGAAATGTTCAAAACATGGTTTGACACTATATGAATAAAAATTAACACATAAAATTATTTTATTTATATATAATTCATATTCAAAAATAAATAAAATAATTATATAATAATAAAAAATGTCCTTAGTATAAAAAAATTAAATTAAAATTCTTTCATATTTAAAAAATTTTTTTTGTCAACGAAAAAACCAAACAATAATTTTTTGTTTTATCTTTACCATCCCTTTCTTATTTTTTTAATTTTCATTTCCTTCAAATGCCATAAGACTTTGACCCAAGCCCTTCTAGGTCCTAAGACAGTCCGGTGAGATGGGACCCATCACGTGTCATCATCTTGTGGGTCCAACAACTCGTGTGATACGCAAATCACCGTTGATTCTTTTATAACAGTAAAATCATGGAGGGTATGTGGGTCCCATCTTGTGTTTATGGGCAAATCTTTTTTTATTTCTCTCTCATTTTGAACGTGTTGGTGCTTCCAAAGCCCATTTCGAGGCTTCACACAGCTTCGTTGCTATATCCTATATATTCATTATTCACACTACAGTCCTCCACCTGAAGCTAACACCCTCATTCTTTCTCTTTAACCAAAATTGCTTCTTCCTTCTTCTCTCTCTCCTCTTTCAGCTATCTATGGCTGCTCTTCAGAAACACGAAGTTGAAGAAGACCAGAATCCACGAAACGTTGATCTTAGACTCAACGGCGGTGGCGCCGGAGGAGGAGAATTCACGACGGTGAACGTGAAGGGACCCAAAGAAGAGCCGGAAACGGAGGAGGGATCGCCGGAGGCTATACGGGTGATGCCGGTGGCGGTGCACGTGCCGACGGGGATGTCCATGCAAGTGAGCAAAGCTTTGGGTCAGTCGCAGAAAAGGGCGTCCACCAAGGACAGGCACACCAAGGTCGAGGGACGAGGAAGGAGGATCCGAATGCCCGCCACGTGTGCAGCTCGGATCTTCCAATTGACCCGGGAATTGGGGCACAAGTCTGACGGCGAGACTATCCGGTGGCTCCTCGAGAACGCTGAACCCGCAATTATCGCCGCCACCGGCAGCGGAACTATTCCCGCCATCGCCATGTCCGTTAATGGGACCCTCAAAATCCCAACAACCCCTTCCACCACCAATAACAACAGTACAAGCAATACCAACAACCCGGAACCCGGCGACCCACCAGGAAAGAAGAAACGAAAGCGACCCGCAAACAGTGCGTATATAGACGTAAACGACGGCGTCTCAGTCTCCGCCGGCCTCGCCCCAATAACCACGACAACGACGGCGACAACAGAGCCAACCACCACCACCACAGCAATTCCTCAGCAAGCGATTCCGTTAGCTCAAGGACTGGTACCCATGTGGGCAATACCATCAAACGCCGTCGTTCCTGCGGGGACCTTCTTCTTGGTCCCTCCAATGGCCTCCGTAGCCGGACCTTCCAACCAGCCACAGTTTTTCACGATCCCAGGCAATGCGACGCCGTTATACAACATCTCGGCCAGACCCATCTCAGCTTTTGTCTCCTCCATGGCTAATATCGTCGCCCCTATACAGCTCCAAGCAAGCTCTGCTACCACAACAACTCCATGTTCCGCTGCTCCGGCTTCGAAATCGGCAACTAAAGCAACGGTTATGGCACCGAGTTCTAGCTCTGGTACAACTACAGGTACAACCCAGATGCTGAGAGATTTCTCATTGGAGATTTATGATAAGCAAGAGCTTCAGTTCATGTCTCGCTCTTCGAAACATTAATGGTGGCAACGTGTATAACACAAGAAGAATGTTGAATTTAACAGTCGATGAGTTCAATTGGTGGCTCTAGCTGCTCTGGTTTCCTTTTCAATTTTCATTATCGGGATGTCCGCCATTAACGACGTGGCTTGGGCCTTGAGCACGAGGTTTTGCCGACTGTGCAGACAGTGGAGAGGAACTAGGGAGGAGAGACGTGGTTTAAAAAGGTGGGGCCGTTGGAGGTGGGGTCGTAGTAGGCGTAGGATGTGGGGACCATTTGGGTGGTGACTGGTGGGTCAATACTCGGCAAAGCAAAGCAAAAGTGGGGAGGTGGGGACTGGTGTGGTTGCCGTAGTTTATATACTTCTCCGTGGACCGTGCGAGAGGGGTACTACACTACTACTACTATTTTAAAAAAATAAATTTATGGGTGTGGGCCCACCTCATCTCTGGGTTATGTGATGTGGGGCGGGCCCCAACGAGGTATAGGCGGGTCCTTCGGGACCGTTTGTAACTTTGTACACCGTTCCCGAGCCGGGCTTTCCCCGGTGGTCCCCCTTGTTATTGGAGGAGACTGAGTCTAAGGGAGTACGTGTCAAGTGTTGAGTTGAAGACTATGGGTACCACTTTATGGTTCAACACGTGGGATGCTGAGAAAGTGCCAGCTAGGAGGACTATTTATTGGTGTGCTTGGCAGAATAGAAGAAAATGTGAGGGAGATAGAGTGTGAAGGCATCGGAATCGGATGCGCGGGATCTTTATTTCGCCTTTGGCTTTGGGGTTTAGCATGAGGAGCGAGAGCGAGCATGGTCTTTTTGTCCTTGAGTGTAATTTTATACCATTAAAACAATAAATTTTCTAGTTGAAATCCATTCAAGTTTTCTTATTTGTTACAAAATTCATTCAACTTATAATAATAGATCAATTAATCGAAGAGGAGCTTAGCTCAATATAGCATGTTTTTAGTCATAATTTTAGTTTCTTTATTTTTATTAGTTTAAATTCTTTTGAATACAAATACAGTAGATATTTACTTAAAGCTAAAAAAATAGATCAATTAATAATATTTTGTTAATAAGTCTTTGGCTCAATTGATGTTGGATGCATTATTATTAATATTTCTTTCTTATATGAATTTTTTTACTATTAGATAAATATAGTTATATTTTTTAATTTAAATATAATATAATAGATTAGAGATTTAAACATAAAACTTCAACTTTTGAGAGATTTTTAAACCAGTTATACTAAATACACAATTAACAAAGCAACTATTGCTTATGAGTTATAAGTAACAACACTTAGGTTATGTTTGGATATCATATTTACAGCTTAGTAGAACTTCTTTTTTAGTGTAAGTATTTTTATGTAAAAAAAAAAAGGTGTTTAAATTAGCTTATATAAGTAGTTTATTAATTTTTAAAAAGTTATTTTTAACTTATTTTATGAAGCTATTTTTTTAGGCCATCATGCAAAAACTAATTATTTTCATAATCGACAAGCTGTTTTAAAAATTTATAAGATGATTATATCCCTTCAATATTACAAATTTTACGAAAATTCAACATTTCATCTCTCACATTTAAAACCCAACCTCTAAAAATATTTTTTTTAAGTATGTTTCTAAACACTAAATAATTTAATTTAAAATGAGTTTATGATATAAAAACTTTTCATATAAGACTTTCTTATATAAGTGCTTACATAAATTTTTTAGCTAAATGAGACATTAGACAAAAAATAGATGCATTTACACACTCATAATGATGTTAGTTATACAAAAAATTTAAATAAATTAAATTAAATTACAAATAAACTTAATTAAGTTGAGATAAAATCATGCAAAGTGTGAAAATATGTTAATAGCTGGTTACCAAAAAAAAAATGTTAATAACTTATTTATTTATTTGCTGATGAGCAAATATGTAAATAGTCTCTAATTCCTCACTTTTGGTTCCGTGGCAGATCCATGAACATAAGAATGGGTCCACACTAGTTAGACAGTCTGGATAAACGTCTTGAGCTGGTCCACGCGTACGGTGTATATTGACATTTTACGGGCCATCATATAAATATAATGCTGGCCCCCCTTCACTTTTTGCCCGCTCTATATCTCTTTCTTCATTCTAAGTTCTAAGCTGATGCTTAAATAATACCAAAAATAAAAATAAAAATATAAAGGAAAAGCTGCTGCTGAATTATTTATTTTAATTATTTTCTTTTGGCAGGGTTCGATTCTTTGATTCCGTGCTGTCAAATAATTTCCTATTTGCATTTCTTCTTTTCTTTGTATTTTCCTTATTTCAATGAATATGTTTATATGCATTTATCTGTAAAGTTAATTTTTAATATAAATATAAATTTTTTTGTCTATTTATTTTAAGGAATGTTTATAGTGAATTTATTTCCAACAATTTTGTTATATAACTATAAAATTTATAATCTTATTTTTTGTTTGCTGAGTAGTTAAAAGAAAGCAATAATCTAATATACTTATTGAAATGAATTTTTAAGATTTTTTTTTTTTTTAGTTTGAGAGACAGATGACAAAAAAAAAATTCAAGTAAAACGACAATTTATTCACCTTGAAACCAAAAAAATTGAAAATACAACTGTTGGTTATCTTTTTTTTTTTTTTTTAAAATAAACAACTATTGTTTTTCACATTCTTCAATATCTTTTCTTAATTTGCTCCTCTATCTCTTTTTTTAGACAAAAATGTAACAGATTACACATGTCATAATTTTGAGTTTGACAAAAAGAAATTTAAATATAAGAATATATTCATATGAACGTAAATATATAGCACTACTATTTTTTTTTTTTTTATAAATATAACNTATAGCACTACTATTTTTTTTTTATAAATATAACATTATTTCTAAGCTATTAAGTATAATTTAATAATAAAAAATCTGACTAATTTGCAAGAAGTGAAAGAGTTTGGACATCTATATTATTATGTCCCATTTGCTTGTAAGAAAAAGAAGAAAACAATGCCGTGGTATGTGGGGCCCAAAGCCAGAGATGCACCACATTCAGCTGCTAGTGGGGCCTAACACATTGGTGGGCAACTCAGGCACAAGCTCCTTTACAAAAGGTAGCAGCGGATAATCAACGGACCAGATCATCTAAAAGCCATGAATTTAATCGCATTATGTTGTGGCCAGTGGCCACGTTATGAGTTGGCCCCACTAGCTAATAGCCCCACATCGAGGAAGGAAGTGTGGCCCAACTTGATGGATGCGTATTGGCTTTGAAGTCTTCCAGATCTTTGAAGAGGTTCGGGTTCATGATCATTAGTAACCAAAAAATAAAAAAGATAACTTCAACAAATCTCACAAAGAGAATTTGAATCACACATATCCAAAATTAGATTTATCTGTGAAGTCTAATTTTACTTTAGTAAGGTTTAGATGTGTAAAAGTAAGAGTTTTCTATGAGAAAGGAAAGTAGCCTTTGTACTATATAGTTATTATCTTAAGATATGTGATTATTATATTAAAAATTAAATAATATGACCATATAATATTAAAAGATATTTTAAATATTTTATATTGTATGAGAGAAATTAAATTGAAATTCTTTCATGTTTAAAATTAAATAATTTTTTTCTCTAATTTTTGGAACTAAATAATAATTTTTTTCTAAAAAAAAAGTCAAACTACTTTTCTTTTTAGTTCTTAATATGTTAAAAAGCATATGAACCTGTGTATGACACCTATTATTTTAAACATATTTGATGGAGATTAGACTATCTCATTATCATATTTGAATTAAGTTATATTACATGACTTATGTTGCGAGAAAATAATTTATATAAAATTTAAGTTAAATATACAATTCAAATAAATTAAACATGAGTTATGTAACATGATTAGATTCATATCCATCATTATCAAACCTTCTAATTTTGAAACAATATCTATATTTTTAACTTTTTGTTCATGTTTTTACTATATATTGGGCTCAGAAAAGAGGACCATTGGGCTATTGGGCCCATGGTAGCTTCATCTAGCATCAAACGCGCCGGATGGGTGCCGTTTAACACCCCTTCCTCCTTCCCTCGCTTTTCTCGAGGCTTGGGTAGACGAGAGTGACAGTGAGCCAAGTCTTGAGCTTTTCCGTTAATCAGGATTTGCCTCCGCAGCTGGCTGCCATTCTTATCGGAATCCAACAGAAGCCTTTCTCTTCATCACCACCTAGGTATTTTGATTCTGTAACACTCTCTTTTCCTCTTTCTTTGTCTCACCGTTTCAACGAGACGATTCTGCTATTTGATCGTACGTCACTGTTGCTCTGTCGTCAAATTCGCATTCAAATCGTTGAGAATATTTCGGGACCTTTGTTTTATTGATAAAAATTCAATTTTGATTTTGATTTTGCCAGACCTGTTCAATTTTCCCTGCATTTACCAATTATGGGTGATACTGATGCATCATTGTTGGACTATTCCATATCAGAAGATTCTATTCAGTTATTGTTGGGGGCTTCCAACTCGTCTGACTTGGGAAAGTCCTTAGAAATTCTCGTAGAAATTTCCAAATCTGATGTGGGTCGTTCAGACCTTGCTTCTAAAAGGGTTCTCGCAGCAGTACTGGAGATAATTCGTTCAGTTCCTTATACTTCACAGCTTCATCTTCTTTTATTGTCTTTAAGGCTCCTCAGAAATTTATGTGCTGGAGAAATTGCAAATCAGAACTCATTTGTTGAGCTTAATGGAGTTGGTATTGTTTCCAATATTTTGTGCTCGGTGGCAGGTTCTTCAGACCCAGATCATGGATTGGTTCGCACTGGGCTGCAGGTATTAGCAAATGTTTCTTTAGCTGGGAAAGAACATCAACATGCTATTTGGGAAGAATTGTATCCAGTGGGGTTTGTCTCTCTAGCAAGACTCCGCAGTAAGGAGACTTGTGATCCATTGTGTATGATAATCTATGTATGCTGTGATGGAGACCCTGAATTGTTTAGTAAGCTGTCGAGTGATGATGGGTGGCCTGTAATGGGAGAAATTGTACGGACTGCTTCTTCTGGTAAGTACTTAGAAGTATTTGCTTCTACATTTTGTAGATTTTTCTTTGCTGTCATCTTTGTATTTTGGTGATTTGTTGGTTTCTAATGGACCAGCTGGTTTTGGAGAGGATTGGTTGAAGTTGCTCCTTTCAAGAATCTGCCTTGAAGAATCTCAGTTGCGCCTATTGTTCTCTAAATTATCATTCGTGGGTGTTCCTGAGAGTGAAGGTACTGAGTTCAGAGAAGATCAATTTTCATCTGAACAAGCATTTCTTCTGCGCATTGTATCAGAAATATTGAATGAGAGGATCAGAGATATTACTGGAACAAAGGATGTTGCATTGTTTGTTTTTGGAATCTTCAAGAAGTCAATTGCGGTTCTTGATCATGTCTTGAGAGGCGAGTCTGGTCTTCCTACGGGCTCTGCTGCCATTGATGTTCTTGGATACTCGCTCACTATATTGAGGGATATCTGTACCCAAGATAGTCTGAGCCTGAGAGGTAATAAGGAGGATGCAGAGAATGTTGTTGATATGCTATTATCATATGGGCTCATAGGGTTGAACTTGTCTTTGCTTGGAGACCTTGAGCCTCCAGCAATAATCAGGAAAGCAATCATACAAGCTGAGAATCAAGATGAAGCAAGTTGTTCATCAAAACCCTGCCCTTACAAGGGATTTAGGCGAGATGTTGTTTCTCTCATTGGCAACTGTGTACATAGACGGAAGCATGCACAGGATGAAATTAGACAGAAGAATGGAATTTTACTGTTATTGCAACAGTGTGTTACTGATGAAGATAATCCATTCCTGAGAGAATGGGGGATTTGGTGTGTGAGGAATATGCTGGAGGGGAATGAGGAGAACCAAGAGGCAGTTGCTGAATTGGAGATGCAGGGATCTGTTGATGTGCCTGAAATTTCTGCTCTTGGTCTCCGAGTGGAAATTGATCAGAAAACTAGACGTGCAAAGCTTGTAAATATCGCGGGATAAATCCCCATAACATAGCTGTGTGCATACAATTTCCTGGGTCTTTACCAGGTAATATATATTCATCAAGAAAATGCATGGAGAGGTGTTCACAGAAGATGAAGAGCAGATGCAAGGCAATGCTCCTTGAATGGGTCATTGTCTTTTGTTTAAACCCTTGGCTGGTTATGAAGGATGTGTTAAGAGACTGTTAACAGCTGCTTACTTTGGAAATTTAGGTGGATATAATATATTCTCGGATAAACAGTGCTTCATTGTTTTTTTAATTGGTCTTAACCGTGCATCATGCCCTTTTTGGGTTGGGTGTTAACAATGCTTCATGTAAGAGGCAATTGTCATTGCAATTCTATTCTATACTACAACTTTGCTCCTCTGTGATGCACAATTCTGTCTTTGACCGAGTTTTTTTTTTTATGTATTTTGTTCTAGAGGTCATTGGAAGCTTGGAATGAAATCCATATACAATATCATGGATATCTTCGTGAATTTCACTTTTGAATATTGAGAGAGAAAACGTGGGGTGGGGGCGATTAGAGAGAGAAAAATGAAATAATGCTAGCACTCAAAATTCCACAATAATAAATGCTCTATATTTGTGGTTAGTAGGTCTGCATGATAATACTCTGAAAGGAAAATCAATTACCAAAAGGCATTTGTAACTGTACATTGCATGTATTTCTTCAACTATCACCCTATTCAAAATCGTAACTGGGGCTCTATTTTGTAATTTACATTCATCTTACCCTAATGGAAAGCAGAAAGTGAATATCATCACTTCATCAAATGGTTAGATTCTCCTGAATGGCAATGAATGATCCAACTATTCTCCCTCCTACATCAGGGAATTCATCATGGCCAGGAAGGGATCTAACCTTGCCCTTTCGATCAACTTCTACCGGGTATTTGAGTAGATGCCCTTTCATCTCTGTTATTTCATCTGCTGCAAAATGTCTCCAGTTGATTTCCCCCATTGCTCTAACCCTTCTTACACATTCAAGGCTCGCTGGTTGCAAGAAGCACTCTTCAAGTGTTCCTGTATGTTCTGCCCAAAGTGACATTCTATATCCATGAATCTGCATGATGTAGTTTCACACACAGAATTGCAGTCAGATTACAATTAGGAAACCCAGAATCAGCACATAAAAAATTCAATAAAACTAGGAAAAGTAGTAGTGGAATATAAGAGATTTTTTATGTCACATGCTACTGATTTTTGTCCATCTTTGACTACAATCAAAAAACAATTAACTGGCAAAAATAGTAGTTGACATTGCACAGTCATACATAAAAATCTCATTCAAGCACCCTGAAATATATTATGATGAGACTTTTATTTCTCATGGCAGTGAGTTATTATGCATTTTAAGCACTGGTTTTTATATGCATTAGGCTCCCTCACTTACTGTCTCTCTATCGGAAATTTAATGAAGAGAACTAAGAATATTGATCCAGTATTTTCATATGCAACTAAAGATGTACTAATGTTCGTCTCTTATGCTTGAATGCATCAAGAGTGACAGTTGAAGTTGGGTCCATGATCATATGGCTTCTTAAGCAAATCTTAGTAGCCCATAAAATGAGAAAGCTAACCTCTCCATGTGGATAAGAATGTTTTCTTGCCCAGGTATGTTGAGGTTGGTAAGCTCCCATTGCAATCTCAGTGTCCCTTGTTCCTTCCATAGAGCGCTGGTTGATGTTTGCAGACCCCAATATCACATACTCATCATCAACTATCATGCCTTTTGAATGAACATAAATCATGAAACGCCGGTTTCTTTTACTAAGTGCCTGTCAATGGAATGCCAACATACAACAGAATTAGAAGCGCATTCACTTAATGTAGATTGCATGTGCTACGAAACATTATCAAGTATGTTTAAGAAGAACTGATAAGCTGTCAGATACCTTTTGACTGTCAAGTATTACTTT
The DNA here is from genome assembly GCA_003255065.1 of Cercis canadensis. Taxonomy (NCBI): domain Eukaryota; kingdom Viridiplantae; phylum Streptophyta; class Magnoliopsida; order Fabales; family Fabaceae; genus Cercis; species Cercis canadensis. Next base: position 239,225 of record QAOA01002936.1, read on the forward strand.
ACATGGTAAAATTGGAAATCGCTAACAAGTAAGTCTAGAATTTGTAAGGACTTCTTGTTTCACACTAGCAGGTTCATCTTTAAACTGTGTTAGTAAATTTGATGGCAGAAAAATGTATCTGGGAAGGAATAGCATTCATACTTGAGGACTATTTGCTGGAGGAGGTGTTCCGGCCATTGTATTTTCATACATATCGATGACCTCTCGATTTCCAAGACAGAAAAAGTTCAAATAGTCTTGTGGAGAGAATGCTGCTTCAAGCCCAACCTCAACCAATGCCTTGTATATTGTCTCATACATCATTTGCATTGTTTTATTCTGCAACAATCAAACAAATAACTCTAGATTAACAAATGCAACTGGTGTTTAAAATAATTTTCTTAACATGGCTTGTCTTTCCTTTGTTCTGTTTTCTTTTGTTTTGAGGGAGAAAAAGAGAAAAGCGGGGGGGTGTTAAGGGAAGCATTAGCTACCATGAAGTCTATCCTCAATTTTCAAGGAAAGACATCTTTGGCTGACCAAGTCACTTAATACATGATACTGGTCACTAATCCAAACCTTTCTTGCTTTTTCGAAATCTCAAGTTAACAGTAAGCATTCCTAGTAGAATCATTTGAATATTCAAAGAATCCTTGTCACAGACAAATTTTGGCTTTCATATCATGAATTGCAGCCTACCTGCCAAAACAGAATCCTTTGCGTGGCTGCCCCCGTTGGAACACCCTCTGGCCACATAGGAATAACAATATACACAGCGAATCTCTCATTTGCCCTTATCTTTTCAGCAATCTTTAGGGCTATTTCCATTGGAATTAAATTATTGGCACCTGCAAAAACATGAAAACAGTGATTCAACATCACTAAGAGATCTTCAAAATAAATCTCTGAGACACTTCATTCAGCTCATTTATGCCACATTTATATCCTGTTACTGATGGAGACCATAGAAAGATGCAGTTGATATAGGTTTTTTATGAATTTATAAAAGAGAAGAAAGGCCAAAAGAAGAAACATAAATAACATCTTTGGAAATCTGTTTTCACAATGTTATATTGTTGTATACTCAATAAGTTGTAAATGGCACTGCAAAAAATTTCATATCAATGAGCTTTGACTGTAAATATAAACACAATGATGTAGCAACTATGTCTACTCGTCCAACTTCCGGTGCCTTTGATGTATATAATGCACCACTATGGAGTACCATACATTTGAACAGGCAGATTATCTTTGTTTTTAATTTAAAGGTTGATCTTCCATACTGGGTTATGGCTTTGGTCTTTGTATGTTTACCCCAACAAAAGCTGATATACCGTGTTCAGGATAGTATCAGATTCAGATGTTCAGATGCAATTCTTGAAGCAAAAGCATCACTTATGCAAAACGTGAAGTTCCATACCAAGGTCTCTATGTTGACTCCAATTGAAGGAGGACCCAATGAAATATTGATTCTCTATATAAATATAATGTTGTGCAGCACGAATTGCCTTTACATATGCAGTCTGTATGCTCATGTCAATCAGAACATTCTTCCCGCACACTAAGTTCTGTAAAAACAGGAGTGAAATTCAACTTCCACATTGTCACACTGAAGATGGTTCAAGACTGATGAATTAAAATCAAACATGAAAAGAGAAATAGAAACACTGAAAATTTTATTCACCTTGCTTGATGCATCTTTTCCATCCTTTGGGAATCCCTTAACAGAATTGGAATCTATAGAACGAAATATCTGCTTTCCAAAGTGAACAAAATGAATAATTTCCAGCCAACAAAATGGATAAGTCATTCTGGAAAAACCAAAAATTGATAAGCTTTACCTGAACATGCCAAGATTCAGGATCATTATCATTAACACTAGTTGCCTCAGACAAGCCAACAATGTCTGGCAGTCTTTCCAGCCTGAGTAAAGCATCATCATATGATATTTTCAACTTTTTAATCCCCTGAGGTTTTGCAGCTTTAAACCAGCGCTCCTCAAAGTTGGTCAGAACATCATATGCTGCTGGACCATCAATTTTAGAATGCAAGTCATGCCATGGCTCCCGTGGACAACCACCAATATTACCCTGTCATGTGGTAGCCCATATCATAGGAATAAACTGGTCAGCTTGCTTCAAATATTACTATTTTAAAATTGCAGCTTCTTGGTTCCTAGCTACAGATTCGACTATGATTGTAAATTGATTGACTTCTAAAACTTGAGTAGACAAACATCTGCATAGTTTTTTTGGTTTTCACTGGCAAACTTTACACAACGTGTCAAAGCAATGGCTAATTTCACAAATTTAAAGACCAGGTCAATAGCAGGATAACTGGAAATGATCCCTTCTTCCAGTTTCCGTGGCATTTGAAATAGGTTTAACATATCACTGATAGTGCTAATTGCTAAAACATTTAGCAGTTCAAAGCATGCTGCACTCTGGACCCACATAATAACTCCTATTGAAAGAAACAATCTCTTCAATTTTTCCCTATTCAAGAAAACAAATAAATAGAATACTGATCATGAAGCTTTGTGTTTAACTTCTCTCAGAACTACTGAAATTTGGAGTTACAAATTTTTATGACCTTTTCTGCAATGCTGCCATTTGTCCCTTGCCTAGTACTTATCAAATGTCTAACAGAAATATGGATAGTCTTGACCATGCAACTATATGGTGTGTAGGATAAGAGATTACCGTGAAAGTAGGGTTGTGATAATCATCCTTGTGCAGTGTCTGAAGTGTCCTAAAGAGAGGATGGTTGGGAGTATCATATCGCCCATCACACAGATCAAGTCCGCCAACAAATGCTATAATTTTTCTTTTGTTATTGCCGGCATCAGCATCCACAATTACAGTTTTCTGATGATGTGTATATATTGTTCCAACTTCCTGATAATTACAAGACAAAGAAATTCAATGTGGCACTCCAAAACTAAAACTCTAGTATATGATAAAATAATATATCAAGAGATCCAAAAATGCCATAAGTGTAACATCGGTTAAAATCCCAATTGCAAAGAATGAGTAAATGACATCAAGGAGAATCAAAATCAATGCACAGCTTATTGACAATTGGGCATAAATGAATAAAGTAAAATAAATCAACAAGTTAAGTAATGGTCAGAACTAGCCCTTTGCTTTATCCAGCTGTGTCGCTTTCCAGCAATGCGGGGACAAAGCAGCACTTGCACAGAAGAGTGTTTGAAAAATCGTCGAGTTTCCTCATCATGAGTGGCCATGACCCCATCCTGAATGAAAAGCAGAACAGCTTTGCAAAATTAACACAAAAGAGCAAATCAAATTTGTAACAAAAAAAAATTAAAATAAAAGACTGGTTCAAGAATCTTAATCTTGCTTGAATGCAGTAAGCTTCAGAGGCTAATGAAAAAGTATATAGATAGTGCAAAAGAATGGTCTTTCTAGGTCTCACTTATTATCTATTTTACCATCTAGACAAGGGCAGTAACAAATTAACTTCAAGTTGGCATGACCTTCAACACAGATTTTCAGCAGAGGATCCTAGTTTAAGAATATAACAAGCCAAGAAATAAAATGTCCCCGAATGCAAATTTAAACAAGTTTTAAAGACATTCAATTTTGATTTCAGCCAATAAATATTTAAGTTCAATATCAACCAGTGGAAGAAAAAACTTATAACCTTCAATATGAGGAATTCAACAAGCAACCAAGAAAAAATGTAACTGAAGAACTTACAACCCTTTGTATTTCCCTCATGTTAATATTCCTACTTCCGTTGCCCACTTGCCCTTATACAGATATATAATTGACTTCTGAACAAATTTTTTTTAACTTTTATCTTAACTTGCTGTTCTCAAAAGCCAACGTCTAATATTTCTCATTATTGCAGTTCATATATAGTCAAAATTAACAAAGTCCCAAATGATATAGAATTATGTATTTATGATAACTATACACAGTAACAATGTCTTACCAGCATGCCAAACACTGAAATATAATAATATATCACAGTATAAGTTGCACTACTTACTGTTTTATAACCCAGAATGTTCCTTGATGTAGGGTCATCCCAGACAAGAAGAAGCACCCTTACTCCTTCCTGTGACTTAGACCTCAGAAGATCACCCAGGGTGTCCTCTGATGGATAATTAGCATCACGTACAAGCTTGACTTTGTGCCACACTGACCACCCTGTAATATAAATCAAACGCCGAGCTTGACGTATCGCGTCAAAGATGTCTTGCCAACACTTTCCATGTGCATAATACGTCCCTTGATCAAGCAGCACATTAGGGAGGACTCCATCTGGTACGTGGGCATCTTGATATAGTTTAACAGTTCCACCTTTCCTGAGAGGAAAATATGTTCCGGTAACCCCAGTGTAGTCAGGTCCTGCTCCGACTCCTTGATGATAAGTGCTCAGTTTCTCCATTGGAATGTACTGAATGGATAGGCTCAAGACAGCACCCTGCTTACAGGGCTTGCCGCTACTATTCAGGACAGGGTAGGTCCCTTCTATTCTTGCCCCTGAGTACATTTGTTCCACTGGAATGGCCACAATGCCTATGAGTTGTGAACCTACAACATCATTGTCCTTAACAACAAAATGGACTTCAGCAGCATGATGTGCAACAGGAACATAGAAATGTTGCATCCAATCAGGATTTTCGCTGTTGCTAATCACAAAAGTCCTCCCAAGTACCGCATTTGCTATTGAAATTGAAACATAAGGATCACTAGTAATCTTCCTACTCATAGTTCCTTCAAACTTGTTGCTAACATTCCCAGGTAATCTACTAAACACATCCCCCAAAGTTTTGTGGAACATATCCATGTTTGGAAGATTCTTTGCTCCATAAACCCATATATCTAAATTTCCATGCAGGAGTAAAAATTTCAAGGACCCTTTATTCTGCAAGGGAACAATCTGCATGCTCTGACCATGGGCTGAGTCATTAAATGAGCCTGAAGAGGCTGAGAGTTTAGGTGAATCCACCTGACCAGAGTAGGACGATCCCCAACCGGAGAAGGAGTCATTAGGATGACCATAAAAGTCCTCTTTCATTTCTTGCTTTGGAACTGAAACCGAATGCGTCAATGGTGGCACTGCAGGTGCAGGAGGTGATGCAGGAGCAGTTTGATGGTCATCAGATAAACGAACATTGGATATCAGATCATCCAAAGGTGGGTAAGCAGAACTATGAGAAGGTCTGGAATCATCGTTAGTCTGGGGTAATCCACTCCCAGTGGAGCTCATGCTGTCCTGCCGGTAGGGACCCGGGAAGCTATTGGCGCGTGAATGGGCTGGAGGTTGGTTTTCAGGAGGTGGGTATGCTTCAGGTTGTTGGTAATTGTATTGAGATGATCCATACACTGAACTGCTATGGTGTGAAAGGGAAGGCCGAGGAGGAGGACTATGGGAACTCAATGGAGGAGCTGGATAGTGGTAGGGAGGATATGGAGGAGCTGAATAACCTGGTGGAGGTGGGTTATAGTCTAAGGGGCCAGAATGGGTGGATGAAGGGGGTGATCTGGGAGGTGGAGGGTAGGCATAGTTGAAGGAATGTGAAGGGCCAAATTGATATGGGTAAGGAGGAGGTGCATATGGATCTAAATGTGGAGGTGGTGGATATGTAGGAGGAGGAGGGTTTTGGGGGTAGTTATATGGATTCTGATATCCATATGGATGCGAAGACCCATAATTATCCATTTATACAACACAGAAATCTCGCTCTTTATGGTACAAAGTTATTCAAAATTGGTAATTTAATATCAAAGTGGATTTCTTTTAAGAAGAACCATGTCAATCAGATTTGAATTGATTAGCCAAATAATAATTGTAGCTCAGGCACAGAATCTCAGAAAGAGAGACAAAAAGGGAAAGTATAGAATTACAGATTTTGAAGGATGAAAGCTGCGTAATTTTGGGATTGATCACATACAATTAAAGAAAGATGTGAAAGATAGAGCACCTACCAATGTTGGGTCTGATTTTTCTGGGGCAATAAATGAAGAAATGAAGCTCAGAGAGAAGATTTCTAAGCGGGGAAATGGAAAGTTTACCTTTTGAAGCTTTAGATGATTGAAAACAATGTCCCCTGAGGCTTCAAAGAAGACGAGGAAGGAAGAAGACGAAGAACAGGAATCAGGGGATGAAGACGCCAGCAGAGTCAGAGAGAGAGCGGTCAACTCCCTCTCACCAACTCACGTCCGGTTGATGGCGTGTACAAAGCGCACCCGGATTACCGGCATTGGCAAGTTTCGGATGCTTTCCTTTGTCAATACGAGGAGTGCCAAGGACGCTGGCGATGAAGCCGGTTGCCCATCACCCGTCTGCCACGTGGACAGATTTAATTCGTGGTCGAGTTGGTATAGCCACCTAAGCGAGCGGCAAGTTTATTTTTCGCGTTTTTTCTCCCCTAGAAACGTACGGAAATGAAAAATTAGACTGTTTAGAAGTTTCGACACGGATAAAAATTAGACGGAGTCTGGTAGATTGATTTCAGAGGCAGCTGAGAGTCAGCACCCCGATTTTGAGGGCAAGTTGGATAATTAATTGTTCACTAAATTTGGTAATCAACAATGATAAACTTAAACTCAAGATATTTGAAATAAAGAACTAAGGATGATAAATAAAGACATGTCTATGAATTAGCATTGTTTAGGTGATTGATCACCAAAATCATAATAAATATTTAGTTATTATTCATAATTAATTTTTTTTTTTTTTATAACTCAATGACCTTATTGAAATTACTTTTTGGATAGAGTCAAATTTATTAAACTTGAGATGAATCCTGCTTTAGGAGTTTTGCTATTGAAACTCCCATTTGAATGAAATAAAACTTACTAAACTTGGAACAAGTCATTTTTATTTCACGAGTCTTGTTGTCAAAGCAATCATAGTTATAAGTTATAACTTTGTGTAGAGGAATCTTTGAAAAGTTCTCTTTTTATTAGACACGGCTCTCTCCTTGCAAAGAGAGCATTGTGACAATTTAGTCTATAACCCAACCCAAATAGCTTCATAACTGTTGTGAAAATTCCAACGCAAGTGTACGTTGTCGTTTGCAAGTAATAAAATGAGATTAATTTATCGTTCCCACGAGGACTAATGTACCAACTACCGAAATAGGGTTAACCTTAACTTTATCTAATCAATCGATAAGAAGATATTTCAATGAAACAACTAAAAATAGAATNAGACTTATTCATAATTGAATAGTTGGTTTGGAAATTTTGGGTTTAATCAAAGTCTATCAAAATAATGAATTTAGACATTGAATAAGTCATCTCCGGAAGGAAATTTTCATTAGTTCATATATTAGGTGGGCCTCCTATGGAACCTTAATGTTTTGGGGGTACTAGTACTCAAAATATAACCCATGTCCCCACTGTTCAATTAGTGGCTTTTAAACTATTCATTCTTGTAAATATCTACTTACTTTTAAATTGTATTAGGTTAAATTATAATTATATACATATGTAAATAAAATTATAGTTGTGTATTTGAGTTCAGCTCTAAATAGACACACTTTAATAAATGTGCATAAGTATGAAATCAAATAGTGTTTAAGTAGCATTAAATGATTTTAGTGGAGGGATTTGGTTAGGTAAGATTTATTCTTTAATCTCTTGTAAATTACTCATCATTAAACAATAAACATTATTGTTTGGAAAGGCAAAAAAAGCCAGCATTGTCAGTAATTAAAGAAATATCTTGATTTAGTACTTAAAAAAATTTGTGAAAAGCTATAAAGCTTGAACACGTACGATATTCTCACTACAGAAATTGTTTTGCAACTTGTGAAATTAGATAATTACTGAGGCCCACACAGCATAATGTACACTAAATTGTTTTCTTTTTCTAGTAATCTTTTTTGAAAAGCTTAATTAGTACCCAGTCTCTTTACTCCTTTGAATAACTTTCTTGATGAGAAAGTGATAGGTTTTGACATTGGATCATATTTCAATGATATTCCTAGCCCATTTTCCAAACCAAAAGCATTGTATCTTTGAATCATCTTTCAAAGCAGAAAACAATAACTTTTTTGTTACAGTATACTTGAAGGTCACTGCAATGATAAACAAAAAGATAATTGGTTTTAAAAAAATTTAAAGTCGTCACCAATTATTTTTAAAAATAAAAAAAAATAATCAGAAAATCCCATTTGATTTGAAAAATGTTGAACATAAAACAATAACTAACTTGAAAATTTAATAATGTGTGGTAGAAGTATTAGGCACCTCACGATTTCAAGACGTTTAAACTTTTATCATGGCCTAAAATATTTTATTTATCCTAGAAGTAAAAATAAGGGATTTATTCTAAACATTACAAGAGAATAAAGAAAATGAAGGGAAGAAATAGGGATATTTACAAAAATCTGACTTGTCCTACAAATGCAAGTGCCTTCTCTCGTTAATGAGGAAATATACCAAAATAAAATTCATAAATTCAAGTACATCTGATCAAGATTCGTAAAACAAGAAAGTATGCAAATGGAAATGGCATAGCAGCAATAAATTATCCTTAGGCCACTACCTAGGCTGAGGTATATATCAATGTGACATGTCAACAACTAGAGTTCTCTGCTTCTCCTCTCCAAGTACTACCATGAGAAAGACCTCTAGTTGCTAAAACTATTGCCAAGTTACTGCTACTGGACTTCTAACTCTATATTTTCCAGATACCCAGATCAGTGACCCAAATTTTGAACTACCAGCAACACTTTGTCTTCCATATGAAATAAAAGTCACCTTGTAACTCAATTTCTGACCCAATTTATTAAAATTTAAAGACCTTGGTATAACTGTAACTGATACTCCCTTTGGTTCTCCAACTTGCACTGCATAAGCACATTTAGGAATCCCCACATTTGTGACTGTCCTCTTGTATGTTACAGTAGCATTTTGAGCATTTTTGTTGAATAGCACTGAGAATGAAGGGTAGTTCAAGTCACCAGCAAGAAGAACTGCTTTTTTTGGACATGTAAAATTACCCCTTGATAACAAAGCAATCTGGGAAGTGGTAAACTTTAGGCTGCACAAATAATTTAAGTAATCTTCTGTGGTGATGTCATAGACTAACCCTGGATCCGAAGCACTTTCTGGATTAACATGGCCTGAACCAAGTGCAAAAGGGTTAGCATATGCTGAATTATTTGAACCAAAATCTGCAATTGGAGCTCCTTTGTTGTCTAATACAAAAGCTGTAGTCATCAGAGCAGATTTGATTGCTGCAGGTGACCAATCTTTATGTACAGATTTAATCAGTGCAGCTATGCCACTAACATGAGGGCAAGACATTGAGGTACCTGAGATGATGTTAAATAGTACACTTCTTTTGTCATTCTTGAGCAAGCTTGGGCTAGTTATGGGTGGCCAAGCAGCCAAGATGTTCACACCAGGTGCAGTCACATCTGGTTTAATCACATCTGGCCCCACTACACTTGGCCCTCTAGAAGAAAATGCTGCCATTACTGGTGCAGGGTTCCCATACATTGTCCCCTTAAAGGAAATTGAAGCTAATGGTTTTTTTGCTGAGAGAATGTAGCTTTTGATGGTCTTACCAGCTGAAGCCCCTAAGGAAGAGGCTGGCAAAATGTGAGGGTCAGCAAAGAGCTCTTCTCCTTCATTTTCACTGTTTATTAGTAACATTCCTGCCCCACCTGCCATTTTCACAGACTCTCCCTTCTCGGTTCGACCATTTATTCCTCTTTCACAAACAACTATTTTTCCATGAACAAGCTTTGGATCAAGTGAGCCTCTGATGCAAAACCGAGACAATCTTTGTGCTCCTGCAGATTTATTACCATAGGCAAGCGGCAATTGATTTGTTGGCTTGCCACGGTATAAAGATGATCCTTTAAAAATCTGTCCATTCCCGAGCTTCACTGTTGTTGGAAAGCTTCTGTCAGTGTAGCTTGCAGCCACAGTCATGATCCATGGGGCAACATTTCCAACAGTTGATTTAGAGGGGCCTGAATTACCTGCAGAGCAAGAAACAAAAACTCCATTTTTGGTTGCCCCAAATGAGGCAATGGCAATACTATCATTATAATAAGGTCTGGCTACGCCGCCTAAAGAGAGTGACAATATATCAACACCATCAGCAACAGCTTGGTCTATAGCTGCCAATATATCAGTGTTTGTACAACCTAAAGGCCAGCACACTTTGTAAGCTGCAATCCTTGAAGTATACTTCATTCCACTAGCTGAACCATTAGCCAAGCCCAGAAAGCTGGCTTTTTCCACCACATTACCAGCTGCAGTTGAGGCAGTGTGTGTCCCATGCCCTTGGGAATCTCTAGCAGAACGAAAACCCACTGTTTCATTGATTCTTCCAGCAAAATTTTCATACCCTTTGAAAAAGGTTCTTGCACCAATAAGCTTCTTGTTACAATTTGAGGCAGAAAACTTGGTGCCTGCTTCACAAGCACCTTTCCAGTGAAAGGGTATGGGGGACATGCCTGAGTCTTGAAAACTGATGTGCTCAGGCCATATCCCAGAATCGAGAACCCCAATGATCACGTCTGAGGCTAAGTTAGGAGCACTCCAGAGTCCTCGGCCAGTGTGTAGGCCAAGAAATTGTGGAGTATATGTTGTGTGGAGGGTTAATAGTTCATCAGGCATGGCAGAGAGAAAACCATCCATTTGCTTCAAGGCTTCAAGTTGTTTAATGGAAAGCTGGGCAGCAAAACCAAACAGGCTAGTTTCATAGACATAAAGAAGCCGAGGGGCTAAAGTCTCTTGTTTTTCTTCCTCTTCTTTCAATGAAGCTTCAGAGATGAAATCAATGACTGATTTGAACCATGGTTTAGTGTTGTCTTGGTAATGAATTGATGATTTGATTTTGCTCTTGTCCATGTGTATTATGTATGTCTGTTTACCCATGAGAGCAATTGAATTTGTCACCATGAAGGCCAGGAATAGTAGGAGTGTCCTAAAGAACGACATGATGCCTGCAAAAATACATAAGAATCTTTAATTTAGAGAAGAAAAAAAAAAACAGAAAATAGGAAGCATTAATATCATACAATTTCCAAACTTCTATATCTTTTTTCTTATATTTTTCTGCAAATTAACAAGTATCTGACATTTGCTAAACTCATGTTTACACCTTGAACAATGGCTATGAAAGATGCAGCCAGATTGAGAGATGTAGACAGTCAGAGAAGGGAGGTAGGAATATATACCTGTATGCTTGGCTTAGAATTAGAACATGAGAAAATAGTTATGGTGTGGAGAATATCATAAGTTCTGTAAACATGATCTTAAATAAGGAAAAGGATAGGCCTAAAAAAGTTAAAAGCTCTAGTTTTCTGTGATCATTGGAACGCAACAAAGAGTCCACTTTCTCTTTACTTCTCTTGTCCTTCACGCCTTGAACAAGATGATAACAGTCCACAGAGCTCCAGTGACAATGGATAGATATTACATGAATGTACCAAATTATATCACTGAGCACCAATTCGGTTTCCTATTACCATTTTGCATTCTTTTTCAATTTTATTGGCTAATCATTTGTTTTTTGCATTTGGATACAAAAGAGTAGTTAGATTAAATTACACCTATTACTATTAGAATATTGAAGAAGCCTCCCTTGAGACAGTAATTTACAATTTTCATGTGGTTTATTAAGTAGACAAATCTCCCCTTTTTCTTTTCTTTTGAATTTTAGTTATAGTTCCTTACCATGTGGCCTAACCAGATATACCCAAGTTTGGATTGAAGATGGTTCAAATAAATTTTTATTTCCGTGGAGTCAAGCATTCCAAGATCATAGTATTTGGGATGTGTAATGAGTTTTCCTTGACTATATAATATATTTAGTTTGTGATATATAAAGTCTATGATTGTGAACACTTGCTGTTTAACTATCCCCACAATTATCCTAGACACAATCCTCATTGATACTTAAAGCCATATATAGGCTAACATGCATAAGGAGGGGATTGCGCGTTGATGAACATTTTTAGGGGAAAGTTGATTTATGTTTGCCACTGATCAATACAAATTGACCTATCATTTTGTTTTTTCTGCTGGAACAATTGATCTATCATTTAGTATGGGAAGCTATTACTAATAAAAAGTGCTTGGATTTTGTTTTTTGGCCCATGAGGGCTTGATTGATATGATGGCCTTCCCCATTAGAGGAGGCGTGTGGGAAATTGGGAATATGTCAAAGCCAAAATGGTTGTGGGTCAGAGACCTTTCGGGAGACTTCTAAGTGGGTTGATGAAGAAGGATGTTTTGATTTTAGCTCTGACTTCTCATTAGCACGCTTACAATTTATTCTACTCTTCATAATGTCTATAGCTTTNGTTGATGAACATTTTTAGGGTAAAGTTGATTTATGTTTGCCACTGATCAATACAAATTGACCTATCATTTTGTTTTTTCTGCTGGAACAATTGATCTATCATTTAGTGTGGGAAGCTATTACTAATAAAAAGTGCTTGGATTTTGTTTTTTGGCCCATGAGGGCTTGATTGATATGATGGCCTTCCCCATTAGAGGAGGCGTGTGGGAAATTGGGAATATGTCAAAGCCAAAATGGTTGTGGGTCAGAGACCTTTCGGGAGACTTCTAAGTGGGTTGATGAAGAAGGATGTTTTGATTTTAGCTCTGACTTCTCATTAGCACGCTTACAATTTATTCTACTCTTCATAATGTCTATAGCTTTATAACTAAGGGAAGTTATACGTGTCAGCGAAGGAAGAAGCAAAGCATTGCTCAAGGGACCACGAGTCAAGGGCTTCTGCTATGTTAACCCCAACGCATATGCGGTGTCAGTGATCATTATGCGGGCTTGTGATGATTTGAACTATTCCTTTGAGTTCAATTTAAGATATGCTTCATTCATGGGCTGCAAGAAGTTGCCACTGCAATGAAGTGGAAGTAGCTTAAGTGTTAATAAGTGGTGCATGTCCTCCACTCCCTTCCTTTTTTTCTCCCTTTCTCATTCTCTGTCCTCTCAATCTCAAAACTGCATAAATATGAGCATTTCTCGTCTCTTATTTCATAATAGCAGTAACTGTGAGATTCCTGTACTCTTTGATAGTTTCGCCAGAAGGTTCTCTCAATAAAAAAAAAAAAAAAAGAACAAGAAGAGNGAAGGTTCTCTCAATAATTAAAAAAAAAAGAACAAGAAGAGAGAGATCCATATAAACATCAGCATTGTTAATTCTATGTAGATGGTGAAATACTGTGATATGCAGTTATGCACAATGGAAAAACTACTAGTAAGCTTATAACTAAGAATAAATAATAAATAGGAGACATATTTTCAACACGTGATGTGAATTTGGGTTCACATGTACTATGAAAAAGAGGAGTCTATGGCTGCTATTAAGAGATGTCTTTTTTGAGTGCTTAATTAAGATATACATGGTAACTGGGCAATGTCTAAATAAGAACATCTTTATAAAAAGATAGGGGTCATTATTTTCACACTCTAATTTGTTAATGTCACACCCTATTTAATGCCTAAATATGATATTGACTAATTAAATTACTCTCATTCAATTTTATTTTTTTTAAATTTGACTAATCATAATTTTTTTTCTCACTCTTATTAATTGTAGCTCTATTTTTTTCTAAAATTATTTCCAATATCATTTTTAAATGATAAGTGTATTTTTCTTAATTATTATCAAAATAATTTTACATAATTAATTTATTAACTATCAATTGAAATTGTGTAGCATAAATTTTCTTCTTCTTCTTTCTATTTCTCCATTCTTTTCAACCTCCATCAGAAAATCTTTTATTGAAGAAGACTAACAAAGAGCTACTCCAGTGTCTTTGTGATGGATTGTACTTACAAGACTAACAAATATAAAATGCCATTGCTTGACATTGTTGGAATTTCTGGTTTCAATACTTCCGTTTTTTCATGCTTCACATTCCTACAAAAGGAGGAAGAAGAAGACTACATTTGGGTTTTGATGTTGTTTGGTAAAGTGTGTGGATTGTGAACCCTTAGTCATTATATCAGATAGAGAGTTAGCTCTCATGAATGCAATCTAAGTTGTATTTCCAAGAACAATTAATCTCTTATGCGTGTGGCACATTGAGAAGAATATTTTAGCGAAAGAGTAAAACCCCTTTTTGGTCCTTAAAAGATTGCTTCAGTGACACTTTAGTTCTCCAATCATTTTTACCGACACTTTAGTCTCTGAAAGATCATTTTGTCCACCATTTTAGTTTTTCGCTAGGGTCTGTTAGTAGGACTTAACAGAAAATGTCACGTGACACATTAAGTGCTGATGTGTCCGTTATGTGCTGACGTGGCACATTAAAAAATTTTAAAAAAATCCCTCATCTCTCATTTCTCTCTCTCTCTCTTCCCCGTCTCTCCCTCTCACTCTTATCTCTCTGCCATCTCCCTCTCATTTTCATCTCTCTCTCTCATCCATCTCCCTCTCACTCTTATATCTCTTTCTCTCTGCCATCTCCCTCTCATTTTTATCTCTCTCTCTCCTCCATCTCCGTCTCACTCTCTTTCTCTCCACCATCTCCCTCTCACTCTCATCTCTCTCTCTCCTCCATCTCCCTCTCACTGTCATCTCTTTCTCTCCACCATCTCCCTCTCACTCTCATCTCTCTCTCTTCGCCATCTCCCTCTCACTCTCATCTCTCTCTCTCTCCGCCATCCTCACCACCGTACCTATTATAGTAAGACTTTTGGAAGCCCTTGGCGAGTCCGGTACCGGCGATAGCACCAGCAACTTGTGCTACTATGTACACCTTCCTTCCCAGAGATATCGGCGGTGATGTAAAGGAAGAGAAGTGTTGCTATGAACTCAACGATGAGGGCTCTGTAGAAAGATGACTTTGTCAGCTCCTCTGCATCGATCAAAGGTGTTGGTGGTGGATCGTGGTAGTCTTTAGTTGAGTACTCTCCCCCTTGGGTGGACTTAGTCCATGAACTTAGCACATGATGAGATCTTCTTGGCTTAGGAGAACGTGAAGGGTGACTGGTGCATGGCGAAAATGAAGGGGTACATGTAATTGAGTCAACTCGGTGATGAAGAGAAGGGCTATATGTAACTCATACCAAGTCAACTCGGTGAAGGGGTACTTGGGCATGCACTACACGTGAAGAATGACATTTACATTATCAACCTTGGTAAAATATAGGAAAAACTTCAGTACAGCCAGGCCTTATGGTCAAAGAGTTGTTCTTAAGTTTGCTCAGTACACTGGCGCCCATGCAATTGCAGAAAGGCACACTCCTTACTGTATTTATTTGCATGCAGCCCATTAAGGAAGCTACTCTTGGAAATATACCAACTATTGCTTTCTGTGACACTGATTCTCCAATGCATTATGTTGACATTGGCATTCTTGCCAATAATAAGGGAAAGCTACAGAGAACTTGAGGAGGCCAAACAACAAGAGGAAGATGAAGCACCTGCTACCCCTGAGTAATTGCACTGTGATTGCTAACTCATGACTGGAACTAGTTTGGCTGGTCTTTCTCTCGCCTAAGTTGAAGCGAGAAAGGTGTAGAGGAGACGGGGAAGAGAGAGGAGAGAGAGAGAGAGAGAAATGAGAGAGGAGGAGAAGAGAGAGAGAGAAACGAAAGAGACGGGGAAAAGGGAGAGAGAGAAATGAGAGAGGAGGGGAAGAGAGAGAGAGAAATGAGAGAGGATGGGTTTTTTTAAAAAAATTTAATGTGTCACGTCAGCACATAACGGACACGTCAGCACTTAACGTGCCACGTGGCATTTTCTGTTAAGTCCCACTAACGGATCCTAGTGGAGGACTAAAATGGCGGACGGAATGATCTTTCAGGGACTAAAGTGTCGGTAAAAATTATTGGAGGACTAAAGTGTCACCGAATCAATCTTTCAAGGACCAAAAAAAGGTTTTACTCTTAGCTAAATGTAAGCCTCAATTTAATGAAGAAGATGACTGGACTTCCTTTTTGTCTAGTTGGTCAACAATTCTGAATTCTGTGACAGAATCAGAATACAATGAGAATTTGCAACAATTTGAGTTTCAATATAAGGAGAAGTCATCAGTTCTCAATTACATAAAAAACACATGGCTTCCCTTCAAAGAGCTTTTTGTTGCAGCATGGACAGATATACATATGCATTTTGAAAATCGCGTAACTTCAAGGGTAGAAGGAGCACATTCAGTACTCAAAAAGTACTTGCAAGTTTCTACATGTAATTTATCAGAGGTATATGCTTTGCCATTGAAAATCAATTTCAAGAAATCAAAGCACAATTGTCAAGTGAAAAAGTAAGAGTTCCTCACCATTTTCGTATTCCTCTTTTAAAGGAACTTGTTATGCATACAGGTACAACTTCTTCAATAAATTTTTTTTTTTGATGGAGGTTGAAAAAAATGGAGAAATAGAAAGAAGAAGAAGAGAATTTATGCTACACAATTTTAATGGATAGTTAAGAAATTAATTATGTAAAATTATTTTGATAATAATTAAGAAAGATACACTGATCATTTAAAAATGATATTGGAGATAATTGTAGGGAAAAATAGAGTTACAATTAATAAGAATGAGAAAGAATATTATAATTAGTTAAATTTTAAAAACTTTTTATTTTTAGATGAGGGTAATTTAGTTTATATCATATTTAAGTATTAAATATGATGTGACATTAACAAACTAAGGAATAAAAATAACGGCTTTTTATTAATTTACCTGTACCAACTTGCTGCTATGAGATGATAGTATATTTAGAGTCAAAAGAGAATTGGCTTTCGTACAGAGGTCGCTCAAGATGTCCCTGCAGCTATAATCTGATGTTTGTTTTGATTCTCATCAACATTCTCATTGTCACTCCATTAAAACTCATGATTGAAAATATTATCCGTCAAATCAAAAGAACTGGATGTTATAGTCCCTTTGGGGTCCAAGTAGCCTAGGGCCTAATCTTCATAGAGAATGGAGAGCATGACTACTCATCAACAATAATCACTTCCAGAGTTGATCACGATTTCAAAAAAAATAAATGAAATTATGTAATAATTAAGTTGGATGGGTGATAATTGAATGCACTAATTAAAAGGAAATTAAAGGAAAAACGAAGAATTAAAGTTTACCTTATAGCCACAGAAGCGGACAACCACTTTAAATTTTCACTCGTGTTGAATTTTTTTTCCAAATAATACCTTGAGAACATCCAACCATACGTAATTTCGTAGATCATCGAATTCAAGTCTGAAATTTATTGGATTTAAAGCACTCAGAATGGAACGGAAATCTGTTGGATATGGATACATTATAACACTACAAGACATGTCCTATCAAACATGGTCTTGCCTCTCTGTCTGAGCTCTTGCTGGAGCACAGGTGTGGTCGTAGACTCAGCCTCTGGTGCAGAGCGATCATGGCCATGTTGTCAAAGCTTTCGTTCTCCTTTGTCATACAAGCCATCTTGCCTCTCTGGATTTCTTTCTCCATGTTCGATCTAACACAGCTATCAGCTTCTTTTCCGAATGAAAACCCTAGAACGAAATAGCGATTTGCTTGTTTGACAAAGAAAGTTTGCCATTTATTTTTTTTATATAATTTGCTTAAATTAAAATTTTCGTCCATGTAATTTACACGTTTTTGCAATATCATATACTATCAACTTGAATAAACTTTTGTTTTTTTATAAAGGCTCACCACCCAAAGAAAGGGGAAAAGATCAATAAAAAGGTATTCAGATCTCATATACCAAATACCTACACCAAAATTCTATTTTTGAGAGTTTCAAGAATCAATATTTGTTTTGATTTTCACTCAAAAAAGAAAAAATGTTTGCTCTGACTTTATTTTTCTTTAACCCTAATAATATTTAACATATCAATAAAATATAAAATATGTACAAACAGGACAATTACATACCTATTTTCCAAATGAATTTAACATATATATAATAAAATAAAAAATGTCATACGTTAATTTTTCATGGAGGTGGGGAGAACTTCCCCTTCACAATTCTATAGTTTTAACTTCTTTGTTTTGGAAATTCATTCCTAACCAAGGAGAACCACATATTCATATTATCAAGATAAACTACTTCTAATCCTGACTCCAAGCATATTGATAATTTTAGGTATCCTTCAGATGGTTCAGTTCCAGGAAAACAAAACTATTATTGAGTGTCAAAAAATGAGAATATATATATTTTTTTAATATTCACCTTGCCCTTTTAACAAGTTCAAGGGGATATTTATCACCAAAAAATGAGACTAATTATTTCAGTTACCTAAGCAGCAGCAAACTATTTCAAGTTCATCTAACCCAAAAGGACCTCCTAAGCCATAAATCTGCACGATGCAGTTGCACAAGAAAAAAGAAGTTTCACAGTCAAATGTGAGGCAAGTAAAATACAAAGCGCTAAGGAAAGAAGAAACATAAACCATGGAAGGATTCTCTGCATTGAACAAAATAAAGGATTGGACACTCAACTTCAACAGCTAGAATGATCACATTAATGTATCTCAGTGCCATTTCAATAATTCTAGTTATTCGATACAAATAAATAGCTGATATGAGAGTTACTCTAGTTCCATCAATTTCCTTTCAAACCAAAAACTGAACTTGGATTTTCAACTCCCTTAATCAAACCAAACTCGAGTTTGCATATCCTCTGTGCACCTTGCATCATGCATAGACCAGACCCATTTCAACATAATTCTAGTTATTTGATACATGGAGAATTGGTCCTGTCTCAATTCAGCAGGGATATCTCGCCACGAATGTCCTTCTTAACCCTGCATAAACGTAAGTGTTTGTCATCAACACCTGGCATATGGTGCTTGGAGCTGCAAGACTCCTGTATTCTTGATAACTTCTTGAAAAAGATCTGCCAAAAAGAAAAAAAATATAAGGGAATATGAAGAGAGAGACACATGAACACATTGATATGCACAGTGCAACAACTTCTATATATATATATAGAATTGAGTATTCAAGTACCTCAGGAAACTTGCTGCAAGGTGATGCTATATTGAGAGCAATCTTCCAGTTAGGAAGTTTTGCAAAATTAAGAATATCTGACTTCAAATTAATATAACTTGATGTTATAATTATTCTTGCTGCAGGCTTGGAGTTGTCGCTAAATTTGTATGGAAAATTGAGCATGGCTTCAATCAATCCATCTAGAATAATCATTTCCTGAAAATCATCATATATCTCACAAAATTATGTATATATTTGATGAAAACCAAAAATATGTAGAATTTCAAAGGAAGAAACACATAAGATTTACCCCATGATGTCCCAAGAAGATAATGACTATCAAATTTTCAGTAGTACTAAATTTCTTTCCAAATAACGTCTATAGTGCGTCCAACCAAATAGAGTATTGATGTGGATACAGAATGAATTCAAGTCTAAAGTCCCTTAGATTTAAAGGACTCACAGAATGAAATGGCATATCATTGACTTCATATGTCAGTGACTGAAGATTTGGACAGTCAATCAGTGCCATTTCTGTATTCCCTGTTTGATTTTTGATGACCAATCTCTTGAGACTCTGGCTTGAAATCTCAATCTTGATCCAGTTTGCAGAATTTTGGGCATCAATGATTAATTCCTCAAGATATTTGAAAGTAGAAAATTGGGCTCCCAATCCAAGATCGCAAATGCTCATGAGCTCCAACTTCCTTATAGTTTCAGCAACTCCCAGCAACACCACGTTGGAGCTCAAGCCATGGGTATAAATGAAAGATTGAAATTTTGGTGACCCAATTTCAACCATTCTAATACAGTCGCAAAGGCATAAGCAAAGCTCTACAAGGCTAGTGAGGCTTGAAAGTTGAAGATCAAATAAAGAATTGCAACCTCGAAGTCCCAAAACCTCCAACAAAGGACACCCGGAGATCAACTGTTTGATTAAATTGTCAGTGACTTCATTGTCGAAGCCCAAATCTTCAATAAACCATAGTACTCGGAGATTAGGCAGGTTGAGATCTCGGGCACCATTGATCAACGAACAACTATTCACATACAATTCATGAAGGGTTTGCGAAGTAAAAACAAACTTGGGCAATTTATAAGGCTTTCTAAGCAATTTGATATCAAAAAACATTCTTTTGATTCCATTCTCAATGGCACGTTGTAGCCACCGGTCAATACGAGCATAATCTTCTTTAGGAAGAGAGTACTCAGAGAAAGACAGAAAATATTTGTAGCAGGGTTGGTTCTTGCTGCAAAAAACGCGTCAAAGAATGCCCTACAAAATTCATAAACTCTTTCTTCTTTTCCATGCTAGTCCTATACCCAGAAGAGGGCTCTTCTGGACAAACGTCAGAGAAATCATAATCCATATGGGGTCTAGGAGTGTATAAGTTTCTCCATGTTTTGGAGAGGATACAGGTTCGGGCAGATTCTTTGTTTGGAAGGCGGGAGAGAATGTCATGGAGAATGGGTTTTGGCAACCGAGAGATCAAATCAGATTCGCCAATTTTCACTCCTCCATTTCTGGGTAAACTCATTTTCCTGCTACTGTTTTTTTTCCTTTTCTTCTTCTATTTTCCATTGGAATTTAAGTCGCAGAAGGAGGATGGCTTACCTTGTCTCTACTCTGCCCGATGGAACTATGCAGCAAACCTCGAAACCCAGAATCTTGTATCCAGCTTTGGCGAGCAAATCTACCATAGGAGGATGCTCTGCGAAGATCTAGGTGTTTTCCTCTCTTACTCATATGAAACCCTAATTACACGCAGAAATGAATATATATGTCATAATAATCTGACATCTAAACAGTCTTTTAATCCTAACCATTCAAAAATATCCAATGGTTAATTTATCTTACCTCTCATAATATATCAATGCTATATCCCGGTAAAAAAAACGGAAATAAAATCCAAACACTTTTCTTGACAAAAGAAAAAAGAAGTACCATATATCTATGCTATTAATAAAGGAAAAATCTCCACTATTTTCATTAGAAAATCGGAAAATAATGGATTTGGATCTTTTGCAATTTTTTTTTTTGGGATCCTTTACAACTTTGGAATAAGAGGAATTCCATTTGTCCGTCATTCACACACTGAATAAATAAGTAAATAAAAACCAAAAGGAAAGAAAGAAAAAATGAAAACTAAGCAAACCACTAATGGGTTGAAGTAGTGTAAGAATGCAACCAATTGCAATCCAACAACTATCAATAACACTTTGATTTTTTCCAAATAATTTCTATTCTCTGTACTTGATATGGTGAAGATTTATATTGCTTCAATTCATTGGAAAAATATTTGCTGCTGGTGCAACCTTTCTTAAGACTCTGCAAATATATATATAAGCATGGATATGCTCTTGTATACATGCGGCATCCAGAAGACTCTTACCTTGTAAACGTGTTCATACTCAAGAGACAGTTTTAACTCCATTATGTATTAGATCTGGTAACCAATGATCCATACGATCAAAGATTTGCCTGCTTTCTTTGGCCAATTTAGTTCGTCCATGTTTATCAAGATAAACTGTGAGACTGCTGGTTTTCAAATGAAATTTTTCTAAAATGGCCGGTTCTTATTGGAAGAATCGTTTCAAGGAAAGCACTACATAGTCCATGAACTTCTCCCCCTTCTCCCTTGATGGGAATGGCGCTCCATCAAAATTATTTTGATTGAAAACCATGACGGGTCTGTAATGGTACAAGTCTCTCCATGTTTTGGAGAGGACACAAGTTCGTGCACAGTCTTTGTTGAGGAGACGAGAAAGAATGTCATGACTAATGGGTTCTGGCAGCTGAGAAATCAAGGCCATGTTATTGTCGTTTCGTTTCTTTCTCTGTGTTCTTCTGCGTAGTTGCATGACTGATTACGCAGAGCTTTCTCTAGTTTTGAGGTTCCTCTAGACTCTAGCTGCCGTCAACGTCAACCAAGACCTATTTTCAAGAGAAGAAAGAAACATATAATATTTATGGAGTTATGTAGAAAAATGGAAATGAAAAATTATAAGTAAGAAGCGAAAGAAAAAACCTGTTCTAAAATCCTACCTCAGTGCTTTTACGAACCGTTCCTAGGGTTGCTCGCCTTGTTTGCGCTCTTTCTCCTGGCGTGGTCAACCTTAGTCATCCATAACCTAAGTTTTTTATTTAAATATTATATTTTGATAATTTATTTATTTAATTATTATAATTTTAAAATTATTTATTTTATTTTTATAATTTTTTTATTTTAAAAAATAAATATCAATAGGTGGTGCCCACTAAACACACTTCATGTTATATTGCGTGTTCTTTAAAAAAAAAAGCGTTACAAATTTTATAAAAAAAGAGATGTGATTTTACAAGTAGGTTTTGTGAGTCTCACTGTTAATATTTAATTTTTTAAAATAAAAAATAATAATTTTAAAATAAATAATTTTAAAATTATAATAATAAAATAAACAAATTATCAAAATATAATATTCATATCAAAATACCTACAACCTACGTGCAATTACAAGAGAATAAACACATATGACATACTTATACAGATTTTTTTTTTAAAAAAAAAAAGAAAACCTTGACCCATTGGATAGGCCTATAGTATATGAACTGGCCCATTACACCCTTATAAGCTAGCAACTCTTGGTCCGGATTAAGAGGGCCCGTTTTTGATAATATGTATTAGTACTTGTCAGCCAAAATTAATAATTTTTTGAAAAAATCATTATAGTCATATACAAATTAAAATAAGAGTAAATTTATATTTGAGCCCTTGAAAAATTCAAAATTTAATAAAATAATTTTTGAAAGAACATTAACTACAAAATAATCATCGAAAGATTTGATATGCGTAACAAAATTGTCAAATATTTGTTAAATTTTGAATCTTTTAAAAACTATTTTGTTATGCAAATCAATTATTTTTAGGATTAATAGTTAATGTTCTTTTAAGTACTATTTTATTAAATTTTGAATCTTTCAAAGACGCAAATATAAATTTACTCTTAAAATAATTATATATTTTATAAATAATAATCGCATATATAAACATAATATCACATAAAGTAAAAAAAATATTTTAATTATTTTATTTTGTGTAACAAAAAATATGTGCCTTTTATATATATTTTTCTTAGGACTTTAGTGTCCTTATCCCATTATTTTTTTGGTATACAAATCATACTCATCAATCACATAAGAGAGCAAGGAACGAAAAACTACATGGCTAACCTAAATGCATAATTCACATGGTTCGTTGCCTAAAAATTTCTCCTTGACTCTTAGCTAAATACAGACCAATGAAGTCGAGTTAGAACTTTAAAAGTATTATTTTTCACAATATCCATTTTCTTTTTGACAACCATCCATAATGTCCATTATGTATAAAGGTGTTGAATATGTTTAGTTGATATTAATACACCTCTGAATTTCTTATATTGGATGCCTCCCTCTTCCCTAGCTTTTGTAAGAGATTCATGAGTTTCAATTCTTGGGTGGAATTAAATTACAAGGTGTAATCTTAGATTATGTTAAATATGAAAGTTGGTAATAATACTAGTATAATTTCCATGAATTTAACAGTCGTTTAACTTCCATCAGTATGATGATGAACAACAGGCTAAAAAAAATGTTAAGCTATACATATTTGTCATGATCAAACTGTGACATCTTTAAATTCTCTTCTTTATTTTTTTTTTCCGTTAAAATAGACAGTCAGCATCACTAATGACCTGGGATTGAAAAAAACATAAATATTGCGTACTCAAAGAATTTTAAATGTGATTAATAACTTGATATCAAAAGTTTTCAATTTTGTTCTACTCTTCTCTAGATTTCATGAGTATAGCACCACAATTGAAGAGCCTATGAAGTATAACTAGACTCTTTATCGGGTGCTCGCATCCAATGTAAACACTAGGGGGAGTTAATTTGTGAGTTATCTGATGTAATATGATGAACAAAATGCTAATATTATGAAGAACTGCTATGTTTATTAGCATAGAGGCAAGTCGACAAGCATATTTTTAGCTAAAAAAAGCTTGTCAAGCATGATTTTGGTTACTGTTAATTGTAACCTTATGGCTTGTAGACAACAATAGGGCTCCTAACAATGTAACGGGGGCTCCTCCATATAAGGGAACCTGATACAATTTGCATACTAGCCATGGATTTTGCGTTCACAACAACCTTGAAGCTCCGCTTCTGCAGCGTGTTAGAGAAAATGAGGCTAGTGGGTTTCACTGTGATATTCACTCCTTTTGGAGCTCTAATGGTGGCATTGTAAATGGCTGGAGGACCTACATTGGTCACTGTCCTCCTGAATACTCCTGCTGTTATATCTTTGTTGCTTTTCATGCAAAGTTGCATGGTGGGATAGTTGATAGCATCATAACCAAGCCCTGGGAGTATAGAGGAGCAATTTACAGGTTTACCAGCAAGTACTGATAAAGTGGAACCATTATATCCCTCATGGCATAGAAACTGGATGTAAGCTAAATCATCCATGTCATAGACTAAACCAGGGCTCACAGCTCTTGTTGGGTTCACTTGACCAGCACCAAAGGCAAATTCTGCTTCAGTGTTGATTCTCCGGCTCATAGGTTTTGCTTCACAAATTAACAAGATAGACAAGTGAGTTATCTCAAAAGATTTGAACTTGTGATTAAAGGCACATGATTCTGAACTGGAAATATATTTTACCAGTGGTGATAATGGCAGATTTGATCGCGGCCGGAGTCCAATCCGGGTGAAATGACTTAACATATGCTGCTACACCAGCCACATGAGGGCATGCCATGGAAGTCCCTGACATTAGTGTGAATTGTGAAAACTGGGTGTCACCTTTCAAACCAGTGAGTGACTTCCTAAGTGTGTAAGATGCCAAGATGTCAATGCCGGGTGCTGAAATATCAGGCTGCATCATCACAGTTTATACAACATTAATTCCAAGTTTGTTAAATACCAGTTTAACCTATGGTTAAAATACAGGTAAAATGGAAAATACAACTAACTATATATATGGTTGAAAACTTGTAAACATTGGCACCTTGAGAAGACGCTGGGATCCTGGATTTGGACCTCTAGATGTAAATGAAGCAGCAAATGGAGCCTGCGTTTTTACTTCACGGCTCTTATATATCACTGCTGATGGTGATCTTAGTTGAACAAGAAAGTTCAAATAAAATTGATGGTAAGAGATAATTCAGTAGAAATTTCCCAAAGGAAAAAATAGAAAGATATTCCAGCAGAAATTTTTTGTTATGACAGAAAAGAGCATATTTTACCTTGTCGATTTTATATAATTGGTAATAGTGTCACCTATGGTAAAATTCACAATGGTAGCAGGAGCCATGAAAATTTGTGCAGCATCAAGATATTGATCACTTTGAACTATGGTACCAATGCCTCCAATTCCTTTCACAACAGCCTCAGCACCCCATGTTCCTAATTTGCAGTAAACAATCCTTCCCTTCACCTTATTTGGGTCCAAGGAGTCTTCAAAGCAGAATCTGTCAATGCATTAAAATGTTTCTAGTATATAGTTCAACAACTTTTGAAATTCCCCTTTGCTATGTATTATCAACAAACAAAAGAAAATTACCTTGCGTTTTCCTTCTTTTCAGAGTTCCGGGCTGCATCAACCCCAATGACTAAAGGATACTGCTTTTGCTTTGGATTGAATGTGCTGACTCCTACCCCCTTCATATCATTGATAAAACTGATTTTAATGCCACTATGAACTATTATTGCATCCAAATGAAATACAATGTATGGAAGTTTTTGTGTATGAAAACAGAAAGTGATTAGAGCCAGGTAGAGATACTTCAATTATGCAGTATATGTATGTGCCAAAAAAATGAGACTTACAGAGACATTCTTTCCATTCCCCAACTCTACAATGTTCTTGAAACTCCTATCAATGCCACTAGCTGCTACTGTTACCAACCATGGTGCAGTGTTGACAACACTTGCCATAGACGGTCCATCATTTCCTGCTGAGGCCACAGTGATGATACCTTTCCTCATGGCAAGAAATGCACCAATGGATATAGCGTCATGAGCATAATTAGGATCCCCTCCACCTATGGAAATGGATATCACATCCACACCATCATGAATAGCAGCATCAAATGCAGCAACTATGTCCATATCTGCACATCCCTGGCTTACCCAACAGACTTTGTAAATTGCCAACCTAGCTGATGGCACCGCGCCGCGAGCAGTCCCATTTGCCAGCCCAAACAGGCTTGCATTTGGGACTAGATTGCCTACTGCTGTTGATGCAGTATGACTGCCATGGCCATCCAAATCTAGGGGAGATAGTATGTCACCTGGGACACTACTCCCATCAAGCTTGAAGTATTTTGCTCCTACGATCTTGCTTCAAATACCCATAGAGTGGCCAAGATTGAAGCAACACACAAGGTTAGGTTAAGCCCATCTAAACTTTGAGAAATTTATGTTCACCACATGCTGATTAATAGGATTTGATGCAAAGACCACCTATAAAAAATGTTAAGAGCATACATGAATTTGTTTCTTTAAAGTGTGATTAGCTTTATTTTTCTGTATGTCAATTAATTTCTTGTTGTTTTCCTAACAAGTTTTGTAATGCCATCAAATTTCTAATGAATTTGCTAACTACAAAAGCTGGTGCTTATGCTTGAGCATCCATCTTTGCCATAAGTTGGTATGTCCTTTTCATTTTCTCTATTGCACAATGTAAGATTTTTCTCAAAGAGAAATTTTGTGACATTCACAATTTTTCTTTCTTTGTCCCTTTTATTAGTCAAATTCATTATATATCTTGGAAATTTATATTATAAATGGCTTAGGACACTTGACAATTTTTGTACATCACTATATATTGATATTTGATAATGACTCAGACATGGGCAAGTTTTTTTTTTTTTTTTTTTGGATGCCCTGTTCTGTCAATTATTTGAAAATCTTTGTTTTCCTCTCTATCATCACATCACTACTGCCAGTTCTAAGTTTGGCAGGTAACACTCAAAAAATGTCTCTGGGATATAATTGCTATATTAATTTGTAGTAATTATCTGAAAACAAGCCCCATAATGTGAAAAATGTTTGATGCATCACATTCATTTTCTATTAATTAATGTATTCACTGAAAACTAAAGAAGCAGTATTTTTTGAAAATAAAATGATTTAATAAGTAGTAATCAGAATATTGTTTCTCTTTTCTTTTCTTTTCCTCATTTTGCCCCCATCCCCCAAGAAAGATATGAAACAACCTCATATAAAATGCAGATTTTCCATAAAAGCTCATTTAACACAAGATTAACTTAGTGAGAACTTAAAGATAATCCAAAAGAGAAATTAGAAGAAATAAAAGATTTATTTAAAACACAGATTGGCTCAATGTTATGCAGATGGGAAGAGAAGAGAGTTTACTTATTACAGCCTGAGAAATTAGCAAAATGGCCACAAGTTCCATTCCATTTTTCAGGTGGAGGACCAAAGCCAGCATCCTTGAAGCTTGGAGACTCAGGAGTGATCCCTATCTCACCAATATAGAGACAATTTTTTCAATTAATTTTCAAAGTATTATGGATATAATCTCATTTAAATAAGAGGAAAACAAAAATGGAAAGAAAATTAAGATGAACCTGTATCAAACAGAGCAACGACTATATCCCTCTCCAATTTCAATTTTCTCTTAGCAGTTAGAGGTAATCCAATGAAATCCCATGTTCTTGTGGTGTGTAGCTTATGGTACCGATTTGGAAACACAGCAAGTACTTCATTCATGTCTACATGTTCAAAACAATAACAATATGAGCTAAGCTAAGATGGAGGAGCTCAAGGAAAATGATCACATACCAGATAACTTGTTTGCTTCCTGCTCAGATAACTTAGCAGCAAATGCGTTAAAGCTCTTTGTATAGCTGTATACCATGGATTCTTTGGCTTCAAGATTGCTGCTCAGTTAAAATAAATTAAAACCAAAAAATAACTAATTAAAAAGAAATATTGGATTGAACAAGAGAAGCATAGCTCATTTTTATGTGCTTTTGATCTTGAAACAGAGAAGGACAAGGAAGTTTTTGTGAGTTGCTGAGGTTAGTTACCTTCCTTTCACAGCTGAAAGGACATTCAAATGGGTCTCAAGTGCAACTTCCCTGCTCACAGGATGAGCTCCCAAGAAAACAATGTAAAAATTCTGCTGACAAGTTCAATGATAAGCAAGCTCATATACATAAACAAAATGATATTAAGCCAGTTACCCCAAATAGGAGAGGAAACAAACAGATCTAGATTAAAAAAAAAAAAAGGNATAAAAAAAAAAAAAGGGAGAAAACATTAATTGCCTTTTGTTCATCTCCATTAACTGCAGCACTGGCTGAACTGCACAGCAGGATCAGCACCAATAGAAGCCAATATGGAGAAAAGAAGTTGATAAGTTTCTGTAGAAACATTTTTAGTGGTGGCATGATGGGCTCGTAAGGCACTAATATGGCAGAATAGCCAATAGAAGGTCTCCAAGAACAAGCATATATGGGGTTTGAAATTCTCCCACAAGAGGGACACAATACATGCAGGATACAGATAATTAGGTTCATTTATATTTTATACTAATTGTAGCTTCACTCATACTAGTGGGGTTTTGGTGGAAAAAGCTTAGAGATAACTGAACTTCTGATTCTATCTTTATGCTGTAGTTATTGTCACACAGAGCCTAGGATTGCTTCTTCAGGAGAAACTTGTATCAAAATTCTCATTTTCTTTTATGTTTGTTGTTACTTGTTAGCCTTTGTTACTAAAATTAAGTCAGTCCATCTCATGATATCTAATAAGGAAAATGATAGATCCACTCCTCTTTTAAGAGGCGTAAAAGATGTAAAAAAATTATGTAGGTTGAAAGCGAATTCAATTTAAAGTTCTCAGGAGTTATCATATACATAAATATATAAAAAGTGTGTAAATATTTAAGATTGTACATCTACTTTTTATTGATTGTATGTAAGGTAAAAGTTAAACTATATACCTAAGCAAAAGTATGTCAATATATATATTATGTTGTGACTTTTCCTCTAGAATTTTATAACTTCAACGACTAAATAATCTGATTTTTCATCAAGAAATTATGAGATATAGAAGAGTTTGAGAAGTTTAATTAATGTTACAAGCTCCAAGATATATATCACTGTCAAGTGCAGTAGAGAAATTGCTTAAAAACTAAGAGGTCTTGAAATTAAGAACTACTTTTCCTTGAATTCCAATGCAAGTTTGTCAACCTTCCAGCACTCATCAGTTCTTATAATTTCAACCGAGCTTAGCTTCAAGTTTAACCCAAATGAGACACAACTTGGGGTTAAGATATGCATTAAAAATTGTCTTCATTATCTTCTAAACCAAGAACAGATCATAACAAGTTAAGATTGAGAGTCTAATTGGACAACACATAAATTTTTTTACATTAAATCGGAGCCCAAGCCCCTAATGTCCTAATCCTAATCTTAATCATAATAATATGAAAAAAAAAAAAAAGTATTTGATGGTGAACTTTTAGTTCAAATAGTGACAACCCATGTCTTGAGAGATTTAATCGTTAAAACCGTTCACCTGAATCTATTTTTTTTTTTTTTTTTTTCTTTTCTTTTTGTAAACTTAATCTTTTTCCGTTTGTCATGGGAGCCCAATTTTTTTGTTCTTTTAGTCTGATAATAATAAAAATACGGACTACCCAAAAGGGCTATATGAGCCCAATTTAGATGCAGAGATTATGATAACCTGTTTGGGCTTGAAAGGCATATATACTATTTCAAGGCCCATTTAGGTTTCACTTGAGTAAATAACTTAATTAAAATTTTATATGAAAAAGGATTATTGTGTAAGTTTTAATGCAATAAATAAGTTAATTTGTGTTTAGATACTCCATTTGAATAGTATTTTTATATTAAATTTAAGTGTTTGGATGAGTAATTGCACCAAATATTTTTAAAAAGGACCAAGCAGTTCTTATTTAAAATATTTAGGAAAGTGTTGCAACTTTGCTTCATGTTTTAGAAAGATGGAGACACCATCCTCCTTGGTCAGGGCATCTTGCCATCTTGTTTCTTTCTGGTTTCTATTTTCTTGGGCTTCTCCTTGTATTCACCAAAAGGAAAAAAGTCATTCCTCTACACTTAAAACTGGCAAATGGGTTAGGATGAGAATTTCAATTCTCTCTCTTATTCTAGTACCAGAGGCTATGACGAATGAAGAGCGCTAGGGTTCTTTTGATTTCTACAAGAATATAAAATGGGATTTTGAACTTTTATTAAGGGTGTTTTTGTCCAAAATTATTGTAAAAATGGCTACCACTTAAGCCATTTTTAGCTTTCACACTCCACTTATTTTAGAAGCTTCAATTTTCTGATTGTCAAAATAAGCTCAAAATAGCTTATGTGAGTATGATAAGCTACTGTTATAAAATGATCCAAACACCAACACAAGTGCTTTTACTAGTAGAAAAGCTCAAATAAACTGTGTATAAGCTTAATCAAACAAAGCCATAGATAAGTTAACTTATAATTTATTTGAACTTTTCTTCTACAATAAACACTTATACAAACTAAAAAATATGTTGAGATTGATTTTTAATAAGTAGTTATTTTCTTCAAGTAAGCTGGTATTTTGGTATTCCTGGATCAACCATCATGATCTTCAAATCTCATCCAAAAATATCATTTATTTATTTAAGCTTTGAACTCTTTCTGAACAACCAAATTAACAAACAAACAAATTATAAATCAACATTTTTTTTTTATGAAAACTAATATATATTCAAATTGCTGTAGCTTCTCCCTGCATGGTCTTAACTCTTAGAAATGAGGTACATGCAGTCCAAGGCCAAATAAAAATAAAAATGCAAAACAAACAGGAAAAAACTATCATATAGGGGACTGAAATGAGAGCCAGCGATTTTGAATATAAGAAAGAGAAATAAGGGATTACCTTAGGAAAAGGAGTAGTCGCTAAACATAAAAATCTCCCTTAAGTATATGTTATAACCTCTGGTAAATATCTTTCTTTTGTAGTAAACTTCGAATTTTGAACCCATGTAAACTTTGCAGAAATTAATATATTTTATTTTCATTAATTCTTAAATATTTAAAGAAAGTTATTTGATACCCTTTATCTGGAATATTCCTTCAACAAGGACAAAAACACAGGTATGTCATAATCTCCATAGGTATGACAAAAACACAGCAAAGAGTTCTCTTCTCGGGTCCCCTATATGAGGCTAGTGCTAGCAGCCCTTATTGCTACTAAGGATGTCCCACACCATGTTATCGGACAGGTCAATGAAACCAAATGGGTTAGGATGAGAATTTCAATTCTCTCTCTTGTTCTAGTACCAGAGGCTATGACAAATAAAGAGCACTAGGGTTCTTTTGATTTCTACAAGAATATAAAATGGGATTTTAAACTTTTATTAAGGATGTTTTTGTCCAAAATTATTGTTCAAACTGGGGGCTGAAGGCTGCTGTGACTCAGCGATGACCTCGTGTTTGAGGCTCCTCAACTGCATTTGTCTATTTCTCAAGGTGGTGTTTTGGTAGCAGCCAAGAGTTCTCTTCTCGGGTCCCCTATATGAGGCTAGTGCTAGCAGGCTAGCAGCCCTTATTGCTACTAAGGATGTCCCACACCATGTTATCGGACAGGTCAATGAAACCAATTATGAGACTTTAGTTTTGTTTTTTTTTTAGCAAAACGAAGATGAGAAGAAAGATCTTAAACCTAAATAAGTAGGTGCAAGCAAATTGCACTTTCTAAATTTATTTTTTTATAATATTTTGAATATTCTTTTTATAATATAATGAATTTATAAATACATATATTTAAAGTGCATGTGATTAAAAATTAGAGGGCTAGGACTAGGAGATTTTGAATTATTGTCGCTGGTCATAGATGTGGTGCTGGTTGGCTGCTGAGAAAAAACGAGGAAGCGAGAGTGGAGGCTTTTGCGTGGACGTGTTGTTTCAGGAACTTACTCTCTATCAACCACTTGATTTGAAATTTTAAGCCTATGGTTTTGTTTTAGACCTTTGTTTTATTTATTTATTTATTTTACTTTTATTTGTTTCTAAAACACGACAACTCAACCACTAATTCACGCACCAACAGTACTGCAAAATTCCAACAGATCTTGCCAGTATTTAACAGAGCGAATCCAGTAATCCCTTCACTTAAGAGTTCAAGACTAGAGAGAGTGATAAAGGGAGAGGTCTTCAAAATGAGCTTTAATCCTAAAAAATTTTTGAGCCATTTGCTCACAATGGATAAGGGTCCATGGTTGGAAGATATGAGAGGAAATCTGTCTATGGTGACTTCTGTGATCTCTGCCATAACATTTCAGGCTATGGTGAACCCACTAGGTGGCGTTGTGCAATATACACCACCAACAAATGACTCTGCACCTACATCCCAGTGCTTTAATACCACTTTTGAATATCGAAAGATATGTGCTGGGGAAGCTGTTTTAGCTGCTCGACGCCCAGATGCCTATTACTGGTTCATGACATTCAATACCATCTCTTTTGGTGCATCTCTCAGTACTTGCCTCTTGCTTGTTAGTGGAATCCCTTTAAGGCATACATTCCCCATGTGGCTACTCTCAGTAGTCTTGTGTCTCGCTCTAACATTCCTAGCGGCCGCCTATTTAAGTGGTGTGCTTTTGGTGTTCCCTGATTTTGATATTTCTTCTGTATTAATGATCGTTTGGATTGGATTACTAGGGGTTGTTGGTTTGTTCCTCACGACACGCTTTGTTCTTTGGCTGGGCAAGCAGTGTAAAGGGGGATTCAAGCATAAGGAGGTTTCAACTAATCCATAAAGCTTTCTTCAGTTGTATTAAGTTTTGTCTATTGTCATTTGGCATCTGGATACATGCAAGTATATAATTACATTTAAGAACCATGCAATTTCTATCATGTTGTAATAGGTTTGTTTCTAAGCTTATTGCTGTCCTTGTGTAATGTTTTGATAGGGTTGTGTTTTGTTTCTTGTACCCTCCTGTGTTTGTACTTTGGGTAGGGATACCCTGCTCAATTTCTCTACTGAAATAAAAAGTCAAGTTGTAATACCTCCCTATCGTATGCTTTGCCATATTTTTTCTTCTTCAAACAAAGGAGTTCAACGGGCAGAACCAGAGAAAAGGATAAGGGTAGATATATAATTTTATATATTAATAATTTTCTATGAAAACATTTTTTTTTTATATTATTGGATTATGTTTATTCTAGTTATTTTACTTGAACTAGACTTACTTTAAATTTGCAAACTTCAAATAATCAATGAACCAAGCTCTAATTAATAAACTAAATGAGTATCATTAGATTATCCAGCCACACACTATTTAAAAAAAGTATATTAATTTAGATTGGATTACTCATTTTAATCAATTTAATCCTCATGATTCTCTAACCCCTATACATAAGTTTTTTTTTTCATATTAATTCAGGTTGGTAGAGTTACTATGATTTGTATTTAATTAAGTCCATTGAAAATTATTTTATGGATAATTTTATGATACCTAAAAAATATATTAGGTCTCTGTAAAAATTTAAAATAAAATGTAAATATCACCCTGAAATATTACTACTACTTTAAATAGTGCTGGTGGCGTCCCCTAAACCGAATCAATAGCAATTTCCAAAACGAAACAAAAATGTCAAATTAACGGCAATATGGCACTTTTCCGTCACTTCTGAACCAATTCATAGCTCACCCTCTGCAACTGAAGCTGCCAATGCAACCTTAAACCCTAATGTCCCTTCTGAATCTCTTCTCCCGCCAAAATTCACCAATCGTTTCATCCGCTGTCACGCTTCTCACGCGTCACCTTTCCTCCGCCTCCACCTCCACCTCCACCTCCAAACTCCACGATTACTATTCTTTCAAACCTCCGGCATCTCTTTCCCCTGCACCCGAAAACCCCAATGCCATCACAAAACCCAAGAAAAAGCAAAAGCCCCAATACCGCCCCCCTTCTTCGCTCGATCGAACCGGGCAGAAGCCCATACGTTCCGATTTGCCGTTTGATTTTCGATAGTTATACTGAGAGCAGCCCCACAGTGAGGCCAATTGGGCTCAGAGAACCCAAATACTCGCCTTTTGGACCAAGCAGGCTAGAACGGCCATGGATGTGCTCCGGCGGTGGACCCAAAGGTGAAGTCTTTGGAGGGAGAGGAGGATCCAAACTTGGAGGAGAAGAGGAGAATGATGAGAGAAAGGGTTCAAGGAAAACCACTTACTGCAGCTGAGAGAAAAGTTCTGGTTTCCAAGTGTCAGAAGAACAAAACTAAGAGGCAAATTAATCTGGGTAAGAACTAGTTTCCAGTTTCCTCTTTTCGGTATTCGTGGTTTCTATAATTTTTAAACAATGTGGTGATATCAATGCTATATTGTGGATTATAATATCTGTTTGGTTAAAAAATTAGATTTTTTTTTGCATTCGAGTTGAATGTGGTGATTAAAGTTTTGGGTTTTGTTAATCAGACCGCCTAACTAGGTGGGATATGAAAAAACAAAGATATGGTGTTCATTAGATAAAAGATCACTGTGGAAGTGGGCTAGAGGAGCATGAACAACACTCAAATTAGCCCATCTGCTAACATATTTACTATTTTGTTTGAAATTCAAGAATTTTCCTTGCATTTATTTCACATCATTGGGTGGCAGACAGATAACTGAATAAGATTGTAGATTTCTTTTTTAAAAATTTGATCTTGTCATGCCCTTCCTCTTGTAGCTTGAGATGTTTAATGGAATTGCTCTTTTCTTTAGTTGCCAACACTTTTACCTAAGATAATTGCCAAGTAAGACAAACAACATTTCTCCTTGTGGCTTGCTTTATCATCTCCTCCATTAACAACAGTGTCTTTGTGGATCTGTCATGTTTTCTTGGGTGGCAGGGAGGGATGGTTTAACTCACAACATGTTGAATGATATTCATAATCATTGGAGACACGCTGAAGCTGTAAGGATTAAGTGCCTTGGTGTCCCAACTGTTGACATGAAAAACGTTTGCATGCAGCTTGAGGTATACATCCTTCTATGTCCTTTCACTTCTATTATCTATGTTCTACTGTTTCTGTTGGATAATACTCCTAGGACTTTGGTTTGCTGGTACAAGTGTAGGTTGGAGGCTGTGTCATAATTATTTTCAAACTCATATAACAAAATTTAAGCAATTTTCATGTGCTTGTTGCAGGACAAAACATTTGGGAAGATCATTCATAGACATGGTGGATCACTTGTATTATATAGAGGCAGGAACTATAGTACCAAGAAGGGGCCTGTAATTCCTCTCATGTTGTGGAGACCCCATGAACCTGTATATCCCAGACTGATTAAGACAACAATAGACGGCCTAGGTGTTGAGGAAACAAAGGAAATGAGAAAGAGAGGACTAGCTGTTCCTGTTTTAACAAAACTTGGTATGTCTTGTTCTAAATATTCTAATTCCAGTCCCTGATATGTGTTTCAACTGAATATTGACTCCAAACTTAATTGCAGCAAAAAATGGTTATTATGGTAGTTTGGTACCCATGGTCAGAGATACTTTTCTCTCTTTTGAGTTGGTTCGGATAGACTGCCAGGGTCTTGAGAAGAGTGATTACAAGAAAATAGGCTGCAAACTTAGGGTAAGGACACAGTACTTTTCTGTCTCTAATTAAATTACTCTAATAACTAGCTTTGTAGTACCAATACTATCTATGTGATGTTCTCATTTTAATATTTCTTGTATTGCATAAACAAAATTTACAATATCTCATGTGAGCTACGATGATTGCATACTTTATGTGTGAGAAATGATTTGATAAACCTGGAGGAGGTTTTGACTTGGCTAAAAAGTAATTTTACTGAAAATCTAATTAAAGTGGTGCTTTCCTGTGCTTGCACCAGATTGGTATACCTTTTCTGCCTATATGACCATCATCTTTTGACAAGTAGAAATTATAGGTGATAAATTTACCATTATCATCATCATC
The DNA here is from genome assembly GCA_003255065.1 of Cercis canadensis. Lineage (NCBI taxonomy): Eukaryota > Viridiplantae > Streptophyta > Magnoliopsida > Fabales > Fabaceae > Cercis > Cercis canadensis. The sequence continues at coordinate 275,108 of QAOA01002936.1, forward strand.
ATCTTCTTCTTTTCAACAAGTTTGATGTTTGTTTCAAAATAAAATTACTAATTGTGAGGAAGCAAAAGTATGCAAGAGACTAATATGTTAGAATTACTAATTGTTGTGAAATCTTTTTATATTATTATACTTACAAAATACTTGCTTGAGTTTGTTGATGATGATGAACACTGATAGGTTTATAGAAGAGTAATTCACTACAGTTCAAAGCATGAATTTAGTTGTTTAGGACCATTTTGTGGTGCTTTCTTAAAATGAGGATTGACTGGGGTTGAGCTACTTAGTAGCTGCTAAAGCTTGATGGCTTATCTGGAAGATTGATTAAACATTGAAGATAGAGAATGCTCTAGTGAAAGGGATTTCCATCAGATGGTGCCTGGAGTCTAGAAAGCCAATTCTTTACTCTTGGTTGTGAATAAGATATTTTCCGTCCCCAAGGGGATACCCCATGGGTGGGCATTAGGTACTCCGTTATGTAGGTCCCCTATCAAATCCCTCTACAACTGGGTGGTATGTGATTATGGGAGGCGATAGGCGATCCTTTGTTGTGTAGCCTCCACTGGATATTTTTCAGTGTGTCAAATCATTTGGCTGTTATAATATAGTAACATAATAACAGTGAATGTGATTTAGCGTTTTAACTTTTTACTGAAAAGACTTAATTTCTGGCTTCCAAATATTGTTCCATTTTCACGTTTTCAAGTGTCTCATTATTAATGCAGGATCTAGTGCCTTGTGTCCTGGTGACATTTGAGAAAGAACAGATTGTGATTTGGAGAGGGAAGGATTATAAGCCTCCAGAGGATGGATACTTCCTTACAGATCGAGAATCATTTGGTGATAACTTGACCAGTGATGAAGAGGGAATTGATAGCCAAGAGCTTGGCAGCAGCAACTTACAAGACTAATACTGCAGTTTGCTATGATGATGTTGTGTTTCTTGCTGCAAGTTAGAACCATGAATCAGAAGTTCCATGTTATGATTGTAATTTTATTTCTCTAGAAATATAGTTCGAGAAAGAGGAACGGTCAAGATTACTGGTATTGATGCATCTATTTGTGTGTGAACTAGTCTGGAAACTGCTATTATTTGCACCCTTTGGCCTTTAAAAGTGGTGAGAAGCAATCTGGAAGAGGTAGGTTAACGTAGTCTCCCATCCATATAACAGCTTTTAATACTACAGATATTGTAGGATAGGATTCTGACATTGTTTATTTATCTCTGTAAATGGTGCAGTTGGGTACTTCTTTTTTTGGAGTCTGTTATGAAATTATGCAATCCAGAGTTGTGGTCTATTTGTCTTGTCATCAATATAGCCAATATGGACTCTCAATGTTTCACAAAATGATGTCAAAGGCCAAGCTTGGAAGGGTCATCTCTAAGACCTGGTTTTGAAAGTCAAATTGCCTTCACTACACTGATGCTGAAGCTGAGTTCA